>VXBW01006914.1:1849654-2134357 GCA_013400375.1 Thinocorus orbignyianus
AACTGAGGACCGAGGCCGCCGGCGCAGGAACGGGCAACGGCCCTCCCCCGTCCGCCCCTCCGGCTGCAGCCAAGCCGCCCGCTGGGAGGCCGTAATTAAACAACCCCCTGCGCGGGCGTGCCTACCCTACTGCTTTCTGGCCCCAAAACAAAAACGTTTATTCAGGAAGGAATGGGGAAAATGGGCCTGATGCCTTTGCTATTCCCCTTCTCACTCAACGGGCTGGCTGAAGCCAGCTTGGGTTCATCCCTCTGGAGAGTAACCGAATTCCTGTAGCAGCTCCACTGCCCGTGGTGATAGTTTTTCCTCATAAGCTAAATGGCATAGAAGCCAACCTCCTTACGCTCCCGAGTGCCTGAGGTTTAATGTGCTATCCTTACGAATAGCTTACAAAGTCCCATGCCATAGTCTGCTGATGCCCTTGTTCCCTTACGCTGAGGTATTTCCTCCCCACACACCGAGCATACAGACATTGGTGTGAATGAAGACTTGTCATGGGAAAGATGTGAGATGGCAGGTCAAAACACAGTTTGTGTAGCATTTTTATTTATCCAACTGGCTTTTCTGGAGTGTTTGCAAAGGAGCTGGCCCTGAAAAATGGTGGGAATTCTCCCTTCTGGAGTTGGCATTCTTTCCCAGTCTTCCACATAGGTAGACCGTGGGATTATTTATGTCCACAGTACAGAAAATGCTGGGCAGCTTTTAGCTTTAAGGTCACCAGCACCACCACTCACTTTTGGAAATCCTTGCACAGAGCTCTGGAGGCACTTTGAGCTCAGGTGCCTGATGCAGGTGCAGCTCTAAGCGGTGAAGCTTCGCTTTCCATGGCTTCAAGTGCATCTGCTCCAGAGCAAGAAGACGGGAAAGGTCACTCCAGCATGATGGTGCTGCTTCCCACAGCTTTCTACAAGTTTGACAGAGTTGATGATTGAGAAGATGATTGAGAATGAAACCTACATTGCTTCAGCACAGGCACTCGTGAGCAAGTTCAGGAGCGGTCAGAACACTGAGGCTGCTGTTAGCTGCCTGTTGTAGAAAACTTGCTCATAGACAGGCTAATTTGAGTGCCCAGACCCAGCTGCCAATCAACCTAGTTAACTTTGCAGCGCCCACATGATCTGGGACTCAAGATACTTTTATATGTCTAGCTAGGGTTTTTTTTGTTTGTTTTTTTTTTTTTGCCTTTCCTCAGGCGACGAGAGCTTAGTCATTTAAACACAATTTATGTATTATTAAAGCGATGACAAATCCAGCTAAAAACTGCTATATGTTTGGATTTCTGAATGTAAAATTCATTCAGCCTAGATACTTCTTGGACTTTTGAAATGGTTTTTTATTTCAAGTGATTCACCAGGAATTATTTGAGAGCCTGTCGTTCCTCTAAGTAATGGTAACTTGGGCACAGGATTCAGCAGGTACAGAGCTGGGCTGAAACCTTGTCACGTCTCTGTTGACGCCCTCTGCTTTGCTTCTTGGCCACCTGCCAGAGAGATACCATAGGTAGCATTAGATAATTTTACTCAGTAGGACCAAAGTATACTCAGCTGCCACTGACTCTTCCATCTAATTTACTGTAGCAGCCATTCTTCCCCACGGTCACTACTAAAACAAAAATGTACCGAAACACTGAAGGAAACCATGAGTTAGTCTTTCAGTTATTGTTCAAACCTTCTCACCCTGCCTTTTTTCCTTGCTTCTAGGTCCGACGCTTTTGTTCGTATCCCCTTCAGTTCACCTTCAGCTCTAACTGCACACATCATTTTATAACAAGTTGAGGAAAAATAAATAAATGCTTCCTTATCATATCACCTCACCGCCAGTGCAACCTTTGCAGAGCTGACTTCCCCAAAATAATGAATATTACCCTACATTATCTCTAATGTAATAAATTGTATCCCCTATTGCTTCTCAGACGTGACCTGCTTAAGTGCTAGAGATGAACTAAAAATCTACACCGTGCACGTGAGTCCTTAACCCAGCGCAAACGGCACATTCCTGAGCACTAGAAAATGTGCGTATCTGGCTGGTTTCTGTGGGCTAAAACCAAGCGCTGGCATTGCTCAAGAGGTGCGTGTGGCAAGAGGAGAGCAGCACAGTGACAGGCAGCAGGGGCGGGGGGTGAAGTAATAAGTAGGCGAAATAATGGTTGTGTGTGGCAATGTGGAGTTAATGGCTAATCTAGGGATTTTGTGCCTTTTCGTGGCTGGCCCCAGTTAAGCTTCGTGTAAGATTACTAACGCAGGATATTTGTTTGTGAGAATACGAGTGTTGGGTCAACAGTAATATGTGCATGCCTGAAAGCGTGTACGTTTTTTAATACATGCAATGTCCATCCAATTCTTAGTGATGATGAAAATAACTATGAGCTATAGAAATGTTAACCAATAAATGGGAAGTAGATTGTACAGGAAAAAGGTAATTTGCAAACAACTTTATTCAACATGGCACTTGAAAAGAATAACATGAGTTCTTACCATATAAAGAGTTTTTAAAATTCCCATTATTTTTCATGTCCTGTTGTTACTGGTCAACAGATTTGTCCTTTTGGAAATAGCTTTTGATTAATCTCAATAATTAAATCTGTTTCATGTTCAAACAAATCAGCTGTAAAACAGGTCTTGGCAAAATGTCAGTCACTTTGGGAAGCTGCTCTATCTGACAGTGTTTTCACATCATTATCCCAACTTTCACCTGTTTTTGAAAAAGTTAACTTTTCATCTGAGGCATGTACGCATCTACTGTTTTAACTGGCCTTCTCACTGGTTTGACCACAAGTGGTGACTGCTCTAGGTTCACCAGAAAGCATTCTCAGACACTGAGAATATTCGCAGTACATGAGTATTTTTTATCTGCAAAGCAAACAAGCCCTTTCATTTTCAGCTGAGTAACTTCCCATGAAAATTAATTCACTAAACAACAGCAGTTAAGTTCTTCACCACTTCCCTGTGTACCCCTTCCAGATTACACCATCTGTGAAGAAAGGAAGGAAATCACCACAGATAATAAGGTCATCTTCATATTAAGAAATGAGTAGAGAAAATTTGGAAAGATTCATGTAATATTTTGCCTTGGTTTTGCTCAACAAGAGGAAGAGTAAGTGCTAATAATACAGCAATGGGGAATAGGAAGAATGTGGGATGGGTAGCAAAGAAAAAGACAAAGACAAAACCCAAGTAATGTTACTGTAACGAAATATCTGAAAAATGGATATACTATTTCCAGCATTTTTGGAAAAAAAAGTGGACAGATGTCACAAAACAGTTCCGGACACCTTCCTTGTGATAAAAGAAAACTCATGGAGTTCCTAACTGAAACACACGGATTAGAGGGGATTTGCAGTTGAGGAAACACCAAATTAAAAATAAAGATGGGTAGTAACATTCTATATAAAGGAAGCGATATTCTGCAAATAAAACATAGGGAATAGAACACCTCATAGTTTAGTTCCAATTTATTTGGAAAAGATGTTTACAGAGTGTATTGAGAGGAGAGAGCTGTGAAATTGTTACTGACCCCAGGGTGGGTTTGTTTGGAGGTAGCCAGAGAACTCCCTATTATTAAAGAAATGGTACCACTTGGATACAAAGAACCAGACGACGAGAGCTCAGATTTCCAGTTAATAGACTGGGGAATACATGGTACTCCCAGTGGGGGCCAGACATCCATCAGACTACCATCGGACTGTGGTAGTTAATGAATTCCTTCTCCAAACTGTCACCGAGCCTGCAAGAAGTAAAGCTTTTGGATGGTTCAAGAAAATGCCTTCAAAGGCCTGACTATAGATAATAACCCTCGAGTAGGCAATCCCAAGTTGTGTGATGAAAGGTAGCGGTGAAAGAACGTAGAGCATTCTCAGTTTCAGAAGGACAAAGTGTGAGAAATGAAGAGAGCTGGCAATAAAATCAGCTTGTGTAATGAAAATTAAAATTTGAATGTGGAAGAAGCCTTAGGAATTTTAAACGGAAAATTGCTAGTTCCATGGGGATTCTGTGTCTCATACAAGGCTTTACAGAAGGTTTACAGGTAAAAGCTTCAAGGCATAAGGGAAAGAGAAGTGCATCAAGAGAAAGGTAAGAATTATAAGCAGAGAACATATAGCAAAACAGGAAAAAGGTCTGGTTCAGGAAAGATCTCATACGTCAATAAATGTGAGAATGAAGGGAAAATTTGTTTGAAAAACTAGGCTAACTTAGGCCTTGCGTACGGTATCTGGAAAACAAGCAAGATGTTATCCATCTGTTGCATAATATTCTAAGAAAGAAGTGATGTTGCTTTCCAGTGAGGAAGAAGTAGGCTATAGAGATAGTCTACATCTGATTCTAAAACTAAATGCATGGTTTCTCTCAGTTTTCAGTAAAGATGGTGATGTTGAACATGAGGTTAGAGGGCAGGATGGCTAATAGCTAGGAGGGAAAGGAAATTGCTAGTATCGCATATAACATGAAAATAAAACACAGTCTGCAGCCTCTGGGCACAAAAACCCCAACAGATAATGCCCGTTCCAGAAGTCAGAAAGTGTCAAATGAAATCACTTGGCTCACAGTAAGCTGTCTGAAGTAAGCATAGCAGGAAATGAGAAAGAGAAATGTTTGTTTACAAAAGGTGGGCCTACTAGATTAACCTAATATCTTTCTTTGATAGTATCGTTCAACTTCTTGATAAAGGAGATGATTGGAATTAGCAGAGCAGTACCAGAGACTAATGGAGGTGACGGGCTATCCATACAGGCTAAAGCAAAGTCTAATGATCAGAGGTGAAATACCTGAGCAAAGGTTGGTATCCTTTCTTCCCAGCCCCCATTCCTCACTCCAAGCTCTGTTTTGGGCTTATTAGATAATTCCCTTAACGACACTGACACAAGAAGGTGGTAGGAAATAAATCTGTAAATGACCCAGCACTCAGAGGTGCCAACTCAAGAGGAGGACTGGGAAACCATACACAAACCACTGGAGAAATAGAAATGCAGTTAACTTCAGGAATATAAAAGCGAGACCTTTTGGGATTAATACCAGAAATTTCCTCTGGCAGCTGGGAGCTTGTCACCTCAAAAGTTGACGAAGAAGGACAGAATATTCTAGTTTATCACAGCGTGATAGGAAATGCCACTCAGTTTCAGCATTAGAATGACAAATGCAATCTTAAGCATGGCTGGACAACAGGTTAAGAGCCTTCACACAGGCTCTTAACTAAATTGGCAGTGTGGAGTTACTTACTGGGAGCTCCACGCAGGCAGCCATGAGCCAGCTTTGAGATGTAATAAACCGAAGGGGGTGATGTGCCACGATGATTTCTGTTGCCTTCATTTGAGCTTTGTTCATGTTGTTAAATTGGGTAGGGACAGCCAGCCACAAGCTGTCAAGCCAGTTTGTAATTAAGCCATGACTTAGCATGGCTTAATAAGTTACTACTCCACAGACAAGCTGTAATAACTGCCTGTGTGCATGCTCCCAACTCATCCAGCTGCCGAAGTCAAATGTCTTAGTTTAAGCTACTACACACTGGTATAGCATCCTAGCTGGTAAGCAGTCATCGGCCTCAGTAACCCCATCACTTGTGAGCACACGTTCACCCGTTGCCTCTGTGCTGCTGGGACACTCAGAAGTCAATGCAGTATTGTAGGTAGCTTGAGAGATAGATGAGAATTGTTAGTTCTGTTAACTTCTTGCTGGCGTATCTCCTTTTGCAGTCTAAAAATCTTGCTGAAGATTTTACTTTGATGATAGAATACCAATTTTTGCTTAGACTGCTCCCACCCATCATCCTTACTGTGCCTTCATCATTACTACTGCCCTGGTTTATTTTTCACTGACTATCTGGACTTTAGATTACTTTTTCTACCCTTTGACGGAAGTATTTTAAGAGAGCTCAGAATGTTTTAAGAGAGCTTAAAATGCTTAAAGAGAGTTCAAAAGCTTAAGCATAATCAACTGTAAAGTACTTAAGTTCTTATCATCTTTTAAGCTTACGTTATTGAAGAAGTCAATCAAGCTTGGCTAGCAAGCTTACTTTTAAGCTTCATAAAATAGAAGACTTCTGGTATCAACATCCTCTCAATTTTCAAACACTGTAGAGTTACAATGTTACATAGTACAGACCATTCTAGAGAAAATTAAAAAATGAGTGTGAGATTCAAAAAGAAAAAAAAATCTAAGAGATTATCATTGAAATATGCAGTTATTAACCAAGATATATTACTGTTGATGCAATTCCATTGCTACCTTTCCCTGCCCACTTACACTTTTCTCCTAAGTATGTCTCTAATAGTAATCTAGTGACGATGAGTTAGTAGCTTCCTACTTAATCTTTGTGATATTTTTGTAATTCATATGGAACCACCATTACTGTCAATTCACTATTTTACCCTTTCTTACCATAACTATGAGAAGTAATTGCCTGGAAAAGTAGTAAAGGTTGCTTCACAAAATCAGTGGCACTTCAAAAATACTTTCCCACATTTCCATTCACCATCACCTCTTTTTCTCCCCATTCATGAGAACAACAGCTTGAGAGCCCCAGTGAAAGAGGGACCTTCCAATACACGCTGTTCTCATCTACCCATGGGTAAGAGAAGCTGTCTAGATGGGGCAATACATCCGGCAGAAACAATTTGATCTCTGCGAGTGGTTTGTATTATTTGAGGATGTTTCTGGGGAGGGCAGTCTGTTAAGATCAGCTGAGCTGTTAAACTGGAATGGATGTGACTCATCATCCTTCTGAGGGGAAAAACACCAGCAACCAGACTGCACAGTGTGAAGGGCTGCCCTAACGCATGCTTGAAACATTGATGATAAGCAAAGCAGGTCTTAAGATTATTATTGGGGTTTTTTTAAAGACTGAGAAGGAAAAATGTCTTCCTCTGACAGAAACTTCACGTGTGACCTGTAGGTCACCGAACCTTTTCCTAAAGAACTGAACTGCAGCAGGGGCTGTTGAGTAATTTATAAATGCATGCAACTGATGAATACCTGTTTAAGTAGAAAGAAAAGGTGGCAAAAAATCAAACAAACCAAGAGAAGTAAGCCCACAGCAAGGGAAGGGTCTCAGTTTCTCTAAAATCTTGTCGTGTTTAAGCAGCACTCTCTTGGTACCCATCCCAGTGGTACACAATACCAGAAGACATGGCCCATCAGGCCAGTGCTGCAGATGTGACTGGTTGTGAGCTTGCCTAATGGAAACACTGGGTGGTGACTCAGTTAAAGAGAGTCACCAACAGCAAAGCCATCAGTAAGATCAGCAGGCTGCATGCCAGCTGGTTGGGAGGAAAGCTAATAAGTGTGATTGGCAAGAGGGTTAACTCTGACTACCAACAGACCCTCTCACTAAGTTGTTATAAAAAGAAGAGTTAATTCTTCTTTTCCTGCATTTTTATAGGGTGGTTTGATAGACAGTCAGGGATAGCACCTGAGTGGCCCATTGCAGATACTTTGTCCCGTTGCATTCACTTCAATCTTGAGCTCTGAGCAAAGAGCTCAGCTTTCTGCACGCTAAATCCATGCACGTCCTCTGCGTTGTCTCGTAGTATCCACAGTTCAAAAATCATCATGTTTAATATTAAAACTTATAAGCATGTAATGAAACTTCACAAAGAAAAGCAATGTTGTTGTTTATTAAGGTTTTGTCAATTAACATGTTTTTTTGGGTTTAGTTTGGTTTTTTTTTCAAAATTGTATACCAACAGATAGAACAAGTGTTTTAAGGTAAATATACTGTATTTAGTTTTGAAGGTATTGTTAAATCCTTCTTTGTCTAGTTATTAAATCTTTCTTAAAAAAGAAAGTCTATGTATCTCTTACTGGCATATTCACACGGATATTATTCATGACAAGCGTATTAATATATATGAGCTATTCTTCTGGCTTCTAGAAATTAAATTAGTGTCCAGGCAGAAAAAAACACTCCAATAAACAACCACCCCACTCAGAAACATTCTCACCATGGTGACCTACGAGAGAACTGTCACAACAGAAGCTGCTGTTGCCACTACAATTTCCAGAGCTCCTGCTGTTCGTGTTGCTGCTGAGGAGAAAATCCACTGCCCTTCACTGCTCTTAAAGCTCAGTAAGATCAGATTGCAGCTTAAAGATAATGTTCACACTTTACTGTACATCAGTATCAAAGAGAAAATGAGACGATCAAAATATGCCAACCTCAATAATAGTGTCAGCATTAAGTATGCTGTGTACTTCCTTCCAGGCACCGAGCACTCTGACTCCCTCCTGTTTCAGAAAAAGGAAACTCACATCACGATCACAGCCTTTGGGTCCAGCTCTTCTCAAACCAGAGTGCCACTCATCTCGGTAAGAATGCAAGCCAGGTAAGAAGTAGAGGATTGATCCCCCTCAAAGGGAAAACAAAATCTAGAGGTGTTTTTGAAACTAAAATAAATTAGTAGTTGCAGTTATCCGTAAGAAAATATAAGAATAGACATGTCTTCTCTCTGTACAATGGATGTTATGGACTCTGTTCCCACACTCCAACAAAGGACTACCAGTTAAAATAAACATTTTTGCCAATAGGAGAACTACCAAACTGGTGAAATGTGTCAAGCATGCCTTTTAAACAGACCGCTACCCAACTAAATAACTATTTCAGATTATTAGAAAAGATTTTCTAATTTTGAAGATAATCTAAAGCTCGTGTTAATAGAACATTGGATCTTAAGTGTGAATGCTCAGCTTTGGAGCAAGGAGCAGTTTCATGAATTTTACATTCTGCAGTACAAAAATGTAACAAAACCAACAAAGTCTTGGTGATAGGACTTTACATTTTAAAAGCACTATTTCTGGAAATGAAAGGGCCCCCAGAAGACCTCTGATTAGCCTGCTTAGTATCAAGAAACTCTGGAATAAATAACCCTGAGAGAAACTGTGGATATATCTATAATTAACTATAGCTAAGGGATTTAGAGGTGGAAGTTACTATGATAGTTGTAAAACCTCTCATATGATAAAGCGAGGAAGTAAAAGGAATGAAAACTGAGAAAATGCTCCAATCCCTAAACTGATCATCATTATTAGTGATGTCTCATATGTGAACTCTATGAATACAGTAATCCATCTTTCACAAGCTGTGAGGTTAGGGTCTGATGTACAGTTTGATCATTCTTTTATTATATTAACTTTGTAAGATCTTAAAAAGCCATGAAAAAAACATGCTTATAATGGAAGCTCTGCTGTCTGGGAAATGGTGACACAAATCAAATTATAATTCACCTGACTTTCTAAGCTTGAAGGTAAATCTTAGTTTGGAAATCAGTATCTCAAAGGATCACTGCGTATCGGAAACAATTCAATTTGAGACAAGCGTAAAGAGATTTCATTTGCATTCATCTTAATTGATCAGGTTGCAGGTAGATCTAAACTACCACACAATATATACAAATCTCAAAACTGAATGAAGTAAGGGAAAGGAGATGGTTGAAAGAGGTATTCTGAGATTTACCCTCCCCTGCAGTAGAGAAGTTCCTCATGCTTTGAGGGGAGGCAGGCAAAAACCCAACTGAGAAGTACGTCCTGAGGTATAGTTGTACCGGCTCCTTGACTCCCAGAAGCAAGCTGTCAGTGACTTCCAGAACAAGGTACACATTGAAATTGGATTTTCTTGTTAATATGCTTTTTGTTTGTGTGTTTGTTTCCATTTTGTAATCAGAAACTTAACCCTTGCTTTGCTAACGTAATCTTTTTACCTCTTATTTAACTTTGCCTGGCAGTAATAGTGATTTCAAATAACTGCCAAGCACAAGGCATGGCATTTCTGAAGAAGCATCAAGTAAAAAAAAGTAAGTCAGCACACATACCTCTAGGACACCCACAAATTGGGGGAAATTTGAGAAGCCAAGGCATTTCTTAACAAATAGTAAGAGTCAGCATTACACTGTGGGGAGAAGTCCTTCCAGTGGGGCATTTATTGAACACATGAGGTGATTACACAATTGCGGGTGTTCAAATGAGATTAAATCTTTTGGCAATTACACAGTGCTCCAGCACTACTGAGGACACAACCTGTTGCAGGGAAGGAGGAGTGAGGCAGAAGAATAGGTGGAACTCCAAGACAGTCAATCAGGAGTGCTGCAGGGAACTGCAGAGTGCACGACTGTCAGGATAAGCCAAATGAGTATCTTGCATCTAGAAAAAGATTCAAGACAGGTAAATATAACATTCCATTGCAAAAGGGTGCAAGAGCAGCAAAATTCTGAAAGCTGGAATGACAACAGGCACTGGAGAGCACAAAGAGGCTCCACAGGTGAAATGTAATAAGTGCAAAGGTAAGTACATAGTGAACAACGCCAAACACTGCTGGCACTGTCATATCACAGCAGGATACTTAAAACTGCGTGTCAGCAGCGTGTAAGCTGTAAAGATACAGAAAACCTCGGTGCCAGCTCACTCAGCTAGAGGAGGACCTTTGGATACAGGCTTTGCAATCATGTCTGTTTATCTAAGATAGGTCAGTGTTAGCTGCAACATTGTAAACTGCTTATTTGCATTACTATATGGGGCTTGGGAATTTTCAGTCCTTGAAAAAAATGTTACTTTTTTCAACTACTAGCACATCACTGTTACATTATCACTATATTTTTCACAAATCAGGAGTTAAAAAAAAAAAAGGTAGTGCTTGGATATGGTACTTGCAGAGATACCAAAAAGAGCAGGGGCATTTAGTCTCCAGTGACTATGATGTCCAGGGTTATTCATTCTGTCTGTGGCCCTCTGGAATCGGCTGTAGGCAAGATGACTTGCTCTGGCAGTGGCAGTAGCCTGCTTCTTACCACCACTCCTTTCAGAGGCCTTTTCCGTGCCCAGCAATAAAACACAGAAAGGACCACAGCCCCTTGAGAAGGAGGGCTTTTAGCAATGAGCTACTGTCAGAACAATTAACCCAGTAATTGCTCTTTTCTCCTTACAGGTCTGTGGCACTGCTTGGAAAGGAGGAGACCACCAGTCAGCTGTTTGAATTACTTGGCAATACTAATCTGTTCTCAGCTGCTGTAGTTCTTGGGAACTCATCTCTTCAGCGTGGGAAACTTGCTGCAAGCAACCTGTTGGATATATTCAGTAATTATGACACTTCCAGGTAATTGTTGTGTCCTGGAGCAAAGGATGGTCTACAGTGTGTGGCCCCCTCCTGTCACTAGGGAAAGGTGTAGCATCTCAACAGTGGGCACCTCTACTACAGAGCATCTGGCCGCAGTTTGGTGGAGCAGAATCCTTTGTGCATGCCTGTCTGATAGAAATAATGGTCTCAGATCCAGCAAGAGAAGGAACATTAATAGTCAGAACACATGGGAGGACTGAGGTAGAAACACATCTTCCAACTTCTATTCACACCTTGTCATACAGCTGTGTGGTTCTCCTTGTATCATGCCCCATTACATAGAGAATCTTAGTGACCGCTGAGGGCTGAAGTAACAAAAAGAAGAAGTTATACACTATTTTCAAGCATGTTTAACTCAAACCACAAAACCAACAACTTCTGAGTTCTAGTGACAGAATTACAAGAAAGCCCCGTGTGAACAGTGATGCGAGCAGGAAGGTGTGACTAAAGACTGAAAGTCTGGGATTTTTGTTTTGCAAAAGCAAAACAAAGAACTGTACACCCAAAGTACAAGGAAGTCAGTGAAGCAGAAACCACAGGGGATGAAGTGTCCACTCATCCAGCACTTTCGGATTTAGAGGACAGGGCAATTTAGTGAATCCTGGAGATGAGAAGACAGAATCATAGATGAACTCGTGCAGACTAGGAATCACGCCTGACTGACTGCAGGAGCAAGAGAAGTAAAACACACAGCCCCAGAACGCTGTCAAAGCTGACACACTTTTAAGAAATGACGTGAATTCCTGGAGAAAGAGGGAACTGTATATGGCCTGGGGGGGCATCAACTGTTCTTTCAGAATACTGGAAAGGTGGAGAAAAAGTCTAGAGACCTCAATCAATTTACTGAAGCATTTGATTGTGTTTCTTTTGGTGGGAGATACGTGCATCTCATTTTCTGTTGCTTGAACATTCATTAGTCATCTGTCAGAAGAGTTCAAAAAGTGAATCATGCCGGAGCAGCCCAAGCAAAATATTTTTTTCTCCCCCTAAGTCGTTGTGCAGAGGGGAAAGAATCCTGGAGTGAGGATGAGATTGTCATAAATCCTGATGTAACAAATACACGAGTCTGTATCCAAGAGTACAAGATTAAAGAGAAGCATCTGTTTGGTTCCAAGAGAGAAACTGACTGGTGTTCATCTCTCCAGTCACTGCAGCTTGTACTGTAATAACAAGAATTACTTTTCAGGCTGCTACATCACATCAGATTTTGACCAGAACTCTGAGAAAGACAAATAATTAGATGGATCATGTTCCTATTAAAGTCTGCCATACAACTCTTATTTCAGAAAATGCAAAATCATTCTGAACATATTTGTAGTAGCATTTAAAGAATTGCTTTCACACCTAGGTTTACACCATTTAGGTCTGTTGACTTCAGTGGGGTAATATATAATTTTCAGTCTTAAAAATAAAAACAGAATCAGGTCAATTTGCCTTTTTATTAATTATTCATTGCCTAAGCCTAGAGACTTACTGCAGTTGAGGCCCACATGCAGCGCTGCTAAAGCATTAGTGAGAGAGAAGACAGTGATTATGCATCAGGCCTTTAGGTCCATGGCATCAGTAAATTATCACTACTTCTATATACCTGCAGTTTTCAGACAGACCTCTGTATTTGGGAAATACAATTGCACTTATCCACATTACTTTAAAAATTGATTTCAAAGGATTCTGCAAAATATAACCTGAGCACACATTTAATAAGACATAAATACAAATAAAGGCAACCGCTGAAGAAGTGTATCTGTCTCTGTAGTTAAAGCCTACTAAATTAAATTTTAAAGAATTCACTCAGACTGGAAATCATATCACTGTGTGTGGGCATAGAAGGCGGCTCAGTAAATTCTGGCTCAGTGGGTGAGTCAGCATGAGTCACCAGCAGACATACCGTCCTACGGTTATATGAATCCGCAAGGTACATTTAGTAACATTTCACAGTAACAAAATAATGCCATCCTCCTGCTTTTTGTCTAGATGACATTAATGACAGCCCCAACTTGCCTAAAATATTGTAGGTGTGCTCAGTGCAACATGTGACATTAAAAAAACCCCAAACCTTTATTTTGGTATTTTCATGAAGCAAAACTAACACAAATATTAAACGTTGTTAGGAAAGCCTCGGGTTGTAAATAAAATCATTTATATAGTTGTGTTACACTGACAAACAACTAAGCAACACCTACTTTTCAGGTGGATTTCTGATTACTTGATTGCAATATGAGGAGTTGCTTTTTCTCTCTTCCAGTTTTAATTGTTTCCATCACTCAATTTCAAGTGGATAATAAGATGCTATGGCAAATGAAGTTATGCAGCTGACGTCACCAACTGTGTGATAAGCAAACCAGTGTCAGTTTGTTCTGAAGGACTTTTTAATTGCGACATCTTACTGAAAGACTCTCAACACAAAGTGGACGAGCATTTATAAAGCTGGAACTATTCCTGTTTTCTCCTCATCCACTTTTCTAAATTTCCATGGAAAAGTTAAACTTTTTACTCAATATTTAGTTTTCCTCTGGAAGTGATTTTATTTTCTTCCAGATTGTCATCCCATTGGCAATATACAATTACCCAGCATAACCCAATTTGCACAGCTACATAGGAAAGGCGTTTTTTACTCCTAATCATTAATTTCGGGAGCTGTAATATTTACCTTTTCTTTAGTTTTGCTAAAGATTAGGGGAATTTTGCAAGTAATACGGCTGCACTTACAGCCTGGTGGATGGACCAGGACTGCTCATGGGCCTATATGTGCGCAGCCATTTGACCGACCGACCGCCTCACAGCACAGCCCCGTCTGGAAAACACACCCACTACCACAAACTAGTCATCCACTTGGATCCCACTTATTAGACTGATGCCACACAGACGCAGCCAGATTTGCACCAGCTGCTCTGGTTACAAAAGAGAGGCCCTGGTTCTATCCCATACATTAAAACCTCTGTAAATAGCTTGTATTTTAGGCCGCAGACTTTTGTTTTCCCGTTCTCCCAATAGCTTGGCAAATACATTCTGAATTTGTTCTCTCCTTCTCAAGGGGACAATGTTTCCTGGCTTTACTCCTATTATGTTTTGATTTACTAACTGACTCCTTCCCCAGGTAACTTGTCTTTATATCACCTACTCCATATTTCAGGCAATTAATATTTGCTATTGCTATGTGCTAGTTTACTTGTTTAATTCTGTGAATTATACATTAACTCCTACACACTGACTAAAGGAGGGTACACTTGTTAGTGCTGCTGTCACTGCCCATTTCTGTAAGGCATTAATCATAGTTAGAACTTGTCTACTGGACTGGGCCTTTTGGCTGAGTAAGAAAACATAAATTTTGTGAACCTTGTTGAATCGAGGAGCAAATGTCCCATTAGGATCAGTAACCTCAGGGTACACCTTGCAAGAGCTTTAAGGGCCAAGTGTTTTGTGAGCCTCAGAAGTACCTTAATACAGGATTTGGGCTTCCAGTCTTTAAGGACAACCACAAGGACAAAGTCAAAGCCATGTTTACCAAACATCAGTGCTGTTTACTCACTGGGCAATCAGCGTTGCCAGCTCCCCACAGGCAGCCCAAAGATTTCAGCACTTAACCCAAGTTGTAAATCAGATCAGTTAGCAACACAGCTGTTAATAATAGCCAGCATGTTGCAAAAAACTGCACACAAAATCAGAAATACTTTTCTTCTACCATGTTCACTCAACAATACTCTTCAGTAGTAGCTTTACTTCAAATATTTTACTGAAAGACAAATCTTGTAGGGCATTGCTGCGTTTTGACTGTCAACAGTAGAGAGTAGAAAACAGTTTCTGCAAAAAAACCTCACTATTATAGCTATATATATATAAAAATGCAGTATACACACCTGTATATACACATACTTATCTTTTGAGAATATATTCTCAGCATGTAGTCTTTCCGCAGAAAGTGAATATTCAATATGCTTTGTATATTTTAAACTGTATTTTACACAAAAATGTAATGTGGTATCTATTTTAGTAAACCCATTAACAAATGTTGCTGGAAACAACACCCAGTCTTCTGATAAATTGCTTTCTTTGGCATTCCTTACAACTCCTTATGAAGTGGGTTAATGAACACTAGCTTAAATTATGAAAAATTAGGCAGATTCTCCATTTCCTTATGTTTTCTATTGGCTACTGAAATTTACATTTTCTGGAATTTTGGGTGGATTTCAGTTCCAAACTGGCTATGAGTAGGGGAAATCCACTCTGGTAACCTTGCAACAACTTCAGAAGAAAGGACTTGTCAAAGATGATTTAATACTTGGCTGCAGCAGATGACATACATAACAAACAATAATTCTTGAGCTACCTTTGAGAGAGAATCACTCTTCCAGCAGAGCCTGGAGGTGGTGTGTGGAATTTCATTTTCTTTCACCACAAATTGTACCAGGAGAAACCTCAAAACTGAAGTTCACAGGCTCACACCTAAAAACTTCCAGAAACCCAGAGAGATTGAGAACTTTTGAGTAATCCAGTGAGTAAAACTACAAGAGGGGAAAACCACAAGCTTATTTACCAACTTCCACCCTTAAATGCTTTCAGGTGCTTTTAAGAGCAAATCCCTCAGCCACATCAAAGAGTCATTGGCCCTGCTCAGCTTCCCACCTGCCTGGGCAGTGGAAGCTCCCAAATGCTCTGTCAGTCCCTGCTTGCTCCCATTCAGGCTGCCTGGAAGGGATGGTGGGATGGGTGCAAGTCCAGGTCTTTGGTATATCTTGGGGTTCTTCAGCTCTGCAGCCATTGAATGCATATCCAAAAAAGCATTTAGGTACCTCAGTCCCCTTGAGACCTTACACGGGACTCTGAATGAGGAAATTCCAGCCCTCATGACAGGATAACAGGATGACATTGCAAGTCTTCAGGAGGGCTTACTCCAAGGGTTTGCCCTTGTAGAATTGTACATTCAGTCTCATTTCTGCTGTAAGTCCTGAATGCATTTGTGGCATCATTCTCTGTCTGAACAGGCAGTGGATGAATTCAGCCAAGGAAATACGCTGTCGTTCCTTATCCTTGCATTCTGTGTCCTTGCTGGACAGGGACTAGTAAAGGCTTTTTATATTCTAGCAACAGGAGGACCTCCTAAGATGAAACTGCTGAGTAATCTTGGTGATTTTCCAGTATGCTTTTTCATTTAATGTAATTTAGAGCATCATTTTCATGCCTGTAGCATTTAGGTAATCTTTAGCTAAGAGTTGCTGATGGTATCAAACATTCAGCTCTGCCACATTTGCTGCTACTTTTTCCAGCTTTGATAAATCGGATGTCAAGATCAGGTACAAGTGTTGATGTTTCAAAGAAAAGAACAAAGAACATGGGAGAGAGAATGAATGAAAGGGGGAAAGAAAGGAATGAAGGAAGCAAACCCTGGAGAAAAAGACCAGACTAAAGTTTTTCATTAATTAACTTGTTATAAAATAGCTCTTCAAACACATATGCAAATGTGTTATTTTTCAGCATCCTTTAATTTTCCTACTTGTTTGACTACAAGTCAAATAAAAATTCTAAAATTAAAAATGAAGCATGACAGAATCAAACTAAGCTTGTTCATTGCCAGTGACCCTTATACTTTGGTAATATTTACTATTGCTTCAAGTTTTTTGCATGAAAATAATGACTATACAAAACACAGGGCAGTGAGGAATCTGACAGTAATTTACAGGTCTATACATTTATTTGTTGAATGTGTGCATATACATATATTTGTGTAATTCTGATAAACAGTAAGCACTGTAGCTTTGACCTAAAACTAGTCAATACTCCCTTGAGTTAATTCACATGCATAATTTTCCCCCATAAACCTATGAAAGTAGCCCCTGCTTAGCTCAGGTTACTGCAGCTACAGGCGGAGAGAATGGAGGGCTGGGGCTGTCAGGGTGCCGGGGGTCCAGACATCAGAGACAGAAAGGCTAGAGATGCGTGGGTGATGATGAGGTCCATGGAGCACAGCTGGAAATCAAAAATAGCTAAATAAATGCCAGTTGTTTCATTTTCTCTTTTTGCACATGGGTACGTTTATGTAGACTGACTGTGGGCAGTGATAGTGTCTGAAAAAAAATATGCAAGTGGCTGAGCTAGCTTTTACTGGGTGGAAAAGTGGGAGGCAGTGAGGAGGCAGTGGCAAAAATTGCAGATTTTACATGCTTAGAAAAAAATGGCATCAAACACGAGTGTGTAAAAACTGCTGGGTGTCACAGTGCAGAGAGCTGAGCCAAGATTGTTCTCCTCTCTGAACTGACTGATGAGCGGATCTGACATCTAGCAATGCCACTCATGGCACACGGTGAGCAATTCTGGAGCAAAAAACCCCACATTGGGGGTAGGGGAAGAGGGAATATTGGCTACTCAGCGCAGTCGGGATAACGCTAGCACTGGCTCAGTCAAAGCCACATCTCTGTTCTTCACTCAGACAGAGTTAGAGTCAGACAGAGTCACCCACCAGACTCTGGTGGCATAAGCACCATCTTTCCTTAGATGTTACTAATGGTGCAAACCAGCTAATGAAAGGCTGCACGTACGTGCTGCAATTTTTCCTTGGAAAGTCCAAGGGCATGAGAAAACAGAGTAAGAGGATGTTTGTGCTGCTTGTGGGCAGATTGGGACAGCGAGGTGTGTAGGATGGCAGGACTGCTTCCAGGACTGTCCTGTGCAGCCCTGCTGGAGCTGAGGAACCCAGAGGAGTCACCACCGGAGCGTGCCGATGTAGGTGTGCTCCTGCCAACAGCTGCTTTTCTTGGAGGCCATGGAGGGAGCGGGCAGCCATGGACCTGACCTGGGCATACAGACTCTTAAGGAAGTGCTGCCAGAAGACAGTGCGGTGGAAACCAGTGCATGTAAAACTGCTTAATTATACAGTGCTTAATTATATATATTGTATCTAAATGTAGAGAACAATGAGTAGGAGTAGCCCATATAAGTTAGCTGCCTGCAAAGTAAAAAATTCCCGAGGTACTGCAGTTGGGTAAGTGAATTCTATCTTATGCGTTTGTTTCTTCTTTTTCTTTTTTTGGAAACCCAAAAAGCTTTGGGTAAATTTGCATAGCTGTCGACTTGCTGAGGGTGATGCTACTATGTTGCTGAGAGAAGTCCTCCCAAAAGACTAAAACCTGTGGGCTTTATTTCTTTTCACATCACTGATGCATCGCTTGCTCTCCTCCCTCAAGATTTACAGTACATCAGGTCCTGACCGGAGGAGCTGTCTGTCATACTTCCAGTTAATCAATGACCTATTTATTATTACATTTAAAGCACAGGCTCAGAGAGAGGCTTTTTGCATCGAGTGAAGATCTGATCAATAACTGGCAAGAAGGACACGGCAGGGAACAGGGCTGTGGAAGAGCGAATAGTTTTTACTAAATGTCATTTCATGGCACCTCCCCTTGGTAGTCCAGCCTATTTTAGGGACAACAGGATGTCATCATTCCAGTTATTCTTTCAGATACAGATGTGCAGATCGTGGAAATACACTGAGCACTGAACCGGAAGCCTTTCGTGCAAATATCAGCACATCAGTAGGAAACAAAACAAATTTTATTCTTCCTCCCTGTCATTTAGTTGTATGCATCTTCTCCAATATAATGGCAAGTACAATCCAACTCAGCTGGCCTTGGAAAAGTAAGTGGAACCGTGTGCCCCCCAAAATTATTTTCTACTGTGCCAACAAAGGTCTGCTGCCGGTTTTGGGGACAGACCTGTTCTTTTGTGTCTTCTGTACCACAAACACTTCATTTCATTACAAAAGCAACCACCTGCAACTTTTATGCACCTGTGCAGAACTGCCACAAGTAGGAGACACCTCGGGAAGTGTTAGTGCTGGCAGTTACTGGCCAAGGAGCTCAAGAAATGGTCCTGGCCTGGGAGGAGATCACGGAATCACGGATGACTGATCGATCCTCTCTCTGCTGTAAGAAGAATGATGGTTCCCTAAAATCTTCTGCCAGTGTTTCTGAAAAAAACCCCAAACTCTTACACTTGAAATGTGTGGGTTTCTCAAGAGACAAAGCTGGCTCCAGCAGTAACCCCTTTCCAATGATAGCAAACACTATTCAGGAGAATGGAATCTTGTGGAGCCAGAAGAGGTACATGCTAATGATATTGGGTTGAAACCGTGTTGCTCTTAGGATTTTGGTTCCTGCCCATCTTTGCATAAAGGGAGGAGTTCTAACTCTTGCAATTTATACTCTTGGCAGTGCAAAACCTCCTTACATTGTCTACCTGGCCTGTTATCCTGCAGCTTGGAGTAAAGCAGCTGTTCAGAAGTGCTACAGAAGACAGACATCTCCTCCTCCTTCCTCAAAGTCAGAGTAGTTTTGGGCTAGGTAAAAGGATGAAAAGGAGCTGAAAGTACCCAGCATCTCCTGTTCTCTCCTCCCAATATCAATATTTAGGCAGGGTGACAGGGGATCCTATCCCAGGTGACAGAAAAATACAGGTAATACTTTTAAAACAGGGCTCTAATAAGAGTAAGGTCAGAGCTGCTCTCTCTGCTTTTTGGATTCATTATTTGGAGAGAAGGATTGTTCTCAAGGTACCAAAAGCTTTATATATTAAAAGAAACGCCAAAACCTAAGGCTAAGTAGCTAAATAAGCATCTCAGTTTCAGCTTCTTGCCAACAACAGGGCTTTGACATTTTGAAAAATAATATTTCACAAAAATGTATTGGTATATAAGCAAACTGTGGTTTTAAAATGCCACATTAAGCTAAGTGGTAACAGGAAAACATGGGAGTACAGTGGTGGAGTGGTTAAAATGGGTTGCTAGGGCGTTAGAAGGATGACTTTGAGATTGTTCCAAAGAGTGTCTCCTCTCAAAACTGTAAACACACAGTTGGGCTGAGGAGTCACAAGCAGATAAATGAGATGTTAGCTACGGGGCTCTCTGGCATGCCAGAAGTTGGTATATCTTAACTGGTGTAGCTCAAAGGGCTCCAAAGATCAGACAGGCCATGAATGCTGATTATTATTAAATTTATATGATAAGATTATGCAGAAAAAAAGCCTACGTATCTAGTTGCAAATGGAATAATTAGATATGGAAATGAGTAGCCATGGGTCACATAATGCCATCATTTTGAGAATAACCTCATTGTAAGAGCTGATCTAAACAGAAAACCACAAAGAACAACCAAACAGAACACAGCACATTTAACAAAGGAATAAAATGATCTTGAAATTACCACATTTCAGGGAAATGAAAATCTGCTTCCAAACCCTGGTCAGTCTCATACACTAAATCTCCCTGAAGGGTGATTTTTCATGGACAGCTCGGACAGGTGCATTTCCACATTGCAAGCCCCTCTCCTATCACTGCTGCATGGAGCAGAGCTACTGATGGCCTGCTTCACCCTGAGCGTGGAGAGACTTGCCAGGAATACATGGTTCCTTCCAAAGAAAGCAAAGTTATCAGTTGGTTTTTCAGCTATACACAAGCTACTAGGCCTTTTGCCGCCCTTTTTGTTCCCTCTACAGCTGCCCTGTTCTGTGAATGAGATGTTTTGCCACTGAAACGATGCAAGTAACAAAAAAAGGGTGATGTGGAGTTTCCTGTACCTATTCCCTGTCTCAGTGTGACACAGACACTGCGAACTCCAAGCATCCCTGAAGCCTTTCACTGGTGTTGGCAGAAAATAGCTTGCAACAGGCTGAAGTATGAAGTGTCCCTGAGTCACAACCTGCTCCCTTTTGTACTTCTGGCTCTTTAAATTATTCTCACCTCTGCAAGCAAAAAAAAGAGCATGCACCTGGAAGTCTCGTGTCAGCAACTGAACTTTCCAGTTTCTAACAGCTCCTGAAGTGCTGGGTACCCGGAGCATCCACAGGAAATTTAAGCCCTTCCACATTTTCCACAGCTAGTGCTGGTGAGAGCCATAGGGAACTGAGATCTACACCTCATCGTACCCATGCAGAAGAGGGAGGAATGGAGCTGCCTTCTGTGCCTCAGGACAGCATTTCTTAGCTTCCTTGGTCTCAAAAGGCCTTCCTGACAGAAAGAGCCTCCATGATCGGTCCAGAGCAGGCTTTGTGCAGCCTCTAGATGACTCACTTGTGCAGAAAGAATGGCAATAACAGGTAACCCTGGAGCAATGGGGAAAACATCCCAGCAGAGCAAGGGGTATGAGGCATTTCTGGATTGCTATTCACATGCTTGGGGCATCTCACAGCACTCATCGCTAATCCCCTGGACCAAAGCATCCAGAACCTCACACCAGAGATGTGACCACAGCTGCCCTAGTCCAAGCTGAAAACTTGTCAAAAATTTAGGGAACGCACTCTCTTTTCTCAATGTTTGCATCAGATTCTACATGAAACAAGGGCTGAAACTCCACCCTGAGGGTTTATCTCCATTTTCCGTGGCAGTGATGTTAATCCAAGTGGTTACTTTGATTTACAAAGAGCTTTTGAGTTACTCTGTCATAATGTTAAGCAAAAAGATTCACTGGAAATGCACCAGTAAAAATTGCAACAAAGGCCAATTAGGTTCTTTTTTCTCTGCCTTATTCACACACAGAACATTTTAAAAGGTGAATTGCTGACTGAGGCACCACTCCAGCTGGGATAAGGATAATTTGGGGTTGGTAACTCTAATAGCTTCTAAGTGAAATTCATTTGCTGCCAGTAGTACAGCTCTAACCGATTTTCATCTGCACTTTTAATAAAGCAATTACAAAACAGCGTAGTCTCTGGTATGTGAAAGCGTCCACAGCTGGAACAGAAATTAATAACGTAATAGGGTAAGGTACCTAGGGTCCGGATAAAGTGTCCTGGAATTAGAAATACTAATGGCTTGTCTAGCAGGTAACTGCGTTGGTATAACAGAGGGCACAGCAGCCTGCTTTGAAGCCCACTCTACGCTTAAGTTGCTCCAAAGCCTGGGAGAGAGCTCTGCCACACGTCCAGGTCTTCCCAGCACCACCTTTACAGAAAGGCCAGAAGTAGGACTGCTGTGGCCTTCTCCCAGCACCAATAGTCCTGATGCATGTCACCAAAATAACCAGGGCAATGATAAGGAAATCTTTTCTGCCTGCTTTTGGAAGGATTTGTTGATTCAGGACTAGACTTAAAGTTTGTGCTGAGATTTCCAGTGTCTCGGAAAGGCTGAAAAATCTGATTACAGCTGAAGTCAATGGAGGAAGACTTCAGAAAGCCCTGCAAATTTCAGAAGCGTTTTCTTGATTGGAAAGAGCTATTTCAGCAGTCCACAATTCTACTCAAGATACTAATTTATAAGGAGGAAGAATAGGTCAAAAGCAGGGCATTAATGAATTGTCACTAAGGAAAGTGGCACTGTGACTAAACGTTTCTGGAGAGATCTTTACCTTAGCTTCCAATATGCTGAAGTTCTTGGAATACCCTTCTGCTGTTCCAAAGAACATACATTCACTTACTCAGAAATGCTGGGCAAGTCTCTTAATTTTGCTGTGCTATAGAGTACTTATTCGTACAGAATCCTACTTGGCTTACATGAAGTTTGCAGCTAAACCCACCAGTGTTTGTGGAGCATCTAAAACACTTGGATGTCAGTGAGTCAGCCATTAAGAACATTTGGTATTAGCTATTTGCTACGTTCTTTCTCAACATATTTTAGTCATATAATGTACATGTAAAAGAATAAAAGCAACCAGCATTACTTTCCTTAAGGCAAGTAAGCCTTCCTTCTAGCAGCTCACAATCTGGCCCCGCAGCTTCGGCTGTCTGCCAGACAAGTTAGTGCTGGTATCATGTAGGCTAATGCAACTCTTGAATCACTTGACTAAATTTAGATGCTCGCCTCAGAATTGCCTCCAAACATTTAAATAGACCTCACAAAGATGCTTTTCAGGTTTTGTGGGGTTTTGCTCTCTAAATCAGACATGGTCTTTTAATTTGGCCTTTTTTATTTTTTTAATTTCTTCAGCAAAAATAAATTATTATTCATAGTTACTCATTCAAAAATATTAATTCTGAATAGTTGATTTTCTAGCATGGCATGTGTTCAGCAGTGCTGGATGCCTGGATGCCAAGGTGCAGGAACAACATGCAGAGCGGCTGGTTTGTCTACTCCTCTGGCAGCCCCTGGTAGAAGTGCACGTGGTGAGAACTCAGCATTCTATAACCCAAACTGGCTGTGGTGGTATTGCCTCTTCAGGGCACGCAGAGTGACTTCAGATCTAAGGGAAATTATAGGGACTCATCTGGGTTTTCCCCACTCTGTCCTTTCCTCCCTGAAGGTGCGGGAGGTGTGGGAAGGGGGGGAAGACTCCAGCAAAGCAGGTTTGTGGGCAGGCCTCACCACCCCCTTTGCCTGACCCCACGCTTGGTCTTCAGCTGCCTTTCAGACTGGTTAATGGTATGGTTGTGCTGTGATAAACTACAACTGTGGGCAGTGCTGAATCAAGCAGGTTAGCAACCACGAGCGGATTCCTGGCAGAGATGTGCCAGTCCACTTTTGGGTGGCACTCAGGCCCCGTGACATGTCTGATGAGCAGCTGAGAGACTGAAGCTTGGTTGGCATGACCTGCTAGCTGGTGTGAAATTGTAAGCTCACAGAATGCCCCACAGGCTCACAGGAACCACTGAGGAAAAGAAGCAAATCCAGGACACTCCTGAGCCTCTGGACAGAAACTCCATTTTCTGAGCTAAGCCTCATACCACCACTTTTTCTTTAAGGGATATTAAGACAAAGCTGTCTAACAGAGAATAAGTTCATGGATGTTTCAGAGTTCATTATACATTGTACATATTGGCATCTGTTTGTAAATGTATAGAAACTTCCCTGCTGCAGATCTTCAGAAACTGAAAGCAAAGCCTGTAACTGGTGTGTTTGAGAAATACCATTGAGAAGAACTGGGTAAGAGACCAGCAGAATGAGATTTAGGAGAATATATATATGAACGCTTCATTTGTAAACACCTAGCTGTATCACAACCATGCAGAGACAAACAACCCTGCAGTTTAATTAGTGACAGGGATGTGCAGTCCCTGCTGCCATACTGAGGCAAATGACACATCTCTGCGAGGCAGAAGCAGAAAGTCTGGAGTGAGCTGGAGACTGCGCTGAGCTCCTCAAACTCCATACATCACTTAGGGTAGTAACAGCTGACTCCACTCATGTTTTGTATTCTTACAATGCATGGTTAATATTCACTCACTAACTGTGGCAGCTACGTTTGGTTTACTCTGTATAATTAAAGAGTTTATTCCAGAAAATATGTACCGTAGCATCCCTTACATTTTTCTCTGAAGCATCTGATATTGGCCAGGGTCAGATCCTAGATTTTTTTGGACCAGCTTGGAAATTTTTCCTTGTTTTATTAAACAAAGCCGTAACATTTTCCTTGCATATGGCAAATAGCCACACTTGAAGCTTAGAAAACAGTATGTTGGCAGCATATACCCCAAAAGAATCTGAACAAGCTGTAACATATATTTAAACATATACATACAGATGTGTTTGTACATAAACATAGATCTATAGGAAGCAATATCTGAAATACCACCCTCCCTAAGGAGAAGCATAGCAATTGCCTTGTGATGAATTCATCCTGTAGCAGCAGAAGGAAAGGGAATTTTGGCCTGTGCATACAAAGGTGGCCTCCTGCAAGACCAGAGTCCATATTGGTAGCGTTCATGCACAGCACTTCTCTTACCTCACGTCAGCCGAGTGTGTGGCATCCTAGGGAGCAGCACCTCCTAAGCGAGTGCCTTGGGGTTGAGACACACTGAATTTGCACCAAAAGGCTGAAGTGCTCACTCATAGCCAGAAGCCACAGAAGGCTTGCAGTGAAAGCCCTGCAGTGGAATGTGTAGCGATGAGCTAGTGAGTACAAAAGGACAAAACTAGGCCTGGAGATACCCAAGAAACGGATCTCTCAGGTCTGCTGATGTCCATCACGTATCGCGCCTGGGCTTTCTGGTAGTGAGAAAGTCTTAGTGATGTGGTGTGTTTGGTGAAGGAGGTGAAATGGGTTACGCAGGACAAAGTACTGGGTTTGTCAGTGACCAGAGGCTTCAAGTATGTTGTCTGAGAAGAGCCAGAACACAACATAATGGACAGCCATTGGCTTTCTCTGTTTAACTCTATTAATTCTTTAATTATATAATTCACTAGCCTTCCTCTTTTCTAGAAGAGAAGGTATTTATCTAGAAATGAATGTAAACTTGGACCTCATTTTGAATACATACATTTTACTGAAAAGAGATAATTTCAATTTGGATCTGAATTTTACTTCTGATCACCTTTACCATTTTAAAATACTTAACTGGAAGAAAAACCTTTATAACTGGCAATATTTACATGTGGATCTGAATTTAAAACCATGCAGAGTATGCATACACTGTACAATTACACTTTCATGGATGTAGACTTTCATTTTCCCATGTGGTCTGTAGCCCAGACTACAGCATAGTGTTTTCCACGTGCCAGAGCTGAATTGTCAGCTTTAATAGTAATTTCACCAGCAAAGTCATCGAACTGGCCAATGTCATTCATGGTTACTTTTACCATGACATTCTGTCTCAGATTGAATTTGATTACCTAAAGCTTTATTGCCAAATCAAAACAAATCACTCTAATTAATACTGCAAGCTGAATGCGAGTTGAAGCATGGTCATTTTTTGTTCTTTTAGTAAAGCCAATCTCATTTGGTATCATAAATATCCTTATAGCATGGTTTGAGATCACCTATACCAGCAGAAGTCACTACTGGAATTATCCTTTATTCAATTAGTTTCAGGGGCATCCAACTGTAATTTCAATACACGTCATCTTCATGCCATGAGAAAGACAAAAGAGTCTAAAGGAAGACCTAAAAATCTTTGTTCCAGAGGTGAGAAGGAATCCTGCTAAGCAGGAACTGGAGAGACAACTGTAGGGTGTTTTTTGATGACCTTTCACAAAGTCAATAGCAGAAGGCATAGCATGGCATTGCTGATGATTTGAGACAGGTGTATTAGGCTAATTAAGCCTCATCGCTGGCAGCAGCCCAAAATCAAGAAGGCATAAAGTTGGAATTCCTACAAAGCAAGGTAGAAATGAGGCAAAAAATCCTTTGCGAACTATCTACCCATCAAGAACAACTGCAATTAACTAAAGATGAAATCAAGGGACTAAAAATAATCCTTTGAGTTCATTTTCTCACAGTATTTTTTCTACTGAACCTCATTCTCCACTACTCGTAAGCTGGAAAGCGACATTCTCCCTGTAGATCTTTCTTAGTACCTGTTTCCAAGTAGTAGCTCAGCACATGAGCTATTATTCCCCTCTGGACTGCCATTTGCTCTCCTTTACTTGAAGCTCCGTCAAAACATCTGCCTTAACAGTTTGAATGACCCGACTTCGGAAGATATTGCTGTATATGCAGCATCAAGTACACACATACCCTTTACAGAGCACATAGAGAATGAACAGCTCACTATCTCGCTTTCAGAATGTGATGCACAGGCCAGTTATTGTTGGTGACTACATCTCACAATTTTTCTTTTCAATGGTAGAGTGTTTTAAGGGAAGACTGAAAGAGATGAATGGTGCTTATAACTGCAAAGTAGTTGCCTGTTCTAAGTAGAAGTGTGATATGAAAAGAAGTGCAAGTCACAAGTGGGAGAAGATGACAAAAGAAGTAGGCAGCAGAAAATGCATGGAACAGATCTGGGTTGACTCATACAGATTTCAAGCCTTTTTATATCTTTGGAGGACTACAGAGATATCTATTTGCCTTGTGGACAATTGACTCCTGTACACAGCCTTGCTTTCTGCTTTTCTGCCATTCTCTAGGTATAGACCTCCTTCCTCATACACAGGCCATATAAACAAGCTGGGAATGTGTGAGGAAGGAGAGGGTATTAAAAGACTTTTGTGACTTCTCTGATTTGCAGGAAATTGGAATTATCACAGAATGTTTACAGGGATGGGGCATCTACCACCTCCTTAGGCAGCCTGTTCCAGTGTTTCACCACCCTCGTCAGAAAAAATTTCTGTCTTATCCAGTCTAAATCTATCATCTTTCCATTTAAAACCTATTGCAACAGGTCCTGCTAAGAAGTCTGTCCCCATCTTTCTTATCAGCTCCCTTTAAGTACTAGAAGGCTGCAGTAATGTTTCCCTGGAGCCTCCTCTTCTCCAGGCTGAACAATGCCAACTCTCTCAGCCTGACTTCACAGGAGAGGTGCTCCACCCTCTGATCATTTTTGTGGCCCTCCTCTGGACTTGCTCCAACAGGTCCATGTCTTTTCTATGCTGAGGACTCCAGAGCCAAACACAGTACTCCAGGTGGGGTCTCACCAGAGCAGGGTAGAGGGGTAGAATCACTTGCCTCGACCTGCTGGCCACACAGCTTTTGATGCAGCCCAGGATCTTGCTGGCCTTCTGGGCTGCAAGCACACATTGTTGGCACATGTCCAGACACTTTTCATCCACCAGTATCCCTAAGTCCTTCTTGGCAAGGTGCTCTTAATTCCTCCATCTCCCAGCCTGGACTGGTACCAGGCATTGCTTTGTTGAACCTCATAAGGTTCCCATGGACCCAGTTCTACAGCTTGTTCAGGTCTCTCTGGATGGCATCCCATCCCTCAGGCATGTCAGCCGCACCAACCACTCCATCCTTTGTGCTTCTCTGTCCTTCAACCATATCCATGCTAGCATTCTCCTCATCTTACAATATATCCTTGCTACTGAGAATGAAATCCCTAGAGCATCAAGTACTGGCCAGATCCACGGCCAAGGAGCAGGGAAACAATAATCCTCTGCGTTTTATGGCCTTTCAGGGACAACTCCTCATCAACCACATGCTGGGAAACCAGACAATTCAGATGCCTTTAAGATATCACATGGAGAGAGTGTGGGTAGAGTTCAGGACTTAGGTAGCCAAAAACAAAAAGAGCTTTCAGGAGAGTGCTTAGACTAAACTTTTTACAGCCTGGAAACTTTGACATCTGCAGAATGCAATGCTTAGTTATTCAGCTTCTGTTTACATCTCCTTCAGATCTAGCCATCTGCTACACTTCAGCTGTTGTGTTTTGATGCCAACCTTCCTGTAAGCAGGCTTGCATTGATTAGATTCCATCTAGCAGTCTAGCTGCTTCTCTGTGAAAGCTTAGCTTAGTGGTTCCTTTCGGACCTCTGCTTGGACATGCAAATATTGCTTTCTCATCAGAATCAAACTGACATATCATACATCTATTAGTTGCCCACATCCAAAAAGGTAAGTCCATTCATTCACCGGAAATTCCTACTACGTTACTTCATGTTGCACTGCTGCAGAGTAGAGACATTCTATACATGCATGGATGTGACAGATTTAGCAATCAGAAGTTCACTTTCTTGCACCTTTCACTGGCATCTATTATATTCTAAGCAAAAGGAACTGTTCAATATATTAAGAGTAGGTTATTTTTAGAGGCTGTACTCATGGGCCTGAGTTGGATGAGACGCAAAGATTTACTTAGACTTTATTTTTTTCTCTGCTTTTCTACTGCATGTTGTCTTTAGATCTAGGAATAATTTTACATAATATTTACCAAATGCATGGATAGTAAAGAAGCCATTCAGTAAGCCAGTAAATCATAGCCCTGCAATGAAGTATAAAGAGTGGGAAGAGTAAGGGTAGAAAACCTAGGGAAAAAAAAATAAAAGAAAAAAGAAGACAGGTAGAATAGGTTTAGATCAGTGGGAGTTAAAATGTAGTTGCTCTTTCTAAGATAGTAATGATGCCTTCAGAGAGTAATCTTTCTTAGCTGAGGTTCTGAGTCTCTTCTTGCATACCTTGAAATTGTTATTCACTCATACAGTCAGAAACATTCTGCATTAGTTTCCCTAGTTTGCCAGAGCGAAGGGGACAGCAGGTGCAGGAAGACTGGAAGGCTTTATTTTCATGTTTCCTCTGCCTTCCTCCCTTGCCCTTCATCCCCTGTTTCATACCTTTTCAGACCATTACACTTTGCCTTCTAAGGCAAATGTCCTTTAGGACATTGTGAGCACACCAACAACGCAAGCAATCAATAGCAATTCTACCATGGAGCAGCTAATCAGCAAAGCAGGTCCTGCAGCTCACCCACAGTAGATGTAGGGTGTTAATTCTGAAAACATTTCCACAAAATTGTCTTACATAAATCAGTCAGAAGGTCCATGGTTGTGAAGTGCTTTCAGGATTAAGGTGCAGTAAGCAACAGGGTACTGTTTATTTTAAGCTTGCTCACTGCACTCAGTGAGTAGCCAGACACCGTGGTTTTACTTTGCTTTGGTTTTGTCATCACAGCCGCTTCCAACAGTTCACGAGTGAACTGCTGGGGCAGTTGGATAAACTGCAAGCTTTTACTGACTTCAGCTAGACCTTTTAATCACAGTATTTCTTACTACTATTGCTCAGAAATATGGAAACTTTCCACACAATGAAGAAAAGATGATTTCTTCATGTAACTTACTTCACCAAGAAAACCCAGGAATGACAATGTGTATTTTTAACATTGTGAGTAGATTCTGGGCTTTTGTTATAAAGCAAATGCAACTTAATATGCACTTCTCTCCCCATCCTGCAAAAGCTGGTTAGATGTACCGGTCAATCTTTCTGTTGCAAATATAATGAACAATACCCACTTTCTCACACGTCCCTGATCGGATTCTGAAAATACAGCTTTCTATTACATGGAGAGAGAAAAACACAATATTAATCTCGGGATCTGAAATATTTGAATTTGAGTAATTCTCAGTGAGTACAGCACTTAACCCACGAGTATCCTGGGTGGCAGTCCCTTGCCATGGGTCTCCTCAGGTATCAAAGTTAAAGGTTCAAGGCCAGGTTGAAGGCCAGCTTAAAGGCCCAGCTCCCACACTCCATGTTCTTAGTACTACTTCCATCTGTTCTGTCAGAGTGCATGCTAAATTACCATTTTTCAGTGTGACATCATGTATCTAGGGTTGTCTAAAGAACCTTTATTTAAGTCAGCCATTTCAGCTCATGGTATGCTTGGAAAAATTGGCCTCTCTTCACCTGCAGTGAACAGTTTTGACCGTCTCTTGCTGCAACATCAAATACAGCCATGAAGCTCTTTTCATAGTAATTTGAGATCTCCGTAATTGCAGCTGTGAGAAGGGAACATCATTTTTAAGGGAGAGGTGATGTACCTTATCAAACTGACTGACAGAATTTCAAGAAAAAAGCAGGCCAGCTTTTGACTCCCAGGGCCTGATTCCAGAAGTCTCATACGGATGGAACAAATTTTGTGCTAAGCATAGACTGAACTGTGTCAGGGGCACATAACAGGGAGGACTCACACAAAGTCTATTAATTTCTTGCAGATTGCTACAGCTTAAAAAAAAATTTCCTACTTAGCTTTTTCAAGTATAAAAATTTAGGGTTTCAGCTACCCTTAAAACATCGAAGAGACATTTAAAAGTTGCAAAACACTAGGTATTTTGCACAGAGTCTGTGCTTATGATGCTATCCATCTTTCACAGTATAAAATATTTTTCCTAATTCTGTGTTCTTTAGGTTGTTTCATATTATTCATAGGTACACAGATGAGGCATTGCTATGATGAATCAAGTACTCAAGGCATAGCATAGTTTTAGCATAGCATAGCAAGGTTATTTAGTCTTGCAATGAGGATAATTTTATTTAATCTCCTACAGCACTTGAATGAAGTATAACCAGATTCTTTCCAGTGGTTTATGAGGTAACTGCTAATGCAAATGATACTGTCTCAGTTTCTTCCTACAGTTCATTGACATTTTCAGTTTCTTTCTATGGTTCATTGACACAGGTCAGGAAGGTTTTCCCCAATGTCTTATGCCAAACTATGTAGAAATTCTCTATAAAATTCTCTATAGAAAAATATTTATTTACAACATTATCCATTCAGAGAGCAGAATTTTAAGGATAACTGTGGAAAGTCAGAAAAGGAAACATGATAAAAAGCATTTGTTTTCTAAGGACCGCCTCTACTGATCATAGTCCATGTTTTCTTTGCAATGAAGCTCCTGGTCTGGAAGGCTGTGTGCATGTGCAAAGGTCAGGACAGCAAGTGGGGAAAGTTTGGGGTGTATTTCTTGCAAAGCTTGAGATGAGAGAAGTAATGACATCATGCCAGACCTTTCACCTCTAGATGCTGTACAACCTCTGATTTCTACACGGTGTTTCAAGAGGCTCTAGTAGGATGGTGGAAAGGCAGGAGTTTTCCTACTTCAGAGCGGAGGTAGACAGCTGCATGTAGGGGCTTCCTCTATCCAAAGATTCTGGAAAAATAAACTCTTCTAATTTTCCCTCTTACTTTGTATCATCCTTTTCAATTCACATGTTAAGGCAAAGATCCTGAGTCTCAGCCAACAGGAAATAAAGGCCTGTAAATCTGATGTACACAAATCTGTGTAGTAGATTTCAGAAGTGTTCGTGGTTTCTAAAGCAAATCAGTAAGTGTAATCCTGGCTATTATTTATCAAATGTTCCCTAACTACAAGACTATTGGAAGAGCCTACACAAAAATATTGCCTTTAAATGTCTGTGCCTAGATATAAAGAAGACGTTTTGCCAAAATGAAAATGAAAATCCTTGGCCAAATTAGCATCGTGTGATCTTAGCTTTAAAATGACCCTGATGCTGTATAAACAAGATTACATAAGGGTTCAGAGGTATGTGAAGCAGTTCAGTAGTGCCATCTTGAGGGAAGCTCCTAAATGTTATGTACAATTCCATATTTCAGTTCATCAGTATTTGCCTGTGTTTTATTAGTTGGAAATAAGTCAATGAACTACCCCAGAAGAACGAGGTACAGTAGATTCAGAAATGCATTAAAACATGCCCTTATTAGCAGAAGAGAAGTCAAAGCCAGCACTAATGCATTTCTATTTCTGCAGAAAATTATAGTCTGGGAAATAGAATTGTAATGTTTTGCACTTTTAGCTGTTTATCGCAAAGCCACTTAGTAATAGGAATTAAGCCCTGCAAAACATTAACACTAATTTAGACCATAAATACCTTTTTGTCAGAAGGGAGCCAGTGGAGGTGAAGAGCTGATGCCAGAGTCCACAGAATCCTGACTTTTTCTGTAATATTTATTTTCATCTGGGATACAAAACTGTAGAATTCTGTAGAATTATAACCATACATTGGAAATCAGATTGATTAATTTATGAAGTGGCAAATGGTCAGAATTACAAAAGAGGATGCTTACAATTATGATCTGCTTTGTTTTCCATCCATTCCTATCTTCCCCATCACATTGGTCTGGAAGTGCCATGCACCATCTGCTAGACTAAGATCAGTAAATGTCAAAAGTGGTTTTCATTTTTCAGGTCTGTCAGCTGGTGACAAGTAGGGCAATTTAGAGATCACGTGGATATATTTTATTTTTTTTTTTTTACTTGGGAGGGCTCTTTCTTTATTCATAAACATTTCTGCATTTCCTGACCAGGGCCAGAAATGTTCATGTATGGAGTTTCTTACCCCTACCCCCCCCTTCCTGTTTCCTTCTTTTAGTGAGAACAGATTTACAGCTCTTAAACCACCATAAAAATAGTACTCCATCTTTAATAGCTTAGATGTTGACGACTTGTTACTTGACATGCACAATCACCAGAGCTGACGTATGATTTATTGATTATCTATGAAAGGACAGACAGCTGCGAACTTCGATGCTTCTGTAGATATCAACATCACCCTGGTGCAAATGCACACAGTGTGTGATCTTACAGCCCTGCACAATTCCTCTGGGACCTGCAGGTTCAACTAAACACACAAATTCAAGTCACCTCTTCACAAGATCCAAGTACGTTCATTTATTGCTGAGTTCACCAGGATCAAGGTTATTTTGTATCTTTAGGAAGCTCCGGCAAGTCCTAAGACTGTCTTTGGAAGAAACAGGAAGGGAGAGGGAAAGAAGACACCTTTCATTTCAAGGAAAAATTAAAGGGAGAAGTTAACACCTCCTTGAATGTAAGTGCAGAAAGCCTCAGAGCAATTGCAGACTGAGATCACGATATACTAGCATGATATTTATTTCACAAAAATGGTTCTTTTTTGTCTCTTGTTTACCTCTGGAAATGGATGCGACGATTTGCCATCAATGAATAAACTCCCTCTGTTGTTGTTTATACTTATATTCTTTTTCTTGTATGAGCCAATTGTGAATAGTATCTGTATGAATTTATTCTATTTCTTCTATAAACTTGCTCTCTTCTCCTTAATCAAGTCTAGTTCTATAGTCCAGACCCTAGCAAGCCTGGTGTTAGATCTGTGGTATCACCGAGCAAGGGCCATTCACCTCCAGCAGAGCTGTGGAAAATACTTGCAGCAAAACCTCTCAAAGACTTCTCCCGTTTGTCATTTTCCTGCTTGTTTTCCTGTTTGTGGTCTTGCACTTCTATGTAGATGTGTCTGCATCTGAATAAATGGCCATGAATGAACGTAATCTGCATGCAAAAATGGCTTTTGAAAATTTACATTTTCAGTTCCATAGAAATCACCAAAAAACAGCAAAGCCTAGGCTGTGGAGATGATACTAAATTTAACAGAAATACTTTTAAGAAAAACACAGAGAACAAAGACGGAGCTTTTCTTCAGTAAAGATCTTCATGGGTATCCCTTACTGCTTCTCCCATCATATGCTATCTGAATAGACTTCTACAAAATTGATTTGAAAGAATTATTTGTATCATTCGAGTTTCCTTTAGATGTTTTTTCCCTCTACTATTTCCAAATAACTGGTTTGCAATTTGGCAGTTTCATTTAACTGCACTGCTTAACCTCACCAGCCAAGCTAGTATGTTAAATGATTTTTCTAAAGCATAAAACACCACGTCCCAGTTGTGGGGTGTTCTCTTTATGCTTCTCTTACCATTTATTTTCAATTTTAAATGTCCACTCTGAAAGGAATTGGGTGAAGGATGAAAGTGCTAATGTGTTTCCTTGACCTACAGTCCAACATCACTGCCTGAAAATGGAGAATAACCTGCTTTACAATATTAATTGCTCCTACAAAGGCACTGTTTCCCAAAAGAAAATTCTGCCATAGGTTTACTGTTTCAAGCAGTAGTACATGTGTTATTGCATCAGTAAAATATCCAAACAAAAATTTTTTGCACTGATTCGGTTCCTGAGAAAATAATTCTGCAGTAGTGCATTAATTTAGGAAAACCATTTCTCAATGGATTTGACCTGCCGAACATGTGGTTTGCACTCCCCTTCTACAGAATTCCTGTGAAACTTAGGACATGGCCCATGAGACTCCTTCGCATCATCTCTCCTCAGCCAGACAGATAATTTTCAACTCAATAGCACAACCAATGCTAAGATCCTAATGCAGGCAAGAGAGCAGAGTACATAGGCTGGACGAAGCAGCATGCACGCATACTGCTTTTTTCCCCCCCCAAAGGAGCTACAAACCAATTAGGGTCTTGCTAGATCATCCTCTATCTCAAACAATCCTACTGGGGGAAGATCATCTCTGCTGTTGACATGATGCTCTTAAATTGCATAGTCAGCACATGTGCAGTTCTATACCAGACACCACGAGGTGTCTTCAGGTTTACTTCAACCAACCTCCTAAAACACTTTTAGGAGCATAGAAGTGTACCCGCTAGATGTTACTCATAATTTGCAAAAGGAAAAAAAGAATCCAAACCTTTCAATTTCTACTATAACTTCCAGGACTTACTTTCCCCAAAAGAAAAAAAAAAACACAGGTGGCTGTTTCACCTTATTCATACGTTTATGCTACAGTTAGAAATTCTTATATGTGGTGATGATATCTCTTCTGTTGGTATTTAAGTATGACATTCCCTTGCAGCCAAGAAGCTATTTCCCCTAGAAAGGATCCTATTCCAGCAAATCTGCTGTGCCAGTACTGTGCTTTGTAGCCATTCAGAAAAAGCTGCTGAACAACGTGAGAAGAGACAGAAAGCAGAGGGACAAGAAAATGCTTAGAGCATATTTTAGAAGTACAATATGATAAATACTCCATTTCTCTCAGTGAAATACACAGCTTGTAAATAACCCCAAACACTTCTTAGGACTTTGGTTATATCTGACTATATCTGAAAAACATAAAATTCAATATTTCCTTTACTGAATGGCAAGATATAAACAGGTGCCACAATTCACTGCAGAGAACAGCCTACAAGGCCGTACATAATTCTGAACAACAAAATTACACACGTTTAAATGAAGACTTAATTAGACATAATGTTTTAACTGTCTCCATGAAATACTATATTTGATTTGCGATTGCATTTTAACATCAGTTATTTCTGACTCTACATACATTAAAGCCTTATTCATTCATGACTGGTTGCAAACAATAATCTGATAAATATCAGCTTTAACCCCTTGCATGACAGCCTAAGAAAATAAGACCCCGATCTTGACGAAGGTCTTAGTAGGCTATAATAAGACAAAATGATACAAGTTTCTCCTGTAATTTTTGTCAGAGGTCATCAATCTGTATTCAACAAAACCATCATTGATATTTGATGCCGATGAATTCCTAGTTCACTGGCTAAAAAACCCCCATATGACACATTAGGCCTATTCTTTTTCTTATGTGAGACCCGTAATTAATAGGGCCAAATCATTCTCCACAGATAATTAATTCTCATATAATTCCACAGGGTGACTGACATTTCATGTAAATACTTCTTTGGATAGGAGGATGCAAAGAAAAAGGGCTTAACTGCTAAATACAGTGTATTTTGCATCCAGCTAAAGCTCCACATCAGTGTGCCGTTCCAGAGCTGCATCAGCACACATTTCCCTGTTGCATCCTCCCCCAGTCCCTTTGCAAATGGCTGGAGAAACAGTCAGGAATTTGAAAGAGGAAAGGTATTAAAAATGCTTAAAGAATCCGAATTACCAAAAGCCAAGATTTTTGCAGTTTTGAAACAATATCATAAAGTGCAGTAGTGTCTGTGTAACCCTCCTGTGGCAGTAACATCCCAACACAGTCTGTTGGTGTTTTTTAAGCAAGATGGATGAGCCAACTCAATATACCACTGCCACCAAAATGTGCAATCCCGTTTCCTCTTTCTCTGCTCTGGAGGAAGCTCTGGTATCCATCGGGCTCTCCCCTGAGCTGACCTTGTTCACTGAAGCCATAAAAAGGAACAAAACACTCCTAAAATGCCACGTTAATCCATTAAAAACAGCCCACTGAAGGAGCAGAGGAGCACCAGAGTTTGCCACAGACATGGTGGGTGTGAGGAGAAGGCAACAGGAAGAGTCCTCCTCTCTCCTGCCTGCCCACCTGCTCAAAACATGCCCACCAGAGTCTAATACTCAGGGAACATCCTGACAATGCAGCCAAGGAGAAGAAAAGTGGGTAGAGAGGACACAAAGGACTCACATGCTTTCTTGTCCCATCTACTTTCAGAAGCAGATGGCAGCACTTTGTTCACACACTCTCCTGGAAGAGGCAGCTGTGCAATTAGACGGTTGCTTTTTCTGCAGAGCAGCTTCAAGTTAAGTCCTAACACCTGCAGGAGCATCCATTACTAAGGCAGTTTGCATTGGCTACTCTTGCATCCGAGGACCAAAGACAGACATCTCATAGTGGCAAACTGGTTTTACTACAAGACCTGCAATGAAATCACAGCACATGGAAGCTAAGGATCCAAACCTATTTTTATAGTCAGTTCTCCTGAAGCAGCAATGCTGGTGAGACCATGTAGTACGTGTGCTTGCATTTCTATCCACATTTCTCATTACTGTTTTTAGCCACTTCCAATGACATTTAGGCAACAGACAGAGGTCTCAGGTATGTTAAGCTCCTACAGCCTCTGGCTAGCAAGAAAAGACAGTGTGGCTATTAACCAAAGGAAGGGCTGAAGAGTGAACTAACCATTGTTAGACACGGCTGAGGCCATGGGAAAGCTGAACCCCAAAATACAAACAAAAAACAAGGGTTCATTGGTTCTACTGACCCCACAGAACCAGCATCAATATAAGTCTTCATAGAGGCTCTGTAAGGCTTTCTGCAACAACAGTCAGCTTTTCAGCTCTGTTGACCAAAAGGTTTAGTTCCCTGCACACAGGGAAGCAGGGAAACAAAGTCATAAATCATGATATTGTTCACCATTGCAGACCATTTCCTTCTTTTCCTATAAGATTTATGAATGAAATACCTCAGGGATAAAATAGAAAAACTTTATCTCAATTGTGTTTTTATAGATCTCCTGGGATTCATGCAAAATTACAGCAAAATCCAAGTATAAATCACAAGTTTGGGCTGCCTGGTACTTAACATGTAGATTTTTGTTAACAAAATTGCTGGATTTATCACCCCCCCGGTCACCAGTTTCACTCACTGCCTTTTGGAAAATATTCAAAAATCAATGTGAAGACATGGGAGTAAAAATGTAACAATGCAACAGACTTATTAGGTCACCACATCCATCTACATGACAGACCAGGACAGTTCCCTGTGACAGTTCCACCCAGCTGAGTTTTAGCAGTCTTAGGCAGTTGGACAACCAGCACTTTCCCTTACATTATAATTTTTTCAGACCGTATGTTGTGTGCTCAGTTTCATTAATTCAACCATATTTTTTCCTCTTCCTTTTAAATAAAGATTGCAGCACCCACATGTCAAGCTGAAGAAGACATTATTCTAGCAGCAACATCTAACATCTGTTTTTGGCAGGCACTATGGGCAGTTGGCAGCAGCTCTGCAGTTCCCTCCTTATGTAAATGATCATGTGCTGGTGGCTGTCTAAGCTAACATAGCTGGAAGACAAAGGAAGAAAAAAGTCTTTTTCCTTTTACTTGATGCTTTCCGTTAGCTAGAACATAAGGAGTTTTGCATGTTGAGCAGACAGCCTTATTTTCACTGTATGTGGGCCAGATCTGGCTTCAGGGGAACCAGAGCCCCGTGCAAGCAGGAATAGTCACTAAAATATTTATCAAAGAGAAATGATTTTTAGGGTCTTATTTATACACAGATTTATTTACTGGAAAGAAGGAATGCTAGGGAATGCTGCCTGACACAGAGACAGGGAAGAAATGATGATTTGCACCCTCCAGTCCACACAGAGGATGCATCAAACCTCTCCAAGGCTGGAATGCATTTCTAAAAGGTAGGTTCACTGGATGCACCATGATTGTTCAGACCTTTTTAAAATATGCCTGTAAAAGATAGCAAATACAGAGCCCCACTTACTGTGAAAATCTGGCCTTTGCTGGGCATCGCATTGGAAGTACATTATTTGCAATTATCACCCTCATTTTGTGTGTTAATCACTTGATACATAGAATAGAATCAAGACAACTGGATAAATTCTGTTGTGTGTTTTACAAGATGACAAACAAGAAGGTCCCTTCAGCTTGGCTCTATAGATCTCTGACTTGCAGCCTGTGAGATCTCTGCACGTTTAGCTCCTGTAGGGATACTATTCCTGAAGATAACCACTTCTATGGGATGTTTTGGAGATTCTTATAATGCCTCTGCTCCCAGCTGTTGGGATGGTACTGCCCAGCCTTAATTCCACAGAAATTTTATCACTGGCTGCCCTGAAAGGATGAGACCAAAGGGGCTAAAAGGACAACTGCACAATGCAGTTGCAAATGATGTCTTCATCTCCAAGGAGCAGGTGTTCGTCTGAGAGCACAGTTTCAAGTTAATTAGCTCAAGGTGTTCTGAGATGATACTTCTATGGTCCTGCCTTCCCTGCTTTCCTGCCGCATCCTACCAGCTTTGTATTTCTGTGCCTGCACTGGCACTTTTTCGTGTGTGTTTTAAACTGGGGCAGGTAGCTTATCTGGCTAAACATCAATTCTACAAGAAACATGGGGTTTATATGGCTGAGCAGAGCTCTGTGCTGATGTACAATGCTGCTGGCTCTTAAGTCACTTCAGCACCTCACACCTCGGCCTCAGGTCTGCGTTGTGCCATATGTAAGGCTGGTAGACCTTACATATATTGAGGAATAGTTGAAAAGGTTTCTGGACCACCACTTTGCAGCTTCAGATTCTGGCTAAATACCTCAGATCAAGACTGTGCTGTCAGTTACAAATGTTTTTCCTAGCTCTTGGCATACAGCTTCGCCATCACCAAAAGACCTCAAAGCTGTTACAGGCATGGCTCAGGGTGTAACTGCTGCCAGGCAGTCCAGCCAATCTTGTTTTAACTAATCCTGATGTTTGATATCTGTTAGCTGTTTGATATATACTGTTATATATGTGACATTAACAACAGTATGAGAGGCTGGTTGTGATGCTACATAGTATTTAAAGCCCCAAAAGAAGAAGACGACAATGGAGCTTGAAGTAGTGGGTGAAGATCTGTTTACATTTCAGTCTTCCTATGGTGCTGCTCTTTGTAAAATCTGGGAGAGTTCATACTTCACCATGTTCATACCCCCAAATTAATCTAATGGTTAGAAAGATAAAATTGACATACCTTTAGAACTGAGGGCTGAGTTGTCTTTTGTGCCAGTTCTAATCTTCTAATACTTTCAACCCCAAGTATTTCACATAGCAGGAAACAGAGTTTCTTTGGCCAAATGGTCAAGTGTAAGAGATACAGCTGCTCAGTATGCTCTGTTCCCTCAAGCTCACCAGTAGAGTAAGAATGCCCACCCACTCCTCGGACGGGGCTTTAAGCTGTTTGCAGCAATTACTTCACCTTCTCAGTGAAATGCTGCTAATTCATCTGTTTTCTTCAGGGACATTAGAAAGCTGTTGCTGTGTGTGCATTGGAGAAGCCTGCACATTTCACTGGGAACTTTTTCCGCATGTTTACACCAATCTTTCTATCTTAATGCCATCTTAAGCTATGCTGAACAATAGCAGGGACATGCTGTGCACACTGCTGAGAGAAAAGAGAAAAGAACGAGCAGAAGGACAGTAGGAAGCTGAATGGTGTGTGAAAACGAGAATATGACTAAGTGACTTACCATTCAAATTGCCTTTCACCAAATGTGTGTAATCAATTCCAGCGCAGTAGGGACGGTTAACATTACAAAGGCTCTAATCATGGATTTGTCCAATATCATCTTTCCCAAGAAGTAGCCTCAGATGCCTGAAAAGCATATGCACAAATATAGTAACAAAGGCTTGAGGTTGGACCACTTTGCTTTTATAAAATGATTTGTATTCCAGATTTTACATGTCCTTGCCGTAGTGATTTTATTCTCAGGGAGCAAGTGACTTCTCAGTACTTGCAAAACTATGCCTACAAATTTGACTAAAGCCAGTAGTTTGCAACAACTGAGATAACAGTACTAAAAGAATTTCATACTTCATTGCTTTTGAGTATTATATAGAATGTAAAACAGTAACACTCACAAGTATCCCTCACAAGGAAATAAAGCAGTCTTTGGAAAAGTCACCAGGAAAATGATCTATTGCTTTCCAAATTAATTCATGTCCTCTGAAAGCACAGAAGGCAATCACTTTAGATTTCTCAGTAAAGAGGAAAATCTCTGCACCTCAAGTTGCACCAAAAATGGTAAGACAAACATTTGTGGCCCTTAAATTCAATTTAACAGGGCCAGAAGATATGTGAGATCCCCACCAGAACTCATCTAAAATACATTAAATTGGCAACTTTTATTCATTTCTCATTTTATAATTATACATTCTCCACTTTATGAAATTTTATGCTCTCTTAGAAATCCAATTCTCGATTATTTGTTTCAGCAGAAAAATTCCCACCAGCTCTAGTTCACATCCAGAAGTCAAAAACCAGCTCTGAATCTCTAAAATAGGAAGCTTTTTGTGTAATTTCTAATTAAATGTATTTGCATTTCTATCTTGAACTGGAACACTGGAGAAAAAAAGCCTCAGGGATATCTGATCTCTCCCAGCTTGTGCCAAACAAAGAGAAGATGTATATGAGCCTTCAGCTTGCATATAAAAAAGTCTATTGGAAATAAAGGATATTTATAAAATATGCTAGTTTTCTGAAAAGCTGAAATACAGAGGCTCTGAGCACTGAACAACTATAGGTATTTCCTTTTAAATTAATGGAGTTTCTCCCTATATATCCCACTATGAAGTAACAACAGGAGTTGGCCTAGTTTTTGAAGTTACTTCCAGTCCTCATTGCACAGGGAAAAAATCTGTCATTACAGATCTCTTAAATGAGCTCAATGCAACTACATCACAATCTTAATAGCATGTGTCTCAAGAATTTTCAAGATTAGTGAAAAACACGGACTCAAGAAAAATAAACCCGAGCTTCATTATGTAACTCTTCTATTGCCATTTTTTCTATTGTCATAAGTAGCTGCTTTTCGTTGGTGCACTACAAAAGAAACCTCTTTAGACAGCTTTCTGCTGACTACCTCTTTTATCTGTAAATGCTTTCAGTGACTTGTTCATGTATCTTTTTTTTTTTCTCCAAGCAAAATAATCTTCCATAGCCCCAGTGAACCTGACAGTGAAAAGCACTAAAGTTGGACTACACAGGGTCATATCACAGCTTATTGAGAAACATGGGGCCGCCAAAAGGAGATAGCTGTAGACAACACAAGGGTCCGGGATGGCTCCTGCTTCAGTCCTGCCTCAAGGTAGCATCTCACGAGTACCCACTTTCCATTTCAGTAATCCATCTTTGTATAATATACTTATTGTTTATGGCCATCAAGTCAGGCAGGCAGCCCTCATCCCATTACTATTTTAGCTCCGGGGTAAGGCTTATTTTTCTTATCTACAAAGAGGATATTAAGGAGTGGAATACATACACATAGTCCTCCAGAGGTTCATTGTGTTCAGCCTACTACCCTGTCAATCATGCCATTTTTGTTTTGTTATCACTTTTCTTAGTTTAGTGCCATAACCTCAGGCTCTGATCTCATCAGATCTCACAAGCTAAATAGGGTCAGACCAGGTCAGTATTCAGACGGGAAACTTCCAAGAAAACTTGAATGTTTGGAGGAAGGAGTACTTTTCCCCTCCATGCTGTATTTTTCGGTCTCAGTCAGTACCCAGCAGTACTGAATCTTCACCCAAGTTAGAAAGTTACAATGAAAGGTTCCAAGACATTTTCCACATTGACAGACTTCATGTCTGGAGTGAAACCCAGCCTGAGGACACTCAGTCTAAACCAACTACTATTATTTCAGCAAGATAGGTAATTTTTCGCTTACCCTGTGAGTCTGTGGTTGCCTTCATTTCCTGTCTGCAGATCTTTCTGCCAATACTGTATTTTTTCCTTCACTGATAATGCTCGCTAGCATCCTAGCTCTGACCCAGTATCACCCCTCCTTCTTCTCTAGGTCTAGCGGAACTCCTAATGCCACAGGATGAGGTTTGTCTTCCAATTATCCTAGCAACAATTGTCTCCCTCTTAGGACACTGGCATTTTACTACATTTGCTAAACATAAGTCTTATTCCAGTAGCATATTTTGCTTCTCATTTTATGTCATTAACTGGTGTTCTGTTACTCTAAGCTGCTAAAAGCTTTCTGTCCCATTTCTGAGTTGGCTAGATTTATGTGGCAAATAAAATAATTTCCACAGAAGTAATTATTAAACTAAATTGAGACTCTTCTGAATGGAAGTAAATTACTTTAGTTATTATTTTAGCTGTAGATCTTTTTATCATTAGTAGCTTTTAAACCAACTTCATGTTCTATTACGTTAGGGTACCATCCCATAACAATCTATGGTCAGCTAAACCGCCACAAGATAAGGAGATATGAAGTGACATCATCTGCCCTCAGTTTTCATGTCACTCATTGTCTTTCACTGTTGTTCTGAATATTAAGCTCTACATTTCCTGTTCCTGGCTATGACCTTTCCACCTCATCAGCACTAATGCTTGTCTTATTATCAAGTGAGATTTTTCTTTTTTTCCCCAAAAGGGAGCTGTAAGTCAGGAACAGTAAGTCAAGCTCCTCATGACTTGCTGAGGAAACTTGTGCAACTCAGTGTGTTTCCCTTAATGCAGTGGATAAGCCAGTTGGCCCTTTACTGATTTCTTAAAAATGAAAACCACTGTTGATAATTCGGAAAGCATATACCTCCTTTATTGACAAAGAGTAGTACTGTCTTCTACAGGGGAGACATGGGAATATTCAGTAAAATATACTTAACCAAGTAAAAGTACCAGAACCCGTGCGTCTGATAGCATGACTCAGTCATTATTCTCAGTTTGTATTTTCAAAGGACAAATAGCTGCATGAGAACTTTATTTTTATTGTTCAATTGTTGCTTTTACTATAAGGCAGGAGGCAACATGATCTCGTGACCAGGACAAGAAACTGAGAATTGAGATACTTGGGTATTTTTATCTTGACTTTGCCATAGCTCTCCCTGTTCTCTTGGACAAATCAATGTTTTTTCAGACTGTGACTTCCAGCTTCCAGAACTTCAACTACTCACGAGTAGGTAGTCACAGAATTGGGGAAACAATGGGCTTACAGGCCATGCTCTTAGGCACATCAGCATCAGCTGACATCATCACAACCTCCTTCCTTCAACTGCATTCAGACTACCACAAAAGAAGTTGTTACATAATGACATCATTCACCCTCAGTTTTTATGTCACTTGATACCCCATGTATAAAATGAGGTTAAATATACTAAACAAGTCCATGTTGGAAAATCCTTTGAATACCTTAAATCAACAGCTCTGTGTGATGTAGTTTGGAAGCACATAATACATCCTTTATAAATAGATGTGATGTGTTAATGTGCTTATGAGCACCTTACCCTTTGGAAGGCATCTCTGGCTAAAAATTAGAGAGAGGGGCCTAACAGAGAGGAAAGTGCCTTTTATGTAAGTTTGAATTTGGATTACAGAGGTTAAACGATTCCCCAAGAATTGCAAATAATTTTTAGAAAATAAGCAGGACTGCATTAATTTTTTTAACAGTTCATTCATTGCTTGATTTAGATTCTTTCTCTTGAGTGCACAGTAAAATCATGGTATTAAAATGTTACATAAATTTAAAAATTCCTGGACATATAAACAATGAACTGTGAGTCCATAATCTGAAAACAAAGGAGGAGAAATGGAAAAGTACAAAAAGCTTTCTAAAATATTTGCATAGACCTTATGCAACATGTTGCCTTAAAGAAGCTGCATGAGAAAGTTTTCTAAATCCAAGTTTTCTTGGTATATAAATCCTGCTAGAGAGGTTATTGCTTGTTTACATCAAACCTTTGACCCAGTAATGGAACTTTACACAATGCCACAAACAGAAACAGGCGTGAAAAGAATGGGCCCATGGGATTTATAGCTATTCTAAACAGTTCTGTATGTCAGCATCCGTCTAAAGTTAGCAGTTTTTATCCATTAATAACCACTGACTGTTAAAATGTGTCACAGATTCTGATAGCTTCCACACTGCAAACACGCTGCCTTCTTTTGTCAAGAGCCACTTTTAGATAAGGGCATGTGGCAGATTACTGTTTCTACTGTTCCTTCCTCGCCATTATGAATCTCAGCATGTAGTCCTCATGCCTTACAGTATTTCACAAGAGCCTCTATGTGATGCAAAATTTTCACTTTACATAGACTAAACTACCCCATGACAATTCCCAAGGGACAAACCCTCATCAACTGACAACACTTAAATGTGAGATACAGAATGGAGAAAACTAATACAGCTCCCATCTTATTTTCACAGCTGGACTCTTACGAATTTTTGACCCCAGCATGTTAGACATTAACAGGACTGATTTTTGATTCAGCATTTAAGCTTCACTTTGACTTTTTATTCCCCCTGCCAGATGATTACTATCTCTGATCACACTATGAAAGTTTACCAGGCACAAATCCCTATAATGTGTAACCTTTATACCGCCTTGATTTACGTTAATCTGATCTACCAACAAATGGACTCATCTGTTTCATTCTGACAAAGTTGATTTATGTTGACATGTTGACTTTTGTACTTTCCAATGCTGCATTCCCTTTATTAGGTTTCTGACTTTGTGTTAGCTAGACAGGGCTGCCTTTCCTGCATTTTTTTACGCAGCTGGGAGATATTTCAGTGCTTCTAAAAATTAGGATGCTGAACTACTAAACTCAATAGATTTGTTACTAGTGTGGACAGTAACTAAGGCCCCTTTTAACTTCCTAAGATTTCAGTGGTTTGATTTCCTTCTCACTTCGGCTGATGGAAATCATTAATAATACAAGTAAAATTACTTAAATTACAGTGGTAGAAAAGCAGAGATTTAGAAAAAAAATTGATACCTAATTACTTTAAAACATCTTGCATGAATGTTGGTTCGGAGTGGTACCAGAGTACAAAGAACAGCTTTGCACTCTCCTCAACGCCTGCAATCGCCAGGACAGGAATCCCAGCTTCCAACAGAAAGCCGTGCTTTGTGACCTGATTCCCCTCCTTCAGGAAGAAGGAACACCTGAGCCAAGACTCCCACCAGGGAGATCATACTCTGATAATAATCCCAGTTGAGTAGAGAACGTTTATAACAGAACAGCAGAGGTCAGTGCCCTGATATCATCAATGCAGCATCAGGATTGTGCAGCCAGGCCTCCCACGGTGGAAAAGGATGAGGCACAAAGACCAGAGCAATATATGCATGTTCACATATAAGTGAGGTAAAGAACAGCTAAAAGCACTTTAGTGAGACAAGGACTTCATGAAACCTTCTGTTCCTGGTAGCAAAGCAAGATGCATTTTTCTACAGCTGAGTGATGGACAGAAGTACAGAGAAACCCAGTCGTTTGTGCACTGAGTTGATGGCATCAGAAGCGATATTTTAATTTCTAAGAACTTTAAGTAATATACAAAGAAAAGATAGTATGTGTTTTTCAGGCATAATCAAAACAGGCTTTGAATGAGATTTTGTAATATTGTGGTCTGGAAAGCATCTTGAGAGATCATCAAGGCCAATGCAATTAAACCACAGGTTGAACTCCAAGACCTAGCCTGATAGATGAGCATCCAGCCTACAGAAGCAGATTAGAGCTAGTTCAAGTAACCTCCTTGAAACTCATTTTGTGTGGACACTGGATCCTTAGCTCCATCCATTTTGCTCTTTAATCCCAATCCCATTATGTCCCACTAGTTCCTGACACAGAGAGAGGCTGAGCATATTGCTTTGCTTTAGGATAATGAAATTATGAATGTTCAGTTCAATGATCAAATCAAGAATTGTCATAAAATTAAGTAAAATTTTGCTTTGGATCCAACTGACATGAAGCAATTTATTTGTATCTTATGTAATCATTTTTAATCCGCCTGTATAAGAATAATAGATGATGGAATGGAGTAGGAGGAAAATGCCTCTTGAAAATAGTTTTGCATCCTCCTCTCCTTTTTTTTTTTTTATTTTTTTTTTATTAAATACTGTTTACTTTAAAAACCTTACTATTCTTAGTACTCTGCTATTTTCATTCCCATTTATTCTCTAATTTACTATTTCAGTGATGCTTTCAGCCCATATTAAGTGATTTTTTGAAATTTTTCAAAATCTGTAGAAAGCAGCAGCTTGGGGAGGATGGCAGGAGGGAGGTTTCAAAATTACCCTGCTCGGGTGGCCCAGCTATGCTCTGTAACAACACATACCTTTCTCATTTTAAAATTGAGGAAAAGAAAGACCAAAACATGAGGACACAGGCAAGAAAAGGACACGCAGAAGCGGCTGTGATCCTGAGGCCAAGCGTGCCATCTAGTGTTGGATATCGCTTGTCGAAGCGCTAATTGATCTCCACAATGTTTACAATACTCGGGATATATCCTTCATCACTTACTGAACAGGCTATTGATACCACACTTGGGTATTCAAGGTAAGGCTCAATAATAATTTTTCATTTCCATGATGTTTGGACAGTATGTGTGAACAATTTGTGAACATTTTTGTTTGAAAGCTGCCAACCAACATCCGATAATGAGCACATTCAAAGAGTAATGAGGCTTCTGCAGAAGCAGAGCTGCCCAACATCACAATACAATACCTTGAATATACCGTGGACATTGCGATGATGACTTATTTCAGTAAACTGCTGGAACTGATAGCCCAGCTTGCTGTGCAACAGATTGTAACAACATACTTTTCCTGAAACTCCAGTAAGGAGGACAATATAACCCAGTTATCACCCTCATACAAGAGCAAAATGGGTAATGAAAGTTGAAACCATGCAGACTGTCATTATTTGCTCTTCTGAATCTTGTCAGCTACTCCACATTCTGTGACAAGATATCAACAGCAACACAGATATTGACAGCCAAACCCACAGAACCATTTCCGTTCGGGCAGTTCTCTTTGCACAAATACTCTGTCACTACTGAGGAAGATATACTCCTAATATGCGTTACCACAAAGTTCTCCTAAGCAACTGCTGGAACATCTCATGGCACAGTAAGGGCATGTATGAACACCTGAAATTTGGTGTATTCCCACAAATATCAAAATGTATTCTTTGGCGTAAGGTGTTAGTTTCTTCAATTGTTCCATTTTAGACCCCTCAAATAAAGATGCCAAGAAACATTGTGAATGAGCCGGGTTGGAGGCAAGAAGTTTTATAGTAGTGAGAGATGTAAAAAAGACTGCCTGTGAAAATCTATGGGAATAGTTACTTGAAGTATCTCTCATATTCTTGATGTACTGCTAAATTTAATGCTGCTGCGAATACAGGCTCTACACTGAAGGGCAGAGTAAGGGGATAAAAAAGAAGGTAATTCAAAGATACTGACTCACATTTCCCCTGCTTGCTTAGTGTAATAAAATAGCACTATTATCAACTGCAAAGCAACTTCATCATACGTCTTCTCCTGTGTAACTTAAGACCGTTGCCAAAAAAAGCCACTCAGCTTGCCCTCCTGTGGCAATGTGCTCCCACCACTTTCCTCATGTCAGGTCCAGAGATCCTGCAGCATCAGCATTTGCCAGGTCAGTGAGTTGATCCAACTGAAAATTTAACTCGAGGGGAAAAAATGTTTTGTCTCAGATAGCCACCAAAAATGAGACCCCGCAGCAGATACCGGGGCAGGAACAGCAGCCTGATTATTCAAGGAAAATCACCCCTTTTAGCAGCAGCCCACAGTTCAACTGGTTTAAGAACCAATGAAACCACACCCAAGACCACAGTACTACAGATCGAAGTATTCACTGATGGGAGTGAGGTATAGCCCTTCAGGAAGCGTAAAATATCAAGGCAGAGGACTGAAGTTTATTTTGACACATCGATACTAAAATTAGAATTATTTCTAGTACAGAGAAAATGGTATTTTTAAATGTTTAAGCTGCAACCTTCGGAGAAAAAAGCACGCTTCTTTACATTAAGATCAAATCAAAAGACAAAATGTTTATTTCTTCTCACCACACACATTTTAAATTTTGTTGTGCCTAAATGTTGCCTTGATTGCAAAAATGCATACAATATTGGAAGCACGGACAATTAGAAGATTTCTTCAGTAAGGGACATCAGATTTATTTTCTTCAGTTCAATCTTGCTCATAAATAATAACCACTCAAGACTCTGAGGCTGATGCTGAAAGCAAGCAGAAACATTGGGAGACACTGAATTTGCAGTGGTCTCCTCTGATTTAAAGAGAACGTCCCTCTGCACAGCTCGGTGAGCACCCACACTAACGACAGTCTCATTCTCCTTCAGGAGTAGGCTGGGAGCACAAATCACCCCCTGAGTAGGTTGGAAGCTTCTGTGTATCCTTTACCCAGCAGTGATCCAGTCTGGAGTCACTTCTTGCATTAAGCTTGTGTGCCAAGGTCAAGCAGGCAGCACACAGTAATTTGTAATGTTCCTCCCAGCAACTATTTACAGCAGGACAACTCTGAGAGCAGAGCAGCACAACTCCTATAGGAAGAACGATTTCAGACTTTGATGTCTGAAAGCAAAGATATGGGAGAAATATCATATCCTTTCTCAATTTCATCCCCAATGATCACAGTAGTAATTCAAAGACCAAACCGAGGACTCATTTGCACTGAATATTAATGTAGGTGTAACAGCTAAAAAAACTGGCAGGAGTAGTTTTCAGAACAATGCATCTGCCAGCCACAATCTTTGAAACAAATCCAAGTCTAACGGAGCAGCTTCTTTGCCTTTCTTGTAAAAGGGACTCAATATGATCAGCTACATCTTCTCAAAAGAAAACATTTGGACTCTTTTCTTTTATAGACTTTGATCCGACGTCAGAATGGCAGTGATTTCAGTGGAGGTAAGCTCTTAAATAAGGCACGGGCATGTAACTGTCTTTGAAGGTAGGTGTTCGCTTTTGTGAAGACAGTCTGAAGACGAAAGCCTCTTTTCATGCCAAAAATAGAATAAATGCACCATTTCGGAAAACTGCTTGCACGACCCTGCCAGCTTGCCTTGACATTTTGGTGCAGGAATCACCTGCAGTTTCACAAAGCAGCTATTTCCTGTGTCATTCGGCTCCTCACCTCTGCCAAAAAGGCCAGTGCAGGTGCTTAAATTATAGCAGGGGGATATTGCTTCAGACCCAGTCGTGTCCCAGACAGAAAACAGGCCGGTCAAACAGTTGTCAATTATTGGCTTCCAACCAGATCCTGCACAGATGTAACTCCACTGAAGCAAACTGAGTTCTGCAAGCAGAACGCTTGACCTGAGGACTGACTTCATCTATGGTTTTAAAGTAGTCTAATATCAGCCTTCTGAGTCATTCAATGCACCTGCAAAAAATCTGCCTTTAACTCAAAGAAACTATGGACCTAAACCTGCTTACAATTTCAATTTCCATGTGAACCTACATGTTCAAAACCTACAATGTTAAAATGTGCAATTTTGATGGTAAAATAGTGAGAATTTGATTGCCGTTTTTAAGCAACCTTCTAGCAAAACAAGACACCTTTTCCTGTCAAGCTCCTAAAATCCCCTTTCTCTCTCTTGTTATATTTTGGTGAGAGAATCCTTCATGTCCTCTCCATTACTTTCATGCTTAATGGCATTGCAATGAAAGAAATGACACCTTACAGAATTAGGACCCAGACTAGCATCCCTTGGAGGCTGAGTTTCAGATCATTATTTCTGCTGACACTGTGCAGCTGTTACAGAGGGGTTTTTTCCTAGGAGCAACTTTGGGTATTTTTTAATCTTTTTTTTTCTTTTTCTTTTTTTTTTTTTTTTTTTTTTTTTTTTTTTTTTGCCACTGAAGTCTTTAGCGGGAAGAGGAAGGCACGGCTTGTTGGATCAGTGATGTAACACCAGCTGACAGGTGGGTTTCAGGGAACTCTCTGGGGCCATGGCCTCTTTAGTGGTTTTACCACTCTAAACTCAATTACAGTGGAGTTTCATGCTCCACAGCAAACTCCAGTCCTTTTTTGATAAAAACTCTACAGAGTAAATAAGTCATGATGATGATATGGGTCTACCATTTAATATTCATTGAAGTACATATGTTTGAAAATTGGAAGCAGAGTTTAATCCATTTTCATATTTATATCAACATGAAGCTTTAAAAAGGATATCTTTCCTTTTCTCGGAGAATCTTGACAATTTCTGCTCTGACAAGATAAATAAAGATGTACAAAACTCTCTTTAAATATAAGGAGAAGACCCAAGGAGATTTATAATGCAAATCTTAGAGCATATATCCTGAATCTACTCACTTTCAAGACAGAGCACGTCTCCCTTCTGTGTGATTTTCAGTTTGACTGAAATGACATGCAACACTTTAAAGGACCCATAATTCTTGACGTTGTGTGCATAATTTGATCACAGTCTACTTAGACCTTACTGCACAGTGCACTGCACAGGTAATATATTTTATGAAGAGACTTTCACATTTACAACAAATTTCTTCTCTCGTTTAGGTATTAGCTAGCTCTAACTTTTCTGCCTTTAACATACTTATTAAAGTTAAGTTACAGCAATCATCAGAATTTGGTTGTGTACATCTATGACAGTTAAGTCAAAACACACAAAATGAGTAGTCTGTATGAGAACGACATATAAAACTGACAAAAAAAACCAATACACTGGTCTCAGCTTAAAAAATTCTAAGGTGCAAACCCCCACCCCATACAGCATTATGTTTAATCATTATTTTATAACATCAGATGTTTTTCCATGTTTATGCACTTCCAAGAGTAATAAAAAGAAAGATGTAGCAAAGTTTTCTTTGTCTTAGCATTTTATTTCAGAGCACTGAAAGATAAATGAAGCCAGTGAAAAAAGAGTTAACATAATGATGTCGTCTTTTATTTGACTGAATGTTTAAGCATGGTGCTACGGCTGATGGCACCTTGTTTAATAATGCAGTACAGAGCTTCCTAAGGGGACAGGGCTTGATCTGAAAACTGAATATGGTGCACTCTAAATTCTCTTCCCTGAGGAAGGTTGACTAACTGATAAGTGCCATGAGCTAGCACAGGGACTGATTCTGTCAAATCAAGCTCAAATGGAAGGCACAATGTAGACTCTTCTCAAGTTTTAGTGAAGTAATTTGAGCAGACATTTGTGACATTAGACAGTGCATCAACTATGGAATGCTGTAAAAGTTCACTGTCTTACTACAAGGTGGTCTTTAGATGACAGGATAAAGAAATCAGTGCAAATTTGTTAATGTAACAACTTGGAAAAGCATGCTAAAAATGTCACTCTATTGGGATATGTGATAAAATGTATAGGGAAGTGACTGCCAGTTGGGTTTCCTTGTGAATCCTTCGTTAGAACTCACGTAAAAGGCATAAAAATAGGGGAAGGCAATAAATACAAAATTTGTATTAGTTGATATCAGCTAAAATTCTGTTTCTCCTGAGTTAAAAAATTCCAGTTGGCAGCTGAGGCAAGACCCATTGTTCAGCTGCTTATTTCTCACTTTGGGATTATATAGTGATTCTTTTAGTTGAGACATTCACTTAAAACTTCCATCACTGAAATCTTTAAACCACTTGTCTAAATGGGGACAGAAGAATAACAGTCTTGAAAGTCAGCAAGAAAATTGTAGAGGTTAAGAGGCAGACAAAGCCTTTTAATCAGACATAAATAATATGATAGCATGCAGGGACTAACTTTTAGCAAAACATCAAGAAAGACTGGAAACAAATGGAAATGAATAGAATGGAAAATGGCATTAAAAAAATCAATTTTTCACTGGTCATTCATGTTTGCCTAACCTTGTTTTTCTCTTCCAGTAAACAATGCATTCCAGGTGAAAGCAATGAGGAAAATCTCAGCCAGTTTTGCAGTGAAAAAAAACAGACAAATTGCTTTGTGGGAAAATTTAAGATGAATTTGGTAAAAGAGTATGGTATATAAAGGAACCAATCAAAGAGGAGATAATAGCAAACAATGCTGAAAATTAAGCATTTTGAGTTGGAGAGAGATTAGTGGGCATCTTCCAGGATAATTTAAAAAATAAACTTTGGCAAAAGTTCTGTGACCTTAACAGAGAAATGACAGTGTGCTGATGAGACAGGTTGACAACCCTCAGCTAAAAGGTACTGCAATACCAGAGTCAGCACAACTCAGAAAAAGACCTGATGACTGGAATAATAAAACCGTGAAAAAAATGGTATATCACAAAATGCAAGGTTGTGCATTTGGACACTAATAACGAAATCTTTGTTGTAAGCTGGGAATCCATCAGCTGGATAAGGAGAAATACTCTGGTGTAATGAGTGATCACAGGAGGAGTTGCAGATGACAACTGAATGCCAGCGTGAGAAAGGCATGGTATCGGACGAGATTTTTCTGTTGAAGAACTACTGATACCATTGTGCAACGCAGCTGGTGAGACCCAACCTGGAAGCTTTAGGTGACACCTTATTATGAAGCCTTCAGGTCTCTTGGTTCAGGAAACAACTCCTCAAACTGAACCAGTCCTGCAAGAAGAGGCTATCTGATGAGATAACAAGAGAGTGACTTGTTAAGGCCGATTACAGATATCTTTTTCTTTTAAGAAATATATACATTGGACGCAGAAGGAAAATAATTTCCATTGAAGCACCGTAACAGGCAAATGAATGACCAGCTCTATATGAGCAAAAGGGCTGCTGGAGGAAGCTGGTAATCCAGTTCTGGAATGCAGCTTCTCATCCGAGCAGCAGATGCAAAAGAGCTGCCCCACAGTGTGATGAATTTTCACAAGGTCGGGAAAAGGGTTCTGTGATGTGGTACGTGAGGTCACATTTGATGTGAAGATCTAGGAGGTCCTTTGCTTACATTATCTGGCTGTATGGAGCTCTATAAAGCCATTTTTATCAGTACTATGCGCAAAGGTACAATTTAGGCCAGTGTCTGAGGAGTGTCCTCAACCCAAAGTACTATACAAGTAAATACATTAATAATCTTGTAGTAATGGACCATGGGGAGAATTTTCAAAGGCATTCAGCACCTGTAGAACTTTACAACCACTGATATTAATGGCATTCATTAAAAAAAAAACCCAACACTTGAAAGAGGGTTCCTTAGTCACCTTGTTCTACAGAGACAAAGATACAAGCAAACTCCCAGTGCAGGTGCCACAGACAACTTTTAAAACAAACTCATATTCAAGCTTTAAATCTTGAACTTCTCATCTTTGCTGTGCAAAAATATCTGGTTTTCACCACTCTGGTGATCCTGACCACTTTTCATCCAGGGAAGACTCAATAAATCATACAACCTTTTAGATCTATACTAAATCTAGCCTTTCCATTTACAATAGGTATTACCTGGATGCAGAGCCATGTGTGTACAGATATACTGAGAGGTGGGGAGAGACGCTGAGGGAGGGAGGATCCACTAGTTGGGTCTAATTATTAAAGGTCTAACTCGAAGCACCTACAAGTAGTGATGCTCATAAATGGCAAACTGGGATGTGATAGTTTAATTAATATAGATAGCAAGTCACATGAGAAAAGGAGATCTTTGTTTCAGGATCGTATTGCAGAATTGCTACTTATATTTCATAACTTAATGGAATACATATACACTGATTACACTGATACACTGATTATTTTGTGAAAACAGTATGGGTATACTGTACTCAACCTTTCCATAGATTCACCACATAGTATGATTAGTTAAGCCTGGCTAATCTTTTGAAGGGAGTTGCCCTACAAAATTTTTAAATCATTATTTTCAGAATAAGCATTTATATGAAAATCGATTAAGTTTTCATTGCACTGAAAGCCTTCCCATCACTGAGTCTTAAGGGACAAATACTGAAATCCAATCACCTTTAAAAAAAGCCACCAAAACTCTTTTATCAAGCATTCCTGTGAACACCTGAGAAACAATTTGATTAAATAACTTTATTATAAGGCTCAAACTCTGCTGCTCAGCTTTTATTTTAATGCCTTCCTTGTTCAACCATCAGCCCAATGCAGCTGAGTCCTGTCCAGACAGAACAGAGCACACTCAGCAATGACTTAATTAAGAAGTGAATGGAAAAAGCCCATAAGCAGTTTCCTAGTTAAGCAGGAAAAGGTAAGAAAATTGCAGTACTCTTCACTTAGGAGAACAAGAAGGGGGAAAGAAGACACTTGGGTTTTTCAGGGATTCTTCAGTGAAGTAATATGATCCAGGTTTTATCTCACACCTTGAAGTTCTGGAGTAGGATTCACTGGAACTGGTTTCACTGATTCATGGTTAGCACCTGTCCTGCAAGCCTTACTAGCATTTGCAACATGGTCTTAATATGAAAATAATAAAATAGTCCTCAGAGGCTAATATGTAAGTAAGTAAAGCTGACAGACCAACTAATTACATTGACACAGAGCTGTTTTTAAGATCACTGATAGACACAAATGAGGTAGATTCAAATAAATCAGAATTGATTGTAAACACACCCCTGCTCTCTATTGTCTTTAATTAATTTACTCCATTTTGTTAACTCCTTGAAACACAACATATCAGTCCTAATGCTTAACTCAAAAGCCAATGTTCAGTTTCAGCTGGAAAATTCTGACTTATATCTGCAGCAAGGCACTCTTGAGTGTTGCAAAATTAACTGTAAGTTACCCTGTTACATAATGCAGGATTTCCACAGTAATTATATCTGGAAGCACCTACATGGCAATTTATATTTGCCAGGGTCCCATTTTGCAATGCAATGTGTGATCATTTTACTGCCAACTAATTTAGTTAACTCAGAAATAAATTGTTAAATAGGTGAAATAAGGAGCATATAAATCACGAAACAACACTAAGTACTAGACCATAAAATAAATGTGCACTGCATAATGATATTTTGGTAAAGAATAATTTCTCATGTTTGAAGTAATTTATGAATAAATTATATGTGAAATTGTACTTTGTTGTTTCGTTGCAAAGGAGGATGTCCCATGGAGCACAGGCAGAATTCTAAACTGGCAAGTCTATAAATGCTAAGTGATGCTACACATGGGAAGTTTGAATTTAATTTTTCTACAATAAGGACATAAGGCAGAGCACCTTTTACAAAGTGCAAATTTTACACTGATATGTGACCATACCAAATACTTTTACTAGGGGCTGTTTCAGATCTGATTTCAGAACCCATTCTTATGTCTTCTATAGCTCATCTCAGATCTTCTGGTGCCTTGCAGTGGCTCTGTACACTGTCAATAAACTCCATCAAGACTTTTCATCCACAGCTGGATGAAGAAGAAACCAAGAAATCAAATGGTCAGCTTTATAACCATGTTATAAAAATAACAATCGTGTTTAAAGCCAAAGGAACTTCACATTGTTGTGAAGATCCATCAGCTTTGATGAGCTTTCTGACACCCATGTAGATGAGTTTAGATCAAACTTGGGATGCACAGACAGGCTACAGTTGTAACTGAGTTTCAGGTGTGGTTCTTATTGCTTATTATTCATCACAACCGTAAAATCTTTTAACATCTCATGCAATGTCTTTCCTCTGGCTTTTTACTTACGAAAAGGCTTTTCCATTTGCACCAGCAAACCCGCAACAATGGGGAGAACTTTTTTATACCTTTTAATTTGTAATATTTTGTTGGAGGTATAAGGATATCAATATTTTAAAATATTTCTCTGCCTATTTAAAATAAACATTTTGAAATTCATGTCTAGAATATTTGGAATGGACTTATCATCAAAATATAAAGTGTTATCATATATTTTAGAAAGTCATCTGAAAGTTATGTTCACATACAAATGTACGTTACTACAAATGATGAGGGTCAGAATGTCTAATGCACCTCATCATATAAAAAGCCTGACGATGTTCACAACAGCCCTTTCCAGCTAATCTGAAGTGATTTTCTTTGAAATCCTGAACACCCTCCTAGACCACCACTCATCTTCCAAGGAAAAAGAGTGCAGAAGTGATGACATAAAACTTTTCCCTTACACTTTCACAGTTTGATAATGTAGTATTTGATAATGTACTGTTATTTTCTTTCATTGAAAGAAAATGGAAGCATCCCAAAGTAATGCCAGTGGCTACCCTTGGGGCATTTTGCTTTAGTATCTCTATGCCTCAGTTTTCCTATTTTAAAAAACGTTTATAATATTCATTCACACCAGCAGGGTGTTGTAAAGCTAAATTTATTATTGTTTGTAAAATGCTTTTAGAGCATCCACCTGGAAGAATGATAGATATGCAAAACAGAACCTCTTGTAGCTATTATTCTCAGACAATTTCTGTTGCCTTTATATAAAAGGAACACTGATTATTCTCAGACAATTATTCTCAAACAATTTGCACTGAATTTATATAAAATGGAATACTATTTTTTAAACAATACAAAGAAAACTTGGCTACTAATCACTAAAATAGTATGATACCCTCACATTTGTTTTGCAAATAAGCAATAATAAATTAAATTAAAAGTACATCAGATACACTCAGCCTCTCTTAAAGATGTAGATGTGCTGAACATCTATGTCATACTGGTATCTGTTATATGAACACAGGCCCACGGTCATCCTTGCCTCTTCTTGTCAGTAAAACACAAAGTGTGTGGCTGCTTTTGATGTGCAACTTCCAGCTAAGGAGAACTACGAGACACTGCCCACTAGCTTTTATTTCTGCTACTTATCTGTGAATCCTGTCAAATTCACACTTTAAAAGGAGCACCTTGACGTAGTTTTCAGAGCATGAGGAGACCACCAGTTGCTCATTCCAGTCACATTCAAATCAAATAAAAAGAGGCAAGATGTGCTCTGGTACACAGGATTGAAAGTCAAATGAACTCTGTGCTTAGTGCTGCCATTCACTCATTTGTAACTTTGCTCACAAAACTCTGAACTGTCATCAAGTGACCATAAATGTACTCCTACCATTCCCATAAGACAGACTGACCTCCTCCCTTGCAAAACCAGAGTCCACCGCTCTCCTCAGATGTTGATGTTGAGGGTGCTGTGAATGAGCCAACACCTGGGTTCTGCTTTCTAATTCCTTGCACGGTGCATCCTAACCACTCCAACTTCTGCACAAGCCCAGAATGGCTGCAGATTGATCAACACTGAAATTTATATTGAAGACTTCAGTTCCTAATGTGTAAACACGTCAGAACACTTCCATCCCCGGAAGTGTTTAAAGCCAGGCTGGATGGGGCTCTGAGCAACCTGGTCTGGTGGGAGGTGTCCCTGCCCATGGCAGGGGGCTGGAACTTGATATTTAAGGTCCCTTCCAACTCTAGCCATTCTAGGATTCTATAACATAAACTATTATCAACAGTCAGAGAAACACATGAATTTTTTTAAGGTCTTACCTAGATCAGAGTTACTCGCTACTAAAACACACACGAACAGAAGGAAATGGCCAGAATGAACTCATGCACTCCCAATATTACGAATAAAAGTCAGTGATCCAAAGGAAAATCTGTCACTGTCCTGGTTTGAGGTAAAGCAGAGCCCAAGCCATGACAGTTACTCAAGACCAGAATAAAGAGCTCTGACATTTTCAAGATATCTGAGTTTAGAAGCATCTGAATAGCCTTATATTTACCCATAAACTTAAAAATTAATGTAAAAATAAATAGGTAAGCAGGACTGATTTTTTATTTTTTTTTTAACCAATACACCACGATCTCACTACCTGCAGGTCTGAAGATCTGGATCAGCTTCCTTTAAACCACAACCCTTCTGGAACTTCTCATACACTTTTTGAGCAAAAGAGGAGTTTCTATAAAGCACCAAATCAGCTGGGCATTAGTAATTATAAAGTGATTCAGGCTTATCCCTCCTGCCCAGGCTCTCTCACTAAGCCCTCACCAGGCTGGCTACAAGAGGGCAAACACTCGCATGTGGGCAGATGACACTTCCCACTCTTTTCTGGATGAACCTATGTCTGATGCTGGCAGCAAGGAGCAGGCAAGAACCTGTGCCTGAGAGATCCTCTCTGCTTGGGGCTGGAGAAAATAGTTTCCTGCAGAGTGCTTAATTTAAAGATGTTAAGGGGAAAACCAATAACGAACCAGAAGAAAACTAAGAGAGAAATCACTTTTCTTAGTCCCCAGTCCTTTCACATATTTACACAGCAGGGATGGGCAGTGATGGCTGTGAAGCCTTGCGATCTCACCCCAGGCACTATTGACTTGGCACCATACTGCTTAGTTTTCCCTAAGACCAAATGAAATGCCTAAAATAGCAGCGCTTGCCAAAATGTTTAGGGTTTTAGCTTCGCTTGGTTGTCTTCACATTCAGACCTCTTTTCTTCTTCTGCCCTATCCCTCTGATTACATTACATTCCTCTTAGTCATGGGAGCTGGGATTATGCCTGAGCTGGGAACTGGAGGGAATACAGTAAAGCAGCCTAAAAGGGAAGGGGGGGGTATTTCTGACATTCCTCCCAGTGAAAGCAAGCAGCAATTGACCATCCGTGCCGCACATCCACGCTCCGCGCTTACACACGGGGTGAAAGGGTCGGCCCTTGATCTCTCTGTGTTGCCTTATTGCATTTCCCGCAAGGCATTACCTTTGTTGACAGATTCCATCCTTCTCCTCAATGAGGACTGTCATCTGGTCCCTCAGGCCACACTCTCGCCTGCTTCAATTGATCCTTTAGTTTGCTTTTGTTTCTGGATGCCATGTTATCACTCTTGCTGGGATTTTGTATGTGCAACTGAGCGTTATTGTAAGCCTAAATCATAGCTCCTCAATTTTAAAAAATAAATACAAATTATTAAAAAACAAACAAGGCTGTCAAAATCCTCTAGCTTTTCTTTTGATGGTGTTTAATGCTTCTAAATGTTACAACCCTCATTCTTTTCATTCCTCCCCTCCCCATCAAGTACCTCTGAATGAGTTTCAACCTCACTGCCAACTGCCGCAAAAAGAATAATTCAGGTAGCAACTGGTTTCAGCCCAAGTCTACAGTGATTCTTACTGGCATTGCAAAGCTTACTTGAATTCACAAGGGGCTTAAAAAGCACTGAGATGGCAGAGATTGTTGTGGCAGAAGCAACTGGAAAATGTCCTGAGATTGAAACACAGACATATTAACATCACCCTTGTGGATGCTAATGACTTGCACTTTAAAATGCCAGAGGCTCATACTGCCAGCTAAAACAAAGAAAAAACACATTTTTGGTCTCCAAAGACTTTAGATCTTTCCAAACTCTGAGGGCAAATTCAGCCATAATGTATTTTTGCAGTAGAGCAGGGCAGCTCATGCATGCCACTGGGGGAATCATTGCCTGGAGTTGCTGTAGGCAGTGTAGTCGGTATAGCTAAATAAAACAGCAGCTGAAAACCTTTGAGAGGTTAAACCAGTAATGAAGCATTCTATAATGCAATGCAATCAAACCTAAACAGTTTGAAGGCATATCTTGCTGATGCTCACCACCCTTGTCTTTCTTGCTGAAATGTATTGAAGGAAACGACCACCAAACACAAGGATTTTTACAAGAGCTTTACAATCTAAATTGACACATAATTAGAAAAATATTTTAATCTTTTGATGTAGTAACAATGTCCTACTTAGATGTTTCTAGATGAAGAATTCTTTTAAGAGCTTACGAGTAATAGCAGATCGGAAACTTTCTGAAACTAAACGTTTAAAGAGCTCAACTTGAAGAAATAGAAAGGTAACAGGAAAGGAAGAAAAACAGATGCTGACAATAAAGAGAAGGCTAGGAAGAGACTCAGAAGCAAGTGTTTGGAATAAAAAGCAAAATAAAAAGGAAGTGGTTTGAGTGGGAAAATACGCATAAGATAGGACAAATACAAAGGCCAAATTAATCCTCAGTACAAATCTAATGATGAACCAAGCCCAAGAAACTTTACATGGACTGGGAAAAAGTATATTTCTTTCTTTTTTGATGCATTTTAATATGTACAAGAAGAAAAATCCAAGTTTTATTTGCTTATACTAGAAATGTGAGCCATGCACTTTTTTCTTCACAGATTCCATGGATGACTAAACAAGCAGGGTAAGATTTATGTGCTCTCTGGATTGCATTAAACCTGAGTAATTGAAAAATTAATTTATACCTTGTCTAACTGAAAATACATCTCCTTCTTAAGGAGAAAAATTACTGATGTTGATTGGGGTTAGACTAGATGATCTCTAGAGGTTCCTTCCAACCCCATATCATTCTGTGATTCTGCGATATTACTGTGTTTTCCTAGGAACCTAGTGCTACCTCCAAAATGTAAACAAAACATCTCCTTTTATAAATTTTATGATAAAGCAAAAGAACTAAAGTCAAAGGACATTCTTTTATATTCAAATGATATTTAAAGTAATTATTATAATAGAATAAATCTGAAAAAGGAATGTTTTGTCAAAGTGAAGTGAAGAAGTATTGTAAAAGAAGTAAAAACGCCAAAGCGTATAGAAGAAAAACTATGCATGCTTGTCCATGTATCAAATATTCATAGTGGAATTTGGTGTTGGTAAGAGAAATACGTTTGCTCAATGAATGTCTAAGTCACACAAATATTTAGACACATCTCCATTCTCACATACATCTTAGTAAAGATATGCCTTAGGTATGTTGAAGCAAGTGGCTGGAGTTGTCAAGTGAGTAGTTAAAAAGATGGAAGTGTAAAATTGCTAAGCTTATAGGCAGATATTAAAACAAAAATAAAACCCAGACGAAACCAATCAAATTCTTCCCAAATATGAGGAAGTAAAGTGTAGGTTGGATAAAAAAAAAAAGTAACACATACACAGAACTGAAAAACCAGAAGAAAACAGTTTAATTCTGAGGGCTAATAGCTAATATTGGGAGGAAAAAAGTAAAGAGATGAACTTGCCAAGATCCTCAGTATAAGGGACCAGCTACATTCCTCTTTTGACATACCTTGCAAACCCCTTCCTTTTGAGTCTTACTGCATTCTGACTAATTCGCTCTGTACCTTCTAAATTCAAGCTTAGATTTACAAGATTTGGAAGTGGTCTTTGAGGTAAAAAGTTAAGACTCCATTTGTTCTTGTAAAGATCTTTTCTAGATGCCTGAGCTTGAATTTTAGCACGTACAGATAGCCTTTACTAAAAACTCTGGGAAGATGAAGACTCTTGACCAAATAACGAGAGGTAACTGTAAATGAACCTGCAGGAAAGTAGGAATGAACCAAATTAATCAAGATTCAAACATGACATGGCCATAAAAATGTACTGTAGTACTGAACTGGAGCAAGTGAAGGAATTTAGACATATAAATGTTACTGATCTACACTCTGCACACCTTATAGTGCTACTGATGAAGTCCTTACACTGAAATTCTACAAGGACCACAAACACAACTTTGGGCAATGACTGTACAGTTTTCTCTGTATGCTTAACTTTTTTTCAGAACAGAGAATGTAAATTTAACGTACCATGTGTATTGCTGACTAAATCTTTGTGGTGCTTATGCTGTACAAAGTATGTTTTTACTCTCAGATTAAGCTTTATGCACTTCAATGAATTCCTATACCACCATAAAAGTTTAAAGATGCTGATAAATTATATCAAGCTGATCTCCAGAATCGTGTACAATATTGAAAGAAGCAAAGAAGAATCTGTTAATTAAGATCATGATGCGTAGCCAGGGAACATCCAACACAGAAACCCACGGGACGGACAGCTAACAGTCAACAGCAAGATCCTTTTCTTCAGTTCCCCTTACGCTCCCCAGCCAAGAGTCAGGAAAATATTCTGCTCAGCCTGACTTCAGTTGCAGTATTATAATGGACTGGAATCTATCAGCAGCATTAGCACCAATTCTAGTAGCGTTCTACTAAAATTTCCAAATAAATAAGGACTAATATATCACTAGATCACACTTTGACTATTTAATTTAATATCTAACTTTAGGTTCATGAGCATTTCAAGACAAGATAAAACAGCATCATTGCTAAAACAAGACATCTGGCTGCCATCAGTCTCTTAGTTTCCTACTTCTGCACAGGCCCACACGTTCTCATCATCCTGTGTTAGCACAAATGTTTGTGTGGCTGTGCCGTGTAAAGGTCTGGGGAGATGATCTGACCTAACACTAACCCAGACTCACACATCCATCTGGTTCATCAGGCACCTCTGTCAACACTTATGCCAGCACAAAAGGATGGTGTGGGTCAGGACAGAGAAGCAAAATACAAGTTGAGGGAAACATTTTTAGCATATCCTTCTTGCTGCCTGTCTCAGAGGGTTTTTCAGCTCTTAGTGACAGACTGAATCCTCCCCAGATATCAAACTGTGTTCACACAACAGCCTGACACTTCGATGCATAGTCCACACCTCAAACTGAACAACCACTTTTTGACGCATAAAGATCCAGCTAAGCTTATTATTTGATTAATCAGAATTCTTTCAAACTTGTATGTATTTCTCTGACTCCTGTTCTTCCCTTTCTTTTCCTCCATGAGTTTTTGGGGCTACACATTAAAACTGGATGCTAATGTCCATCAGTGTGCGGAAGAAGGACTTAAGTGGAGAAGTTGGGATGGATATGGCATGGCACTGTCCTAATACACTCTCCAAGCAAAGATACAGGAGCTAATACACACACACACGTCGAGCTGATCACAACACACGATGGTGTTCTCAGCACCAGCAACAACTCCCTCCCCATCACCCCGTGCTGCCCTGACCCACACAGAGGACATTCATAGGCAGGTCCCACCAAGGTAACTTTGCACCTTCCAACAGGTTCTCTTTCCAACAAAGTCCTTTTGAGCAGTGACCACTCCTTCCAACACATGGAAATTTACACGTGCTGAAATAACTCAGTTACAGTACAAGCTGACAATACAATCCAAATCATTTTGTGTAAGGGAACCATTTCCATCACTTACTGCTCCATGACTTTTCTCACTCATTCAGACACTGGCTTTTCTTTCTGGTTTTAAGCAGATAACTAAGCTGAGAATGATCTCTATATAACCTCACCAAATTGTAAGTTATTTTGCTAGCTCTTCCTAGTAAATACATTTTGAGTATTAGTAATTAACCCATTCCAAACTGATTGCTGTTGAAGAGCAATAATTTCCGAACTGATGTCACTAAGTCAAACGCCTTCCAACAGTGTGCCAACACAGCTGTCCCCTTTATCAACCAGACTGGTAGTCCTTTAGAACAACATAAAATTTATTTGACAAGATCTAATTTCCATGAAATCATCCTGGTTAACATTAACTGTATTCTCAGCATTTAATTCTTCATTGAAATCTGTTATCAGTTGACCTGTTACTTTCTTGAGGCTCTGTGCTTACACAGATTTCCCAAACCACCTGTCTTACCACTTACACAGTGGCAGATCATTCTCTGATTCTCTGAATTTCTCGGATTTTAACTTGAAATCAACATGACTGGTCTGGACAGGTTTGTTAAGAACCTTTTGGGATGACTTGCTTCAACTCGCTTACATAAAAATATTTAATGCTAAAAAGTAACCCTTTTATCTTCTTCATAGAGGGGTAAAACTTTTTATCATTCATATATACAATATGGAGGCACCCAGGTTTGTTGCAAATGACAATGATGACATCATTAAGCACTTCCACATTTTCCGCAGTCTAGAAAATTCTGCCTTTTATGCTGCTAAATGGACCCTTTACTAACAGAATTCCTCTTTTTTCATGTGTTGAAAAAAATTCCTTTTTCCTACTTTCATGCTTAATGAGAACAGTGTCTGGAATGAGGGCTTGAATGTAACAACTGGATCCCTCCCACTAGGTTGTGCAAGTAACCTGAAATCTTTTTGGCTAGATAAACCACAGAAAAGTCTTCATTCTGAAGTACAGGTAATTCAACATTTTTCAAAATGAGTCTTTAAACCTGACAATTATGTTGCCAGCATTAGATAGCAGTAAAACTTTTCCTTCTTGCTTTTTTTTTGCAAATGGTCACTGCAGAGTAACTGCGTAATGATAAAGCATTACATCAGGTATCAGACCACCAAAAAACTTTGAATAATTGACAGTTATGGAGTGCTTAACCTTCAAATAGGATTCAAGGCAACATAGCAGGGTTTTTACTGAAGCCACAGACCAAGCACAGTGCAGGAGAGACATCTGCTCTCTTGGATGGCAGAAGCTCCTTTGCACAAAGTAGAGTGGGAAGAATCCTCAGTTTGTCCTGTAAATTTATAAATCTAGCCATACCATTTAGGAACCGGTTACTTGTTTGGGTTTATTTTCCTCCTGTTAGCATTTATTTAGCTCAAATATTACAAATATGTGCAAATGATGCAATACACTCTTCCTTCTGAAAATAAGCAACTTTTTCTGGTACTTTCCAAAGAACAGCAACAATCAAGATACAACACAGGTGAAGGCAAAGCTCTTTTTGAAAATCTTATCTTAAGGCAAATACTCCGTATACAAAATCAGATTTAGTGGAGCATGAAATTCCTGTCCGAGTCATTGATTTAGTAAAATAATCAGAAAGTGTTTCGTGGCTTCATCAGAACATGTATTTGCTAATAATAGGCAAAGGATTTTGCAGATTGAGTCCATGTTTGTAATACTTCTTTTTGCTCTGCTACAAATGCCATCTCGTCTGCAAGTTTTAGATTAATGCCTTTAAAACACAAGTTTAGAGAAATACACAAATTCTTTCATGCCACAAATTCATGTATTTAAAGTAACTTATTTGACAAATTAGGGAAAAGTTAAAGGAATGTTTTCACAGGAGACACATTTAAAATGTTAATATTTTTCTCTTCCTTTGCACTTGTGCTGCACCTTGGATAGCCCAATATATTTGGCTGCTATTTTATATTGATTTATCCAGACAGTATCTGCCCTATGGGAAATACTTGAACTTTCCAGCCTTCGCACATTGTAGCACTGGGAAAACACCAGCGACACAACGCATGCTGCTGAAACAGGTTACTCTCTCCAGTTAAACGATACCCATTCCAGCCATTCTAACAGAGGTTTAGGAAAAAAAAAAAAATCAGAGGATAGAATCTGCAGAACTTAATGCCAGATGTTTATTTTGGGTAGTGTAAAAGCTAAATAGTTAGGAAAATGTAAAGTACTTGGAAAACACTAAGTACTTAGAAAACAAGGAGAATTCAAGCAGTTTGTTAAGCAAATTTGAAATTTGCACTTGGATTTGACTTTTATTATCCGAAAACCTTTTTTCAATTGAGTTGACATTTGGTCCCTAACTCACTCTGTGTGCACAGGTCTAGATAGAAAGATGTTCTATCATAAATGTGCGCTTCTTGAGAAAAAGAAAATAGATTTTTTTTCATGACACAACACAAAAACATACACAAAACCCATTCAAGGGCCTAAAGTAATATGGGAAGGCCACCACTCAGCCTTGCTTACGCTAAGTATATCTATTTGCTTTTAAACCTAGCAGCTCTCGAGTAGAGGAGGAAATGCTTTCAGACACCAATTAAACCCAGGAGAATAATACAAATTTCCTCCTAATTTAGTTTACCCAAATTCTTCCTCTTTGGAGAGAATGTCTAGCAAGTTGTTTCATTTGTAGAATTTTCTATGTAACCAATTCACACTTGAATTAAAAATTTCATCTCGTAACTCAACCAGTACTTGCAGTGTAAAAAAGAAGTGAAGAACCAACTGATTCTGCCCTACCTTCATACTTGGACTCATTACCCCTCAGTTAGAGCCCAGCCATACCAACATTTTTTTTGGCATTTGACTTGCCCAGTGGGGCAGAAATATCCAGGCAGGGATGTTGGAAAAATATGCAAGAGGAGAAAAATCTCTCAAAGCAGATCAGCTGCCAAAAGAATTAAAAAACTTTTTCCCTCAGTGGCACATCTGCTTTAAGAGATCCTTGCTCTTTGCCCTTCAAAATGCTTCTTTCCACCTCTCTGGATATTTCTGTCTTCTCAGTCAGTCAGGTTTGTGGCCTTACTCCAAGGCAAGAGAAATAAACAGAAAAATGGGAGTTCTTAACACAATAAAAGCTAATTTGATTACTGTTCACAAGAATAACAATCTGGCTATCACTTTAGACACCCATATCATATTTGATTAACCTGAATGAAACTAAATGAAAATGAGCCACACAAATGTACAATAGCATGCTTTATCTGTCCCTGGCATGAACACCAGTGAGGCAAACGTGTAAGGTGTACATTTAGTACATGCATACACCATGGGATTTAACATTTGTTTTAAAGTTAGTGGATTAGATTTTGCAGATGCTAATTGGCCTTTTGATTGATTACTCTAGACCACATATAACTAATTGCCCAACTCCTAAAGAATATTCAGTGATCATGAAGATAAATCAGAAGATCTGTAAGAACACCTGGAATGTTTTGAACCAAAGCAAAAGCCTAGACTTCAGATGCTCTCATTTGATCTGTCTTATATCCAGAATTATAAATTGTTTTCATTGTTTGGGATAGGAGAAGATTTGGCAGAAAGAATCAACCAGCATGCCCACTGATATAAAAACAGCATAAGGATTCTTCCCTAAAATAAACCCTATAAACTTATCAATCATGTTTTATTGTAAATCCCTAGACCAGCCAGCAATCTGCATGGTACCTGAATCATTCTATTCTTGTTTCCAACCAAAAGTTAAAGCATGCATCAAAATCTGAAAATGGTTTGTTACGCGCTAGAGCTGTAGGCAGCTGAAATACAGCTTTACTGCTCCTGAAACTTGTCTTAGTATTTTCTCCCCTCCAACACTCACAACAGCGAAACCTGGGGACAGGATAATCTTCGTAATACAACACACCCACAATTAAACATGTAAAACGAAGCCAACAACAGAAGAAACAAAATATGTGATGCACATGCATATGTATGCTAATTCTTACTTTGCTACTACTTAAAAGCAACAGATTTAAGATACCGAAGGACTACTGATCAGTTACAGATTTACGACTGTTTTGGAGGTGACATCTTCTGACAAAAGCAGCTACCTCAACTTCTCATTTTATGCAGCTTACAGAAAATTTTCAGATGTGACCCAGTTATGTCACAACCATTTTCAAACTGTGATCTTCTGAAAAGTAACTATATAAAAAAAGCACCTTCTTACTCATCAGATCTACTCCCCACAGATTGCCAAGATAAGATCTGCTGACTTGGTTACAAAAATAAAGGCTCTACTACATATTAAAATTTCTACTAGCCTTGCAAAACTAACATAGCTGAGGAGAAGAGGGAGCTAAATTCCTTTGCATCTTCAGTGGAAATAATTATTTTACACTGCGATACAGCTCTAAAAGAGTTCATAAAAGATTTCGAGTGGGATCAAACAACAGTAAAGGCATACTTTTGCCTGCAGAAATATTTTAACTAACAGATACATACAATAAGGAATTAATTCAGCATTTTGTTAGAGATTAAGTCACCACTGGCCTTTGGAAAGGAATTGTTTTACATGAAAGCAGAGCATGACATGGAAATCAACAGGACTCTCAAGCAGCAATTTTCCATTCAAATTGTCTATCACCCATCTTCCTCTGGTTCTTGGGTTTTACAAAAGACACTTAGATACTATCCTGCAAATCATAAGACTTGGTCCTTTGATTTTTTTGCTTGCTCCTGCTTGATTTTGTCAGCCTGCCAGACCCAGAACACAACAAACCAATATGCCATACCATCAAAGCTATGCAGTCAGGCTGCCATAAATTCTGGGACTGGCTGAAATTTAAGCAAACGTACAGCAGTTTTTGCTGGGGGAAGAGGGGAAACAGTTGACTCTTGAGAGACAAAGAGCCCTCAAAGGCATCTGAGCAACAACATTTAATCTTACAAGTCCGTGATTAAAAAACATGGATCTTCCCACTGTATTCCTGAAGGTGAGCTGTGCTTACCTTCGTTTCTGGAAGGTGAGCAGCAATCCCTTCTCCGTCCACAGTCAGCAGCCTTACCAGCTACTCAGTTACTGCCATCTCACATATTTCTCCTTCCTTTCTGTCAAACTACGTTGTTGTCACCTTTCTCTACTTCCCTTCTGAACAACATGTTCATTTGTACTCACTTCTATAGCTCTTGAACTTCCTACTTCGTTTACATCCTCTCAAAAGAAAACCTGACTGGTTCAGAGGAGTTGTTGACTTGAATTTCATTTGCAACTAAAGATTTCTTGTGGAGAACCTGCTTCGCTGTAGGATAGACAACACTGGCCAAATCACACAACCTGAAAGATACCGAAGTATTAAAAGCCAGAGGTAACTCCAGAGAATATTCCAGAGAAATAAATCACACTATTGCCAGCATTAAGCAACTCAAGAACTAAAAATGAGAAATTTCTTTCAAAAACACCCTTTAAAAGCATTTTTCCTCTAAATTAATCAGACATTCTCAGGTTTAAGTGTGATTTTTTTTTTCAAATGAAGTCGAAATATGCATTTTCACAAGATCTGAGAAGTATTAAGATATGAAACAGAAAAATGTGAGAGTTTGCAATAACAATCTTACGAGTATTTTAAGCTGATCCTACTTTCTCCTCTCATAAAAAAATAGAAATGAGATACTAAAAGTGTACAAAAACCTCAGCAAGTGTGAATTTCGACTTAGACTTTCTTTGCTGTCACAAAGGAGTATCTGTATATAGATGTATCTGTATGTAGATATACATGTAAACATACACAGAATCACATTCTTCTTTATTCTTCTGTCTTTTACTGCCTCCAGAGTCATCTCTTTCTAAGGCTCTATTGCTTCAGCCTGAATTGCATGCCTGAGCCAAGAGGCTTAAGCCAATACTTTCAGTCAGGTTTGGAGAACAAGACATAGAGAAGAAAGGTCACTTCATGGTCTCTTTGTCATGTTCCCTCAAGATATACTAAGAACGCCTGTTCTTCCTACCAGAATTACTTAAATCTTTAATCTAAGGTTACCCTTACTCAGACATCAGAAATAAAACCAATATTGCTATTAACAATACAAATATATAGGTATCTCACCATCTTCTCCATTCCAAGGCCCCAAAGTTCAGGTAAACCCCAAATTATTCTCTCCATGGTGAAACTTCCTGACAGTCCATTTCCTCAGAGGAACACAGCCCCTAAACGAATGCTGAAGACTATGTTGCCTTTCCCCATTGCATTACATAGACCATGCACCTCACTGAATTATGACCTTTGTGTGAGGATAGATGTTCGTGTCTTACTGTTCTGGTGCCATCTGCACAGAGCTGCCTCTAGATGAGGCTATGTTAATTCAGGGGATGGGACAGAAACAGGCAAATGTATTGGAACGTTAGGAGCAAGAGGTCCACCTTAAAACCTTCTGCCTTGAAAACTAGACATGAGCCACAGCTTTCCAACAGGGATTTAATGGTTCCGTCAGACAGCTCAAGCCAGTAGAGGGCACCTCTGAGACCCTCGAAGGATCCATGGAATTCACCCAGACCCGGTTGTACAGCCTGCAAGCACAGACCATGTTTGATTTTCTCAAAGGTCAACATCTGATGAACCTCTTACATGACATAAAGGCAATTAGCCACGATCCCTGCTATCATCTTATCCTCTGACACGCGGCCACCACACCCAAACTGCCTTTAGGTTATAGCCCAGGTCAATGCTGCTTCTCTTCTGCGTGTCCTCTTATGTTTCCTCCACTGTTGTAAAGGCATTTTGACACAACTCGAATCACTCACTCCACAAGTTTTCACTTTAGTATACATTTATATTGTAATTTTTCATTTTAGATCTTTAGATTTTAAGATCTTCCAAAGCCAGGTGTGGAACAAGCTACTTTTTAAAGCTATTTTGTACACTAGAGGGTTTATTTCAAAGATGGGAGAGTGAGCAAAAGAGCGCTATTACAGTGTATTATTCTAACTCTTGCTTTGGAAATTTCCATGTAATACTTCAATTAAGCTTTAAAAATTACTGAGAAGTGTTTATGACAAACTCTCTGTGAAATCTGCAGAAACCATACAAGTTCCAGTAGAGGTAGTACGCATACAGGCTACGTCCATCTATTACCTTAAACAACCAGAAGCATTCTGTGGTCTTCAAGCCAACTTGAAGAGTTTGGCCAGAGTCCTTATTTTTAGAGTCCTACCCTCTAGCGTAGCACGGCCATCACCAAACTGCCTACTGGCAACAGCCCCAAGCTGTTTGATGCTAATTCCTCAAACTATGCTCAGCAATTGTCTGGCATAGGCTGAAATTGTTGTAGATAATAGGAACTCAACAGTAGAGCCACAGCTCCAGAGTCCAAGAACATAGCGCTGCATTGTTTAATTGTTATCACTAGGGACAGGCTTCTGGGAATTACTAACGATAGGTATAAATTGCCTGGACAGAGTGAATTCAGCCACAAATCTTGGAGGATGTGTGTGGCCTGTTCAGAGAGAGGAACAACCAGCAAGTCAGCACAGGATTTCTTTTTCTTGTCTAGAGCCGCTAATTCTTTCTTTTTGTTGCAAGATCAAAACCCATGCTTTTGTAGACTATTTCCTTTTATTTGTCCCTTGTCTGCCACACGTCTTCCCATCTCTCATAGCCTGGTCTCATTCACATCTAGCTTTTCGCTTGTCCTTCATGCAGCTGACCATAGCTTTTCCTTCTGTGGCTTTTATGAATCCTTCCTTTTCCTAGCGCATCTTCGGCAATCCTTCTTGGATGAGTATCTTCATCCCCCTCTTTGGGTATGTTCATGCCTTTGGCCTTTTCCATAACTCTGGATATTTACTTATCATCTTTGGATAACCTTTTCTACAAACATAGAATAGTTACCATGCTGAGGACCCACAGATCTATCTCAAGCTTTTCCTCCATACTGAAATCCTGGTGCATCATCCACATCTTGTATATGACTCCATTCAAGCATGGCATGGGTAAAATAAAGCTTTCACTCTTCATCTAGCAACTCCTCCTGTTACTCAACTACTAACTAGTAACACCACCATACAGTCTTTTCTCTAGATTCTCACATAGGAGTGGTAATAATTTTTCTCCACAAATAACATATTTAATACACAAATTGTTTTCTTCATCCAGAGAACTAAAACTCTCACCTAGACTCTAAATATTATGGGTCAATTTACCTATTAAAAATTATCTTTTTTCCAAATATTGGTAAGTGGGATCTAGACCCCCACATCCATTCAAAGAACTTCAGCAAATATAATTTCTTAAGGCTACTTCAGGTCTATCACATTTTGATTTAATTCCTTGGAACCTCCTTTTCTTTTTACATCAAATAGCTGTCTTTACAGAATCATATCTACAATCCCTCACTCAGTAGTGAAAAGACAACTCGTTTCTGAGCAGCCCATCAGTTCACATCCCGTTATCTTCTTACTAGATTTCCAAACACCTTTGTATTTCTTTGTCCTTTAGAGAAAACAATCAGTACCTGTCCCATTCTTCTCCTTCAAAACACTTCTTAAAACTGTTCTTTCTTGATTCAGTAGCAGTGACATCTCAGCAACAAGAACCTACTATTATGCTGACCAACATAATCTCATTGTTCTCATTTTAGTGTTCTAGTTATTTGCTTTACCGGTTTTGGTCCTTACTGTAAGCACTGCAGACATTTTTGTATTGTGTCCTTAGAGTGAGCTACCCAGGGGCCCTACTCCATAGTCAGGTTTGGGAAGCACATACCACACCTAAGCCAGTCTAATCATTAGCATGAATGATACTAGGTTGGTACTTGGGTTAAAAAATTCACTTTGGTCTTCCTTATTCAGACTGAACTCTGCATCCTGTGAAATACCTTAACACTGTGATTCAGCACAAACCATGATAACCAGTAACATAACATTTTCTCACTTGCTGTAGCTTATGATTTACATCCTGACTATAAGAAGTCTTAAGCGTCCAGGACATAGCAAAAGTCAGTTGCTGTTGACTTTTAAAAACTGGGACCTTCACATACTGAGATCTTTCAAGTCTTACCAAGCAAAGTGCAACAGGAAACAGCTGATTGTAACTGATTTGACAAAAATCATAGAATCATGTAATAGTTTAGGTTGGAAGGGACCTTAACAACTGTCTAGTCAGAGCTGCCCTGCCCAGGGCAGGGACACCTCCCACCAGAGCAGGCTGCTCAAAGCCCCATCCAGCCTGGCCTTGAACACTCCCAGGGATGGGGCATCCACAACTTCTCTGGGCAACCTGTTCCAGTGCCTCACCACCCTCACAGGAAAGAATTTCTTCCTGATATCTAATCTAAATCTCCCCTCTTTCAATCTAAACCCCTTACCCCTTCTCCTATCACTACACCCCCTGAGTCCCTCCCTATCTCTCCTGTAGGCTCCCTTTAAGACTTGGAAGAATGTTCTGAGGTTTCCCCGGAGCCTTCTCTTCTCCAGGCTGAATCAATCTCAACTCCTGTGACGAGCAATCTGGAGTAAGAATTTGCGATCCATGGCAAAAATAATTACTTAAGTTAAAATCACTTCATCTACCCTTTTATGTCACAGGAACCAGCTTTAACTTGCACGCCAAAGCAAAACATCAATGCATCTGGCACCTTAGCAAATATAACCAAGCTCAGGTAGAGATTTACTGTTAAAAAGTTTCTATTTAAGGTTCGTCTACTCGGTCCCCTTTAGCTCTCAGGAGGAGGCAGGGGACGCCACCGTGTTACGGCACCCTGCAGAGCCTGACCCGACAGCCGCGAGCGGCTTTCCCGAACCAGCTACCCCCGCACTCCTTTCTAGGAGCAACACCTCCGGATCCACCAGCAACCACCCCTCTCCCCCACCAGGCCCCAAAGGCCCGGGGTCCCCCCAGGCGGAGCCCGGGCCCGCCCCTCACCCCGGGCAACGACCAACGGCGGCCGCGCGCCGCCGCCCACGTGACTTCCCTCGGCGGGCACGGGCCGGAGCAAGCGCGGGTTGGCTGCCGATCCACCCAACCCGCGGCTGGAGCAGCGCCGCCGACCTCCTGTGGAACGTCCCATCAGTGACACGGGGAGGGGTGTAAACTAGAAGCGCGCCGGTACATCAGCGGGTCAATTCCCACAGCGGAGCCTTCGCCCCCCCTACAAGGAATGGTTTCTTCCATCACGTGGGCCGGCGGAGGCGGTGGGCTGGAGGCTGGCCCCCCTTGCTGCGCATGCGTGATCGCGCGGCNGAGCCGCGGCGTCTCGTCGGGCTGCCGGGGAAGCGGGGTGCTGTCCCCCTCGGAGACCCAAGGGCGTTGCTCTCTGCAGGATAACGGGGGAATCCTGTGCAGGGGGGGATTCGGCGAGGAGGGTAGAGACCAGGCGGAGACAAGCAGTGATTGCCTGTGGTAACTGCACAGTCACAACCTGGACTGCTTCACCCTGCCCCTCAGGCTCCGCTGGGTCTGTTATCAGGAGCAATATCTTAATTCCTTGGCTGTGGTTCCCTTATATCCACCAGGCAAGTAGAGTGGAAAACTTACACCACCCCATGTGCATGCCTTTACTGTTTTGACCACATCACCGTGTGGTTAGTGCCCTGCAGGGAAGTGTGGAAACACAATTCTCAACACATCTACATATTGATTTTAGTGTTGATTTTTAGTTTTAATAATAAGAATATGTTAGTTTTGGGAGAGCTGGGCTTTCTCTCCTGCACAGCAACTCCGGTGTGGGTGGGTGTTCGATGTTTCTGCTGTGTGCAAGCCTTACCTTACAAACTGTTCAGATAGCAGCTACTGTTGCTGTCAGCTGCCAGATGGGAACCCCTCATATTATCTGAAAAAAAAGTATCAGTGTGTAGCTTTAATTAGTATTAGTGACTAGGCTTGACATTAATCCCTCACTAACTATCCAAATGATGCTATAGACAAATTTTTGCATAAAATTTGAGACTATGAAAGCATTAAACGTACACAATGAGTTTTATGAGCTGACTTAACACCTTAATGCTACCAGAAAGAGAAAGAAAGTTCTTCTGTCCTCTGTTACTTGTGCCTTGTTACAGCTCTGGTAGTCTGTCTAATGTAACTTAATTCATGGTGGAAAAACTGAATTATTTCCTGCCCGTTTAGAGAGATAAATTTGTTCAGCAGAGGACTTGGTGAGTGACAGAGCTGGTTCAGGGGAAGGGATGGGAACAGATGAGAATCAGATATAGACAACTCCTAGAGGGAAGTCTCACCACCAAAATAAAGACGTTGTTGCTACCTGCACCAACTTTAATGCTTTTCAAACCAATTGTGAGCTGGTTTTATTTGGCAGCCTGGCCAAAATTTTACTTTTTTAGTGTATAATTTTCTGCTGGCTTTTGTGGTTTTAGTGGTTGAGGTGTAACAGGTTGTTAAACACTAAACTTGGTATGAAGGATGGAGTTAGACTTGTGTGGGGAGGACCAGGAACTGGAAGGACATCTACTCTGTGGTTGGCAGCAGAACCACAGATTTGGTATCTGCACATCATGAATAAACTTTTTTACTTTGTGGTAATTCAGCTGATTTTTGTTTTCCTTCACTGGAAACTTAATTTCCTAAATTGATTTGTTGCAAGAAGTAATGTTCATTGAAATTTACAGATAACTCCATGAAGGACTAACAGTGCTTTTTTTTTTTTCTAGAACTGCATCTTTGGAAAGAGCTTGAAAAGTGCTTTATGCAATGATAGTTTGTCTCTAGCAGCTGGGTATTGGTTTTTTGTTATTGATTGCTTTTATTTTTTGCCACAGATGATGCTTTTTTCTTGAACTAAATTGTACTCTTCTATAGTTTCAAGTATAAGTCATGTGGGTAGTTTAGTGAATGTACTGAAAACTTTCATTCTCAGGCTACATTTAGTTAATCACAAGCAAGGTGCTTGGTAGAGAACATGGTCATAGGAGACAGCAGCGATATTTATTTAATAGATTTTAGGTTTTGGTCTAAACTGTGGAGTAAAGCTGAGCAACACACCTGAATGTGTGCATTCTCTTTGTCCAGAAATTTCATTTCTTCAATAATTTTTCACCTGAAATCTTATTCTTACTGTCACTTCATGGGTTTAGGCATGCTCATGCACATGTGATACTCTAGGAGCAAAGCATAAAACATAGGTAACATTGATAAACTGAAATTGCGCATATGTGTATAATTTCATTTCATGCTTTGCCTTAAATAATTGTTCTTTTTTTCTACCTAAGACTTCGTTTCTGGAAATGGACCTCTTTTGAAGAACTAGAATGATATATGGACAACATTTAGACTTGCTGTACTTGCTGTTCAGGTCTTGAGATGGTATTTCGAGAGTGAAATGCAATCTGCTGTATTAAATTCTGGAGAATATTGATAAAGTTCTAATTGGAATAGTGGCGAGCCCCCCCCGCTCCCCCCAGTTTCAGGAATAAATTAAGGCAGAATAAGCCAGCAGTTCACAAGAGAAGTGCTGTATGCTTATATGTACTTGATACAGTTGCTTTAGCAAAAAAGTTGCAAATCTGCTTATTTTTATAGAGATGTGAAACAGTAACTGCTCACATGCAAGCAGAGATTTTGTCAAGGCATCATACTGCTCTCATTTTTCCAGGAAAGAGCTAACTGCCATTGCCAAACTGTAGAGTACACAAATGATGATTAGACTATTTGTTATGCCTGTGTAATTTTAGAGACTCTCAGAATATGTTGCTTTTCTGCTCAGACCCAGTATGATATATACACTGGACAGAGAAGCAACTCTTTTTGCAAATAAGGCTTGAAATTACGTGTCAGTACTCTGAAGTGTGTCTGCATCTATGGTGGGGTGACGACTTTGGCCACAGTTGGATAGAGTGGAAACGCTAGATTAAGATTCTTCTCTGCTGTGTGTTACCACCCATAGTTGAGCGCCAATGGAATACACTGTGAGAGTGGTTCCACTTTATTTTGTGTCAGTTTAACCGAAACTTCTTCTGACATGGATTGGTACAGTAGATGGAGATATGATTGCATTGGGTGATCGACGAGCATTTCATAGCAAAAACCTCAGATCAGATTTGCAAGATTTGTGTTCTATTCAGAGGAGTGATTGCTGGTGAAGTTGGTAAGAGGGTACCATGTGCAATGCTTTTCAAGTTGTCTTTGTAAAGACTGTTGACTTTTGCTATGTTGTGGTGTGTCTGTACAAGATTGAAGCATCATGGTGGCGTGGGAGGAAGAATCTTGTTTAAGATCAGGAGGGATTTGATTTGAGCTTTTGATAAGCCGTAAGTTAAAAAACCAAATGATTTCTGGTTTAATGTGTGTTTTTTGGGGATGGGTTTTTGTATGTTGTTTGTTTTTAAATTAGCTGCAAACAAGTGGCTTTAGGCTATTCGCTGTTGTACTCAACAATCCGTCATTAACGTACAAAAATGTAGAACTGAGTGCTGAATCAATTTACCAAAATGATAGAATTAGTGGACTTTAAATGAAGAGGAGGCATTCAGCAGACTTGCTTTTGGTAATACTGAAGCAATACTCTGTGGTGGTAAAGTTTCACAAACTGCACCATTCTTGCAGCTGTTATATGTATTTTCCTGATAGATGTCAAATGTCTAGAGACTTCCTAAGAAACAGCACAAAGCGAAGTTTTTCTGCTTTGCTTCTTACAAATCACTTAGGCAAAGTTTTTTGGTATCTTCAGAGAAACTTGAGTTTTGTTGACCTACATGAAAAAAGGTAACACTTTGTCTTGTAGGATCCCAGTGTATCTCATTGAAACAGTGAGATTGTTTCAGTTGTTTCAAACATTTTGGCCTTTTTTCATACGTGACTATAGCTGAGTCAGGGAAGATACTAAGGCATGTGAATCATGCTGAGATCTCAGCTGGTGTATTTAGTCTTATGTTTAATAATTTTAACTACTGTTGAGTCTGTAGTAGTTTTAGGTACAGCAATGAATTTTAACTTGCTAATATACCACTACTCTACTTTGAGCGTGGCTTGTGTTTTTCTATTTCATACACCGTTCACCTATGTAGTTCAGAAAGAACAAAATATTTAGTATTTTTCTTAGAAAAAGCACAGCAACTACCTTATTGTAGTTTTGCTAAAAGGAGGCAAATATCTGTATGGTGACTTTGTAATTTGTTTTTTTTTAATGTCTAGGATTGGTCAAGTTTTACAGAAAATAACTTTCTACTGCTTCCAGGCAGAGCACTGGAACAGCCTACTTTTTGAGTTTTGGGCAAGATTTTTACTCAGGCTGATTTGTGAGGTTTGTTCCTTTGGGATATTGAAGGCATTACCTGTAGTCTGCTTTAGAAATACAGAAAACAGAACTACATTAGTATAGTACTGGGATTCTCACTAAACCCTTGTGAACATAGAAGAATTTTACTAGTTGACTTGGTATAAATTTCCCCATGCACGCTTCATATCTGTGTAGGGTTTTTTTTTATGAGTTTATTATCTTCAAGTACTTCCCAAATGCTTTAAGCTAAATTGGAGATGAAAAGTTACCACCAAGTAGCCGGTGATTGTGTGTTGGGATTACAAATGTATAATTGGTTAGCCTTTCCTACATAGGCAAGGTCTGCAGTTTTAATCCTCACAATTGTAGAGACAAAGCTGAAAATAGTATAAAGGAACAATTATGTAAAGGCTCAAATATCAGAAGGCTACTTCTGATCTTGTCATTTTGGGGGTAAGAGTGTTCACTTCATAGGGGTTAATATATCCTTTTGAGCTTCTCTGAGTAGGTGCAAAGAAACACATTTCTGAACAGAACTGAAGAGAAATTACATGTTGGGCAAGAATCAGATTGCTAATTCAAACAGATCTGAAGTTTATAGTGCAGCTTCACGTACTCGGAACTGTAATTTTTCACGTGGAGAAAAATCTTACATCTAGTGCCGAGGCAGGATCAGAAATGCTAAGGTTATACATGATAGATATTTTTCCCCCCCTTCCTAATCTTTATAAACTTCCAGATGAGAAAGTTTGACTGTTGAAGTATCCTGTTCTGAGATTTCATTACAGTTACTAGTACAACAGTTAATTTTACCAGTGTGAGGCTTGATGGATTAGGCACAGACGTTTCTGTGCTTGGACAGTGGGATGGGATAGATGAGTCCTTTGGGTCTTTTAAAACTTTTAAACATTTTACAGAGAATAAAATACTCTGTATTTTATCTGTGTTACTTTTGTTAGGAGTTATAGAATTGGATTTTGGTGTGTGATGTTTCATGTTTAATGGGGGCTCATTTTCTGTATTTTTTGGTTGTGCTATTGACTAGCAACTGTACACCATCTTAGGTTTTTGCATTTGTCTTTTGTCCAGAACGTACAACTGTCTTCGGTCTATATTGAATTTCCTTTTTGTTGATTTCAGACTTTTACATCAGGTAATCAAGATGACTCTGAAGTATGAGGCTCTCCTAAGAGTTTGCCACCATTATGGTGGTGTCTACAAATTTTATAAGTTTATTAAACTTTTCTGTTATCCAAATTGTTAATGAAAATATTGAATGGACGTGGATTGTAGCAATCTTTTCCCAGTTGGGTCATGAGGTAGTTTAATTTAGAATCCTATAAAATAGGTTCCTGATGTTGCAACAAATCCTGATCGGCACATTTCAATTTTTTATACGTGTATATATAAAAAAATTATTTATTTATTTAATTCTTAAACAACTACTATGCCCATATTTTTGTAACTGAAAGTACATTGTATCCTCTCGTTTAGCTTATGAGACTGTCAGGTAGCATGGTGCCAAAAGCATGTACATCAATTTTTTTTATTGATTATGCTTTTGTTTTTCCCCAAAACTTTAATGAATTTTTGAAGGTAATTCCAAAGTACCAGAGATCAAGTAAGGTCCATTAATGTGTCTTAAATATAACATACCTTAATGTTTCCAGAAGTTGCTTAAATCATTCTTCCCTATTCTCATCTACACCTCTCCCTCCCTCTTAAAATGTAGTCATGGTATAATAGTTAAAATTTACACGATAGGGCTGCAATTAACTTCCTTTGAAAGCTAAACAGTGTATGATCTGTAATTTTTTTCATTTTATTTCATTTTACTTTCTAAAATCTTATTTCTAATATTTAGAAGCATTTCTTGCTGCCTTTTTATGTGGCCTCCTGACTGACAGGGTTAGCACAGCCTTCTTGATTTTTATCATTACTTTTTATTCTTTTTTTTTTTTTTGTATTTCCCTTAATTGTGTGTTATTTCTCAACTTCTAAAAATCAAAGAAAAATTGCACATCTTGTTGAAGACTCCTGATTCATGGATAACTGCTTCATTTTGTTAGCTTCTCTTTCTGTTTCATGAGGAGGTTGTGTCATTAGTATCAATTTTCAGTTTTCTGTTGAATTCTTACGTCCTTCACTTAGTTGCCTGAAATCAAACCTGATACTACAGCCCCTAATTTGCTAAGTTTGCATTTTTTTAGAAGCCATCCCTCTGGTCTGCTCAATCTCTCGTCTTTTAGAATAGTAGTCTCTTAGCATTTTTAAAATTTTTTTTTTTTTTTCATTTTCTTTTAAGTTTTGTGTTCTTAGTTGATTTGTAGTGCTAAGATGGTAGATGCCTACAGCTTCATCCAGCTTTTGAAGCCACAGTTCTTTTTAACAAAATCCTACTATGGGATTGGCTTAGCATTACACAGTACCTTAAGTCATACTGAAAGTGTTATTTATTCAAATGCTGAAAACCTACAGATGAGAAGGTGTACCTGAATCTTGTGCTAGACGCTCTATTTCAAATTGATAATGGTAATTTTGGTGGATGCCAGTGGAAGTTTGAGTTCCTCAGGGAGTCTTATTCTCTCACACTATTTTCCCCATCTCTCTAAAACTGAATCCAGACTCCCATGTTCCCATTCCTTAAAATGTCTTTAATCAGTATAACTTAACAGAAATATTATTACCACATTTTATAGTAGTGGGGGGAGGTGTGTAAATAGAAATGCCCAATTCTGCTGATTTTTCAGAAGGCTAAGTTAGTGTATAAAAATAACGCTAAATATAAGAGTATAATATTTTATAGTGTGCAACCATAGAAATTGAAATAGTATAATATTCTAAACTCCATGAACGGTATAATGCTAAATGCTAATCAGAGAGAGTTTAGTAACAAATGAAACTTTGGAGTCCTGTCATGCGGTTAACCGGTTAATTTTGAGCATGCACATATTATCTTTTTTCTTCATGTTTAATCTGATGGAGCTATACAGGTGCTTTAAAACCTTTGTGATTTTTGGCACGTGGAGAATCTTGCAAGAATGGCTTTCTTCAAGCAGTGTAGGTTAATTAGGTTATGGCTGCATGTATGTGATGTGACATACATAATTCAACACAATTCATATAACTCAATAACTTGTAAAATACTATAAAGCAATAGCAGATTTTTCTAGAAAAATAAAATTTTATTTTAATTTGCAACACAGGATGTTTTTCCGCTTGTGCTTTGACTGTTAATGGAAATCAAAGTATAAATTTGTGTGTTACAAAGACACTGTGGCTTGTGCTGCTGCTTGATTCCAAAGCATTTTTTTCCCAGCCATATTTGAATTATTATGAAAACCTTTCAAGTAGCTTTTGAAATGGGTAGGTGATACAATTTTCTTTTTTTGAAGGGGGGGGAAAAAAAAGACATTTTTGGCAATATGTTTTCCCTGCTCCAATTCTTTATTCTTGTTCCATAGCCGAATGCAGATAATTTGCTGGCCTCTGCAAAATTTTTCAGGAGGAAACTTGAAGAGATTGGGCAGTGTAAAATTTGCCTGCTTGAAAAAGATAATGCCAAAGGGTAGTGATGTTCCTTACTACTGAAGGATTTTATTTTTTTAATGCCTTCAAAACCCAAACAGATCTTCTACTGAACTGTTTTTGCAGCTCCATTGGGAAGGAGGATCTGCATCACACCGGTTATATTTAAAGACTTTTACTCCTAGAATTTAGAGCCTGCTCAGTTATCAAATGAGGATTTCGAACAACAAGGAGAAAGAGGTGGCCTTTGGGCTCCTTCCTACTCATAAGAGACAACCAGACCATAAACCACCAGTCTGTTTTTTTCCACTACACCTGATTTATACCCCACTGAAGCTCTTTATGTCATTTAGCCGCTTGCAGCCAATGCTGCTGAAAGACTGAATTGCCAGCCAGCTCTGTACCCTCCACTGTACTCCTCCTGCTAGGGAAGGAGCGGGGCTGATTGGTGAGAAACCACACAGCAATGGAGGTACGTCCCTGGGAAATAGCTCCAGGTGGGGGAAATAATTTTGCAGAGAATGCCAGCACTCCTCACTTTTAGCCTATCATTTTAAAAAACATGAAGCTGTTGCTACATACGATTTCTGGAGCATTTTGTAGCAGCAGGATGTACAACAAGTAGGTTTTTTTAAACTAGACTAGAGACCTTACAGAAATCTAGCTGAAGAGTTGGTTAAAGAGCTAGAGACAAGGGAGGGCAATTTCAGAAGTTATTGTGTCTTTTTTTTGCCATCCAGCATGTTATTTCCTTCATAGAGGTTTCTGGAGGAGGATACCCTGGTGTATTTTGTGCAGTTGTAAGGACAATTGAGAGCAAGTTTCTAAAAGTGCTTGCATATAATGATAATTTGCCCTGCACAGGCTGTTCACAATTACACTGTGGCAGAAATACCTTGTTCTTGCATACGGAAGCTTGCATATGAGAGCTTTTTAGAGAACCTGCAATGGTAGTACTATAGACTTTTAGACTTGGATGACTTCAAATTTTTTAATTTTTTGGGAGTAGTACTTGAACTATTTAAGTCAAGGTGAATCTAACTGAAGATCTAAGAGAAAAAGTTGTCACTGTGAGGAAATATACATAACTATATCTTTTTAAGTCAAAAGACACTGAAATGAATCACCTGCATCTCTTTCTATCAGTACGGTGTGTTTTGAGAAAATGTTCATCAGCAAGAAATAAAGCGAATAATAATTTTGATGTCCTGTGACTAGTGTCGTTGCAAAATGATTTACGGAAGTGTAATCTCTTTTTTTGTTTGTTTGTTTTTATTTCAGGAGAAATGTTCTGTACCAGGTGAGGTTCCTTACAGTTGCACCTCAACAGGAGGGAAGTGTTAAAGAAGAACCGATTTCAGAAATTCAAACCAGACAGACCTGGCAGTTTGACTGGGCATTAAATAGACTGGATAACTCTGTCAGAAAAACTGGCCGCATCCCTAAAGCCCTTCTACTAAAAATTTTCCATGAAATATGCAAAGCAGGTAAGTTGTTTCCAATTAAAACAAAAGCTAAATTTAAAGCTGCAATATAGTGATTCATCAAACCAAAGAAATTAATTGAAAGACTATTTTGACTTTGCATGTTGTTTAATCCGCTGCATATATTGAACAGACTTTAAATGTTTTAGAGATGTTATTTTGCTTTAAATGCACGCATTTACTTTTCCAGGTTTTTATGTCTTTGGGAATTTTGTAAGTATTGTAAAAATTCAGTGTACATTTAAGAAATTTTATCATATTGTCTTGCTAATTGTGGATTTTTATCTGATAATGTTCTACTTTCCTCGTATAACTGTACTGTGAACTCTGAATAGAGTCTTATCTCTCTGGTTTACACAGTATATTTTTAAAATGTCTGCAATAAACCATGCAATCCTTCAAAGGCCATTTGTTTTAAAATGGAGCTATACAGTAAAATGTGGATATGGTCCCCAGGTTTCCCCATTCCTTGGTAGCTGTGGCTATTCAGGACAAGAAATCTTTATTTGTTTGAATAAAAAGAAAATAAACATCTGAGGCATTGTTCATTCTGACAAATTCAGTACCCCTTTGGCTAAAAACCAGCCAGACTATATAAATATTTTGCAAACCAGGTGCCACATTTGATGAGGTGTGGTACAAGTTCTGATGATTCAATGGACGTATTTGATAAATATTAGCAGTAGTACTTAGTGAGTATATTTATCAACGACAGCAGGTATCGTTTTCCTTTTAAATGGGTGTATATAACTGGAAAGCTACGGGCTTGTATACCTGGGATTGCCCTTTTAAAAGTTTTGTGGTTTGCTGTTATAAGCTGAGTTTTTTCTTTTTGCTTGTGACATCCTTTCTGATTCTGACTGCTTTTTCTTTTTTACTTTTAAAACTATTATTAGCAAGTGTGGGTTGGCAAGAATTTTTTCTCTCTAACCTGATCTGCAAATAACAGTTATTCACGATCTTTGTTTAGTTACAGTTTTTAGGACGTCATATTAACACAAAGGTTAATTGATTACAGTGGTTTCCTTTGGCTGTGTAAGTGTATTATTTTTTAAAAACAAAAAGCATAGCACTTCACAAGAGATTTAACTAGGATGCTGTTAAAAAAGACATATTTCCGTATGAAAAATTAAGATTTTCTTTTATTAATAAAGTTGTGAAGTAGTTTAGCAAGTGTGGGTGGTTAGTTACTGTTGGTTTCTTAAAAAGATTTGCCTGTGTTTTTATTTTTCTTCCATTTCTAACTGCAACACAAAAAATGCCTAAAGAAGGTGCTCACTGTAGATCTCTTGTCCTGAATCTTTCCATACTCACACTGCCAACACTTTTCCTGATTGGTTTGCCTTCCAAGGTACTTGATCACTAGTATAATGCTGGCACTGTGGAACTGGAGATACTGGCATTTTTATTACATGAGCAAATTATATGCAGGGATTTAAAAGTTACTCATTGTGTGACTTCTCTCACCACTCTCTTATATTTTCAGACATTCAGATCCCCATTTGCAAGTTGTCCTTGCCCCCTCTCAATGTTTTAACTTATTTCTCTTTTTTTCTCTTTATTACTGCTACTGTCTGTGTTTCTTCCCAGATGGGTTTACTCTCTGGGTAACTTTTTTTCTGTAGATATCACTCTTGAAGCACATTGTACAATAGTGATGTGGTATCCTAGATTTGCTGGTCCTTTTCAGTACCTGAAGATGTAATTGTAGGCAGTATACAACCTTCTGCTTTTGAGGGTTCAAGTAATTTTGGAAGTTTGAATTTTTCAAATCTGCATGTATGTCTCTGAGATAGAAGAACTTGTGGACTTTTTTCATCATTTATATTGTACGTGAACAATTATCTTGGTCCTTTTTACGTGAAATTACTTCTGACCTTGTTACATGAAATTACTTCTGAATTATAGCTTTCTCTGTGATAGAAAGGGGATAGACAACTTTTTTTTTTTTTTGCATTTTTTTACATTTTAGTACGCTGCTTTCTGAAGGATTTCTCCTTTCTATTAGAAATGGCTGGACTTGCATATAAAGAAGTGATTGAGAAAATGTTATGTCTCCAGCTTATTGGGCAATCTGTGATAGATTCTGCAGCTCTGCATTACTTTGCCTTAAGAGTAGTAGTGAAGTCCAAGAAAGACAGAAGAGTTTATAGTTAGATTTTTGATGTCCCGGGGCTAGTGCAGAACTCAGGAAAGGCAGACGTTCTTACAGTTTTCTACACTGAACCGTAGATGTAAATTATCTCACTTGTTTTATATTGAGCATGGGCAGAAGCAGAAATGTAAATGTAAATGTGGAATACGGGGAGTTTTGGAATAGTATGGAATTGTTATGAAGTTTTTTACCATTTTAGACATTTAGCAGGAAGTTATATCCCTGTTAGGATGAAGTGATCTATGGATCTTGGATTGGGAAATTTGAAGGACAAAATCCTCTGAGTTTAGTATTTTGTGTTGCACTTTAAAAAATTTCTGCTCACCTGAGCTTATTCTTGTACATGCTTTAATATTAATCTTTTTTCATGATAGTACATCATAATAGTGTCTTTGATTAATCATTTGGATATTTTGTTCAGTAAAAATATTCAGTCTTGGAGGAGATTCTATGCTGTACAAAATGCTGAAATATTTCAGTCGGTTGGTCTTGAACCTTTTCTCTAATATCAAATGCATAATTATTTATAAAGGGATTTGTGCTTGTGTTCCACTTGCAGGGTGTCCAGGGAGTAATCAGACCTTGCTTTTGTTGCGAAGTTGTGGTGCTCTTTTACCAGAGGTATTGTCACCCGAAAGAACAGAATTAGCCCATATGATATGGGACAAGATGAAAGAACTGGGTAGGTTGGTTTCATTAGTCCCTCTTCCAGGAATAGCTGTGTTTAAGTTACTTTCATTGTAATAGAAAACTGAATGCATTTTAATGGTGTTGAAATGTCATGTTATAACAGCAAATGCTTGTTACCGAATAAACACTAGGTTTTATTCAGGTGAGAGACCTGTTTGCTATTCTGGGAGTTAGACTGACATCTAGAGGTGTTAATAAATGTAAAGATTTGGGGGGAGGGGGGTGGTGAGGAGGTGGTTTGTTGGTTGGTTTTGTTTGCTTGTTGTAAGGTGATTAAATTGGACTTGTGCTTGATTTTGATTATTGCAAAAAATGTATTTTACTTCTCTGTTAGATGTTACCTTTATACCTGATGGGCTGAGTATTGCTATGCTACCAGCAGTTTTATCAGGTTGTTATTAGGGATTTTTTACTTAAGTTAGTTGTTTATCTATAGATGTTGCATAGATGAACTGCTTCTAGATAGTAATATTGCTCAATCTGTAACATAAATACAGCTGTAGAGAGCTGTGGAACCACATGCACATGATCATTGATGTTACTGTGCTTTTGTTGTGTTTTTGTCTTTCATAAACACATGTGTGCTGTTAAATAGGTGTCTGCTATTTCGAACACGGTAAAAGGAAGCAGTCTGATTATATATGAACTTCATGCAGAACAAAATTGATATTAAATCAATTACCTGAGAAATCTATAAAATTGTGTTGAATTTCGAGAGTCTACGTTCACTGACTATGTTTGAAATATTTCCTTAGGTGCTGTGTATGATACAAGCCATTACAATGCTTTACTTAAAGTCTACCTTCAGAACGAGCATAAATTTTCTCCAACAGAATTCTTGGCCAGAATGGAGGAAGCGAACGTGCAGCCCAATCGAGTAGGTACCCCTTTGTGATATCTTCATTCTTAATAGTAGTGTCTCTATTTATTGGATGTAAATCATTAACTTCTTCTGCTTTTCTGTAGGTTACATACCAAAGGTTGATCGGTGCTTATTGCAATGAGGGTGACATTGAAGGAGCCAGGTATTCTTTTATTCTTCTGCATTTAACTTGAAAAGTGATTTCAATGTAATTACGGATTGAGCAAAGCAAAGAGGAAGACTTAAGTCTATTTTAAGCAAGCAGTGAAGAGCAGTTTCTTAGAGACAGCTGGAACCTATAAAGCAAAATAAAAACAAGTGATAGACTGGTGTGTTCAAATCCAAATAGTATTCAAGATGCTCAGAAAATAGCTTTTGAGGGCCAGTGTGAAAAATTGTGAGGTTATGAAGGCTTACTGCCTGTGTAAGGAAATGGCTGCTGAGAAAGGCATTTGAAAACAAAACGGACTAAGGAACAAATAGTAGTAATTCTGGGGTTTTTTGGTGTTGTCTTTGTTACTCAGGTCTTGTTGGATATCTATCTGAACACTTTAATTTTAGCAAAGTTACATTGCCGCAGTGTGATTACTGGATGTGAGAAATAAGTAAAAGGAAGATAAAAATAAAAAAACCCACCACCCAGCCCCAACCTTTTGTCTGCATATTTCAAAACGACAAATACTGTTGATCTGAAAATATGAAAATGACCAAATTATGAGCAGATTATGCAGCATCCCCAATTGTAATTACTCAGTGACATCAAGGTTTGTTTTTCTTTGATGATCAGTACTTGTCCAGCAGAGCAGCAGTAACTCACTAGTTTGTCTTTTCAGAGGAAAAAATGTCTAATAATTTATTGTCTTCTATTTTGCAGTAAGATTCTTGGGTTTATGAAGAGCAAAGATCTCCCAGTCACTGAGGCAGTATTCAGTAGCCTTGTGAAAGGTCATGCAAGATCAGGGTAATGTTCAATACCTTTTTTATTTTATTTTAACTACAATATAAAGTGGTACTGTACAGAAAAATTTCATGCTCCTGAATAGTGTGATATATATAAGACTGCCTTTTTATACATTTTGGAAGCAAAAGAAGGCTATTTAACCAAAGGAAGTAGTTTTTTTTCTTGTGTCTGAAAATCTTGAATTTCAAGATAAGTTACCGTCATTTTCTACTGTTTAAAAAACAAATTTGCTGCTCTAAGTTTTGAACTTTTTCAGCTGTTGAAAGAGTATTCTAAGTAATACAATAAAAGATTTTCACTTTTACTTTTGAGGATTTGCTCAGATAAAAGAAGTTCCTCTGTGCTTGTTGCAGTCTTTGTTTCCAATCTAATTAGTGAAGAAATGTGGAATAAAAAATATTATGGTACAAGAAACATGCAACAAGTGATGACTAAATCTGAGTGTCTGTCTTTTGAATTCTTTTAGAGATATGAAGAGTGCAGAAAATATCCTTTCAGTGATGAGGATGGCCGGTGTTGAACCAGGTCCAGACACATACTTGTCTCTGCTGAATGTCTATGCTGAAAAGGGTGATGCTGATAGCATCAAAAAGGTATTAAAAGTTTCAGTACAGCGTGTTTGATCTTTTTTTCGGTGTAACTTTGGAATGCTTTCTGTCCATGTAGGAAAAATAATACTGAATTTTATGACTTGTTTCCTCCTAGTCCACTACAGTTTTTTCTTTTTGTGTCTGAATAGCTGCATAACTGAAAGCAGTCTCATATTTTATGAAAAATAATCGTCTTTTGATAGTTGCTTTTCACTCTGAGAAAGTGTTTGCCAGTGAATGATTTAATAATTCGGGGGTTTTTTAGAGCCAAATAGTGTCTGTGAGATATATAAATATTTATTTATAAAAATAAATAAGCATCAAACCTTAATTATCCTGCTCCCATTAAGCCGTTCTTTGGCTTCTGTTGAAGCCACAGAGTGTTTCCAGTAAAGCTTAACTTTTTTTTTTAGGCTTCATACCAACAACTTAAGTATTCATGAGGTGTGAATAAGATAATACTGCCTTACAGCCCTTTGTGTAGCTGATTTTTTTTTTTTTTTTCAAGTATTATGTCTTCTTTTTAAATCAAAGAAGTGTTTGGAAAGGAATGAGAAAAGAAAATTGGTTTAAGTTAAATAAGTAGTATCAGATGGAGAGGACCAAATCAAGGAAGAGGGTGTTGGAAACATAATATTGTTTTGTGAATTACAAAAAAGCCCTCTCTATAAATACATAAAACATGGTAGAGAGAAAACCAAGTATCTAAACCTATTTTTCTTGAAAAAGGAATAAACCCAACATTTTGTGATGTACTTGTTAATTTTAATGTGTCCTGCTTTGAGTTACTTCCGTGTTTTTTAAAGTTAAATTTATTCTGATTAACAGACTCTAGAAGAGGTTGAAAAGAGTGAAGGGTACCTTATGGATCGGATTCTGATGCAGGTGATTTTTAGCCTTGCCAAGGCTGGATATCCTCAGTACATTGAAGATATTAAAGAGCGCATAAGATTTGAAAGGGAATTAATTCCAGGTATGTCCTTGGTTACTACAGCAGTGTTTTGCTACTTGGGGTGGAAAGGGAAAAGCATTTTCCATCTTTTCTGCAACAGTAGCTAATGTTACCAAAAATAGGTGATTTTATACTTTTCTATTGAATAAATAGGGAAAATAATTTTTCTTGCCATTAGCTTGTGGATTTACTTGTACTACTTTAGATCACATGTTGTAAGATTTCAATATAAATAAATTTTAATCACTTACAAAAATTAATCTAACAATTTTTTAACTTTTAAAATTCATTAAGATTTTATAGGAAAGCAGTAAGTGTGGGGTCCTTTCTTCAACCAACGCTTTTGTGGTTCCTGTTGTGACAGCTCTTTGTGAATATCATAAAAGGGAGACTAAACACTGAATATAGGTGGTTTTTTTAAATCTGCAGTTGAAGTCACTTTTGGATCCTGGTGTGCAGAATCTGATTGATAGCTGTTAATTATACTTAATCTATTTTTTCTTTCTTGATGTGTCTAGAAATGTGTTTCTCTTACTTAGTATCCTTATGTCACGCTACAGTGGTGATGCTTCTGTAATTTTTGTCATGGTGTTCTTAATGGGGAAGTAAATTTCGTTGATAAATACAAATAATTCTGAAAATGGTAGTCTCAGATTCAGTTGGTTAATCATGTTTAAAAGTATGCAAATGATACTTGTAAAACAAGTAAAATCCCAACTTTCACTAATTTTAGTCATTTACTGCAAAAATAGTTATATGCCCTTTTTAATTTTGTTCTCTGTTTTTCACTTCCTAGATGCGATGAACCTGTGTTTGACTCTGGTAACTCATGGCTTCGAAGATATAAGTTTCCAGATTTTGAAGTCTTTTAATCATTTATCACGTGATGATGCGAACCAGGGCAGCTTCTTCTTGCAACACTGTGTAAATAGAGATGTGGTACGCAGTATAGAAATACTTTTTCCTTAATATACTGATAACAGCATTATCTGTTTAGTTTAATGCAACACCAAAGATGGAGAATGGTGGATTATTTTTTAATGGTTCTTAATAAAAGGAGGATTTTAATATTTCATATCAATTTGCTTAGTAAATTGAAATTCATGAAAGAATACGGTTTGGCATGTGTAATCCCCATTTCCTAAACATTAGAAGAATCTGACATTCTTAACAATTTAAGAAATTGGAAAATGTATTAAATCACATCTTAAAATTCTTTGCAGCCTGTGAACAAGCTGAAGCAATTTTGTAGTGAGTTAAAAGAATCAAAAATGCACTCGGCACCGTTACCGTTTATCTTGCGTTGTGCGTTGGAAGCCAACAAACCAGGTACTCGGCTGTTTTAGTTACTTTGCATGTGCTTATTTAAAGTACTTGGTCAGTGTCTAATTGTCTTGTGAATATTTTCAGCCTTGGCCATTGATGTAATGAAGACGATGAAAAAGGAAGGCTTACCACTCAGACCTCACTATTCCTGGCCACTGCTGGTTGCATTCCAGAAAGAGAAGAATCTTAAAGGTTAGTTATCTGGTAAATGCTCCTCTGGCTTTACTGCACAAATCTTTATTAAAACATTGCTGTGAGATTCGGCAGACTCTTCAAAGTAAACAAAGACCTTGCTATGTGTCCGACTTTGGTGCAAACAATTTTTCCTTCAGAAAGACTTCTTTAAAACCTCCTTTCTTACATAATCATGGTACAGTTTAACAAATTTGAAGCCTACCTTTGCATAGAAAGATGTGTGAGAGTGTTTAATCATCTTTTTAACTCTTGACATTCTTTCTGCCTTCAACTGGCTGCTTTTACTGCTCATTATCTTTTATGGAGTTTACTCCTAAAGAAACTGGAATCTGAGAGAAGCATTTAAAAGTAAGGTTATGTTATAATGGCTGTCTTAGAGTGCAAACCCAGTCCTTTTTTCAAACCAACTTCTTATTACCTACCCGATAAGGCAAATGTGAGTTTTATTACAATAATGAAAACTGCAAGAGGACTTACAACTTACATTGCTGAATGTGTGAGCCTGACCTGACAGCACTCTGATTGAAGGACAGAAATGCTCAATCTTTGGGATTCTTAAGTAGGTTTAAGCATTTAGCATGCTTTCCCCTGTTACACATGGGGATGTCTACAGGATATGAATAAGAATTGAACAAATATTAAATTTTAGAGTACAGTATCTAATTCTTTGGTTTGCGTTATTGGTAATTCAGAAAGAATGGTATTGTAAAAAGATGCTTTTAACAGAAGTACTTCCCCCTTGGGGAAACAAAAAACTGTCTTTTTCATCTTATCTCACAGTATAATGTGCTTTAGAATGAGATGCAGAGTTGTTAGTGTGACACTGGGTGACAAACAAAATGCACAAACAAAAAAAAAGTGCTTTTAGCAGACTCTTCATATCGCAATTTTATCTTAAATATACAGTCACATTCCAGTTTGGAAGAAATGCTGAAACAAGTATTCCCTAATTGTTTCTGGCTATAAAAATGTCTCAAGTCTTTTTCAAAAAGCCTTTGTGAAAACAATATTCAGTTTTTATTAACTCCTTAGGCTCTGGTCCTGCTAGACTACTTCCCAAGTTTATCTTCTCCCAGGTTTTGAAATGCTTGAAAGTTCTATGATATTTTAAAAGTCTGGCAGCATTGTTTTAGTTGGGTCCTTTGTGGCTTGCTAGAAGTGCAATGTTGCCAAAAATAAGTACGTTGAAATCAGTGTCATACTTCGGTAAGTGGATGCTGCCTGCTGAAAAAACGTGCTTTCTAGTATTCCATGCAAAATTTCACTTACTAACACAATATAAGAGACATAGGAAGTATGTTTAGATTTAAATTTTGCTCCGAAAACTGAAGCAATACCTGACTGTTGAGAGAGACTTAAGTTTTCCCATCTCTTTGGCAAGATCAGAGGTTGCATTAATTTGGACTCTTACTGTACAACCATGTACTCAACCATGCTTTGGCTAGTAGTTCCTGCTGAAAGTCATGTACGCAAATTGAGAAAAAAATTAATGAAGGAGCTTTCAATTCTTTCTGTGTCAGTTTCTAGAGCACCTTTCTTTTTCTATCTGCAAGATAATGGATAAAGAAACTTCTGTATAGCTGTATGATAATACTATAGATTTGGAAACATGTTTTTGTAACCCAGTACTTCATCTCCAAGTTCGAATTGGCAAGTCAGAACACAACTACCGTGTGCATGCCTACAAAAGTCAGTGATTTTGCAGTTCCTAAAATATATAAGACATCTAAGCAATTCCTTCTGTAGTGAAGATTCAGTGAATTTTTTCTTGCTGCAGTGAAGTGAGTTGCATTGTTCTTTCCCATGTGCAAGTTCACGTTCATTTTTTGAAATGTAATAACAGAAAAATGAACAAATGAGATCCAGTATCTAAAAATGCAATGCATTTACTTGAAGAAAAGTAAACAGAGGGGAAAAAATCCTGCCCACCCTAAAACTGGTCCATAGAAATAATAGAGCAAAAAATAATGCTTCAGTGAGAACCTAAGGGGACAGCAGACAGTAAATAAACAGAATGGTGCTTTCAAGCAGCAAAAAAATCGTAAAGCTGTGTGAATAAAAGTACAGAAAGAGACTTATCACATCTCATACCAAAAATGAGGTAATAATTCCTTTGTATGCAAAGTAGCAAAGCCTGGCCTAATGTGTGTAATTTTGCATCTTGATACTGATAAGGCTAAAAAAGGAAACGAACTTTGAGGTAAAACTATTGAAAATCTGACAGGAAGGAAACAGTGGACTAAATCATTAAAGAACAAGGAATATAAGCAACAACCTACATTGAACTGCAGTATGTATAATGTGACCCCAAACAATTATATAACTGGTAGCGATATTTGATTATATGTTTATCTAATATTTATTATAAAAAAAAAAAAGCTGATGCTGGATATCAAAGGAAATTCGTTGACTTCTATATTATTGAATTCAGTTTGAAAAAAAAATAGCAGTGAAGTGGTGGCTTAGAAGAATGAAAGTAAGCAAGGCCATTTTTAAATGTACTGTAGAGAACTTAACCACTCTGAAATAGCAGACAGCTCTTTTCAGTCATTTTACACAAGCAAGTAATTTCAGTTGGGGCATTCTTGCTTTTATGTGCATCTGTTATATAAGTTGATAATTACTTATTTCCATAGTATTTATCTAAGTAAATGCTGTTAGGCTTTTAAGAATGGAAAGTGCTTGCAGGGTTTAAAAGATCATTATGAGGTGGATCTGAAATTGTTATTGGCGCTGAGATTCATCCTGTATGAGATTATACACTAAAACCAGGAAGACCTAGTATAAATAAGGAGAAATGTTTGACTTGCAATTGTTACTGAGTATTTTATAGCTCCCCTTCATGTTTTCATAATCATGTTAAAGACAGTTTTTAAAAGTCACTAGTGCATTCCACTTTTGTTTTCTGCAAAAACTGTTGTTATATACAACAGTTAGAGAATGATAATTGGATTTTTACTTCAGAAACTAAGGGAAATAGGGATCTAAGTTTTGAGAGGAACAAGGCTGGTGATTTCACAAAGCAACTGTTTGAAATACTATTTCGTAGGCAGACTTTTCTGGCAGAGAACTTTCTGAGTGCATCTGAAAGCAACACCACAGCAAAAATATGTTAAATATTATGTTTCCCTGAATCACAGAATCATACAACGGTTAGAGTTGAAAGGGACCTTCCAACCCAAGATCATTGAGTTCCAACCCCCCTGCCATGGGCAGGGACACCTCTCACTAGAGCAGGTTGCTCAAAGCCCCATCCAGCCTGGCCTTGAACACTTCCAGGGATGGGGCAGCCACAAATTCTCCAGAAGTTGCAACCTTGCTTTTTGAATTGAAGTTTTATTTTTCTGCTTCATTAGAAAACTGCTTACAGTCTGATTTTTCCCTTGCACATGTGAAACTGAACGTAACTACCTTAGAAATCCCCTCTGTTTGAATGGGACTGCTTTAGGAAGAAGGCACAATTTACTGTGAGAAATCCAGGAAATGAAATGATGGGCTGAAATGCAGGTCTTGCTTTTTACCTATTGAAAATCAGGAAGTTGCTCTGCTTGACCACAGAAATATTACAACCATCTTGCAATTAATCTCTTCTGTATTTTTTTCTTGGGTATACTGATTTGAGGCTAGAATCTGTTCTATTGGGATGTTCCAGTGCTTTTTCCAGTATTGACAAAGAGAACAGAACTGTGACTGTGTTTTGTTCCCCATTCCTGTCCTCTTTCCACTCAGTCAGTTATTTGATTTTTAGATACTCAGCTCCTGCAGTCCTTGCATGTCTCAGCCCAAGATTTCAAAAACCTGTTCTTGATAAAGCAGGGAAACTGCAAGGTGTTACTGTGGGTTTTTGGTCAGACCCAATCCTGGGGATCAGTGGTCTCCAAAGTGGAGTGTGCAGGGCAATCCACTGGCGTGTGAGCAGGCTGTTAATGAAAAAAATAAATAGTGATTTCATTCTTTTTTGCTTTCTATTTTCGTGTATGTTTTATAATGTGTAACATCAGTACATGTATATAATTTCTAAATAAATATATGTGTATTGGGGGAGTGTTCACAGAGAAGTTTGGAGTCCAGTGTTCTAGATAAATGTGACTCCACTTCTGTGTATCTCTTTTTTTAGTTTGTTCTTTAGTTTGGGAAGAGAGAAATAGTGTTTTTCCGATATGAGGAGCAGAGAATTTCTGAAAGTCCACACACATAATGCTCAAATCCTATTTTATGCGTGTATTTGACAATTTTGTAGTGTTTTGATTGAAGTGAGAACGTTTAATTGCTTCGTATTGTGGAAGATACTTATGTGATGAGTGATGATTTTCTGCCCTTGGTGGGTAGAAAATCATAGAATCACGGAATGGTCAGAGTTGGAAGGGACCTTAAAGATCATCAAGGTCCAAGCCCCCTGCCATGGGCAGGGACACCTCTCATTGTAGGATTCTTTGTTGGTTTTCATTATTTTTCTGGTCGCCCCAGAAATTATGTATCAACTGTCTTAGAAGTGAAGAAATGTGTAGCTGCTATTAGTTTTTAAGTTTGTGATTAATTTGGTTATGTGCAATATTGTTACTGGTATTCCTCCTTAATCTGCATCTCACTGTTGTAGTGGTGTCCTAATCTTTGTACGTTCCCTTTTCCTACTCAGGAGTTGTGCCAGGTCACATAACCTTTTTGTGACAAATGTCTACTAGGAAAGGTGGTGCTTAACAAGCCTGCTTTCTACTCTGTTCAGATACACATAGATAAAAATTTGAACTCAAATCTCCTGAGTTTACCACACCTTATTCTCTGGGGTTTTTAGTCTTCAAACTACTTTCTGATGATACAGATGCAGTTATTTTCGAAAGGTTTCAGCAGAAGCAGACATAGTGTATGGAAAGTTGAAAACATGAAATAGAAGCTAGCTGTCAAAATTTGAAGGTATCAAGAAAGACTTACTGTAATTAATTCTTTATTCATATTTTTGCAGATTCTGGGCCAAAAACAGAGTTTTGTTTAAGGCAAACTCAAACAGATGATGCGACTTTAATCTAGTGTGACTTGCCTGCATGTATTTTCAAGTGCTCAAAGGGAATTCACATTTGATTATTTGCACCATAGTGCACTGCATAAAATATTCATGGAAGTGTCACTTTTCCATAGGTGGCACTCCAGGGCAAAGACAGGGACTTTGGGAAACTTTACATTTTTAAAGTAATGAGTATGAAATGCAAGTTGAAAAAAACATATGCTGTTTGGTACTAGTGTCCTGCAGCAACTGACAAGTCATTTTTAGACCAGCAAAAAACGATAATACCTGTATTTGTTTTGACAGGGATTCAGAGTTTGCTAGCTGGGGCTAGTGTAAGAAGTTTCTACGAATTAGAAGAGTGTGGCCAATTAAAAAGCATGATGTATAGTCTAAAACTCTACACTCTAATTGCTAGACTATTAAGATTTGGTGTCTGTTGTCTTCAAATGCGTATCTACAGTATTAATATATGTCTAGTTGTATGAATTGGTCTGAACCCTGCAAAAGTTATAATGTACCTTCAGTAGGGCTTGGGAGACTCCAGCTTTTCTCTGAATTTTCGGCTTGAAGTTGATGAGTTGATAATGTAATCAACCTATTTGCTTACAAAAAATATTATTTGTTTTAAACAAATCTAGAAAGCTTGCCTTGCAATTGGGGTTGGATACTGGCAGCTAATACCAATAATGTATTATACATTGATGAATGCTTTTGTATCTTAAATTTGATTGCATGCTTTATACCAAATTTCAAATCTGTTTTTTTTATGCACAGTATTATGGACACTGATATATAACTTTAAAAGATGTTTTGAATATATGACTGAAAGTAGCTCATACATTCACTGTGTTAGAAAAATATCTTGTATACTAGCGATTTCCAAACTAGGCAAGTGTTTCATGGTTTTGATAGTACAGCACAGAACGGGAAGTTTAGTAAATCTATTTTAAGTTTCACAATTAAGAGCTTTATTAACACCTAAAATAAAAATGCAGGATTTTGCATGGCAATTTAAAGGAAAGAGATTGAGGAGACAAGTCCATTTTTTGAAAAGCAACCTTTATTTTTAAGCATTGAGTCTCAAGTTTTCTTTTTTCTGAAATGCTTAGCCTTACCAATTTTGCCTTCATATAGGTGTCTTTGAGGTCCTGAAAGTGATGCACGAGCTGGGGGTGGAACTTGATGCAGAAACATACACAGACTATGTTTTTAAAAATTTTGCTGATAGAGAAACTGCTCTTGCTCAGCTGAAGGTGAGTTTACATTTAGAATTTGTAAAAAAGGTTACTGCATGGCTTGTTTTTCTGTATTCTCTGTGAAGGCTTTAGATCCCAGCAGTGCTCTAAACATGGTCTTGGCATGATGAAGCCTGTTCTAAATGTTCAGATTATTTTTGCAACAGTTGCAGCACTGATAGTTTGATTACTGTGTCTTTCTCAGGCTTTTCTTTTTCCTTTTCAGAGGTAACCAAAATATTTTGCTAAAGACTTAATAGCTTTCTGTTTCCTGGAGTGGAAAAGTAAATAAATGAATAATGTCCTTTTTTTTTAACTGAGGATTAAAAGTATTACAATTGTTTCTGGTGAATTTTTTTTGTTTTTTTTTTTTTTTTTTTTCTTTTACCTTAATAATTCAGAATTGCAGATTAACTGTCCCACTCCTTTTATCAGTAGCAATTTGGCTGGCTGGCCATGTAGACTTCTGTAGAGCACCTTCTGTGTACTTAACAGCTATCTGTACAAGAATGCCAATGTCTCTGGGAAGGAAGCATATAAAAATGTGAAGCATCAGAAGATATTCTCTGTGTATTTCCAATGATTGATTATCTCTATCTAGAAACACGACTGCCTGTTTGAAACTGTTGGACTCTCGGTAGCAGAAATAAGATATGAAGCAGCACGTGGACAACTGAACAATGTTCTTTCTCTTTGTAAGTATTTTCCATGTTGTATGTTACTTCGTACTTGGTGGTAGTGTTGGTTGGTTGTAGGCTAAGAGATTAATATGTGTTAGTAAATGAGGTTTAAAGATATGTGGGAAACCTGAACCAAGCTTTTATTAAAGGAGGTCCTCTGTGATGAGATGTCAGTTTGAAACTAACAATTCTGGACAACATATCATGGTTAAATTTTTTTTTAATTTTATACCTAGCCATAAGAAATGTACAAATCACATCTTTGCTGTGATTGCGCTAGGATTATCATTCTCTTGAACTTAGAGGGCTTAAGGAAACAATTTGCCTTGCACAGTGACTGTAAAGTCTTTGGTGCAGGGTTTGTTTTTGTTTACAGCACCAATTATAACAGGATGATAGACTAACAACATGGCTCTGAAGTACTACAGATTAATGAAAGAACCATCTCTAAAGAACTAATTGGCATTGATGGTAACCTGTAGATTGTGCTCTGCAGATCTGTTCGTCATGGATGTTATACACATAATTTCTATTATACATATAAATTTCATGAGTTAATTAGGTGGTGAAGTTGTAGAAGTATGAATTAATCACTTTCTAATAGTTTTCTCCAAAGAAATTACTGATGCTCAGTCCTTGCAAAAGTTAATATATGTCATTGAATGTACGGGATAGGATAATTTGCTTGGTTAAGTAGGAGTGTACATTTCTGTAGAAAATGTAGAGCAAACACAGTTTATCTGCCTCAGATACTGAGACAATAATAAAATATCTAAATTCGGACTAAGTCTGATACAGAAGGGTCTCTTTTTTTAAACAACAGTTTTATTTGCCCAAGGATTGAGGGGGAAAGCTTAAGCAGTCTTTTGCTGCATTTGTCATTAACTATTTCATTTAATGAATATAGAAATATGTAGCCTGTAAACCATGACCATGGGAAGCTGTTGTGTTGAAAATGAGAAAATTAAATGAGTGTGGTTACTAACCAGGGATTTAATTTTTGTATTTGAGATTTATGAGTTGGTGAATCTTTAAGATTCCCCTTACGTTCAGCCATTATTTTGTTTGTTCTTGTTAGAGCAAGAAACATTAACTATGGAAAATGAAGTACTTAAAAGAACTTTGAAATTATTTTGAAAGAATAATTGTTTATTAGGAGCAATGAAATTTCTTCTGGAAAGTGAAATAGTTGTGGTTTGGGGTTTTTTGCCTATATGAGAAAGTAAACCACCCCTGTGCACTCATTTTGGTTAATTGAAATAGTCAGGTTTTAATGTAATATAAGGCGTGAATATGTGTGTGCCTGGTCTATGGTAGATGTATACGGTTACAAAAGTATAATCAGGCACGTATAGTAGGCTGCATTCTGCCTTGCTGTCATGAAATTAGTCTCATGTAGTGTATTACTTAGCTGTTGTCTGTGTGTCAAATATAAATCTTGTAGTGGTATTTCTGTTTACAACGGCTAGGGTTAATAATTCATGGAGACGTACAGAATTTCTTTTGAACTTGAGCTTTAAAGGAAGGTACTCCCGTAAATAGTTTGCTGAGCTGAAATGAATGTTAGTAAATCTAATTAACACCTATGTAATGATAAGGCACTGATATTAAACAGCTGATTTTTTTTTGTTTGGTTGGTTGGTTTTGACTTGGCTTCTTTTGCAGTATTACAAAGAGGGGGAAAAATAGATGCCATATGGAAAATAGTTCAAGATTGTCACATGAGGGTAGTTGGGAGAGGCAAAGGTTGGTTATTAATGCTGGTTGCTATCTGGGTGTATTGATTCAGCTTCGCATACCTTATAATGTATAGATTTCTGCTACTGACAAGATGAAAACTACGAAGCATCAGCTGAGGAATCTGGGCGCGTAAGGCGTCCTACATGAGAGCCGCTTTTCCCCTTTATCATGCCGTTCCATTCCACTTCATTGTCAGCCCCTTGATTTTCTCAGACTTGTTTGTTGCTAAGGAAACCAGGTTGCCGATTGTCAGCAGCAGCTGAGCATACTAAGATGCTTTTCTACTCATCTTTTTATGAGCAAAAAGTTTAATATACCACCAGAGTAGGATTTGTATCGAGCGTTTCCGGAAACCAACTTTGCCTGAGATTTTCAAACTAAAATAAACATTCCAACATTTAAAACTAATTTTCTAAAATGCTTGTAGTTGGACTAAGGAATGGTTTTAGCATGTTGTTCCTGCCTTTTATTTCCCAGATTCCTATAGAGCAGATGGTTTTATTTCAGTTCTCGTCTACTGTATACCATCTTGCAGCCCTTACTGAAAGGAGACGGTGCGTTCAGTTTTCTACAGGGGTTAATTCTATTGTTAGGGTGAAGTCAGATGGTAACAACTTCATGCAGGACTTAAATGCATCTACTACTGTAATTTTTTTTTTTTTTCTTTGCTGGAATGTGATGCTGTAATGAGAGACAGCAATTCTTGAGGAAGCAGGTAGAATGATTTGAAATCTTAGACAAGAAATTATATAAAGATGAGGACATAGGGCTTAACTGTAAGTGATCTCTCAGGGACATCTAACTTTAAGTAATTTTACAATTTCCTTTGTGTTCAACCAGTATTGTAAATAGCAACACTTGGAACTGTGTATCCTTCTCTTTTTTTTTTTTTTTTTTTTTTTTTGCCCCCTTACATTTAACTTAATTCAGTAGGTAGCACTTCAGATGGCACCATTTCTTGGTTCTTGTCAGGCAATTTACATCAACAGAAGTGAGCACTGAAGAAAGTGTCATTGTTTTGCTTTTTGCTGCTTTGTTTTTTTTAATTAAAAAAAAAAAAAGAAGGTAAAATTGTAAAGTCTAGTTTAAGGCACATGTTCAATCTAAAGCAGCTAGCAAGCCATTTGTCTGTAGTGGATTTTTTTTGGTTGTTGTTCCAGAGCTAATATTTCAGGTTTTCTTGATTAGATTGAGTTTTATTTTGCTTTTTTTAACACAAAATTTTCTTCGGGGTCTTGTGCTTTTTTACAGATAAAATGCTTACTCCTCTTAATAGTCTTTAAAAAAAAAAAGTAATGTATTAACTATTGACATTAAAGACAATGAAGAGGGACAAATCTCTCTCTTAGAATATTTGATCCCTTTTGAAATGGAGCAGATTTAAAGCTGATAAAAACCAAGACTGTTTCAGATACCCTGGTATTTGAAATGTTTATTTACAAAAAATTGTCAGCATATACTTAACTAATGAGATACATAGATATTTTTTTGAATTCCACCCTGTTTACATGACCTGACTTCAGTTCAGAGATTTCTCTACAATAATTATTTAGAAACATCTCTTTCATTTACAGTGTCTTCAGCGAGCACACCTCCTATTGATGTTCGTCAGTTTAGAAACAGCCTCATTTTGGGTTTTAAAAGGTAAGGTTGCTATATGAATACCTCTTTTTTTTTCTTTTCTTTTCTTTTTTTTTTTGCCACTGTAATGAAGTTCCATCTCTTTTTTGCCTTGTTGAGCACAAGTTTGTGCAGTCTTTTCCCCCTGCACTCCATGTTTGCAAATTGAAAAGCGAAATGCCAGCTGTAGCAGATCTGAAGAGTATCTTTGTTCCTCTCTGCTGTCCCTTGTTCCTCTCTGCTGTCCCTGGTTTCCTTGCCTCTGCTGCATATGAGGCTTATGTATAATGGATTAAAAAGAACTTCACTGTACTTGGTTTTTCTGTGGTATTTTATAGTATATAAACTTTTCAGGATAGTAAACATTCAGGGATTTATATTAAATTGCTATTTTCTTAATAAAGTATTATGCTAGTATAAGATTTCCCTAAAGATTATCACTATTACCCATTAAAGTAAATGGATGCTTAATGAAGGCAAAATAGCAGTAGGGGACAGGCATATTCTGCTACATCTGGTAGCTTTCTATGCCCTTTGGGTTAATAGGATTCCCAAAAGCTCAGGTTGAACACCTAGTATTGTGCTGTATGGTCATGACTTTATACTCACAGCCTTATGGTCCTCATTTGCAAGGGGAGTTCCTTGCTGGCTACAGGGTTCTCTTAAGTTTATGCACTTATATATGAATTAATCAGCATTTCTGTCATGTGTTATTTGCCCCAGTCAAAAATTTACGACCAAGTGAGGGGTTTTTTTACCCACAACACTGGCAACCAGAGAGGTCACCTAATATTACTCAGACCAGAGTCTGAAGGTTAATTTTTGTTGACTAAGTTATTTCCTAAAATTTTGTAATGACTGTGAGATATAACTATGTTTAGGTTGGATATTAGTGAAACATATCAGGTGAAAGTGACCAAGATAGTTTCCTAGAGTTCTATGTAGCTGATCCTGCTCTACCATAAGAAAAGAATTAGAAAAAGCAAACTAGTTTGCAAATTGGGTTTGTTGACTACACCCTAGCTGACCTTGACATACAAGGGATAAGTGAAATAATGTTTTAGGTCCAGTAGGGTTATTTTACTATTCCTTTTAAATAGTCAGCTCCAGAATCACCCATTTCAGATGTATTAATTAATAGATTTTTTGAAACACATTTTCTCTCCGTAAGTGTCAATAGATATTCAACTGAAATAGGGCTTGCAGGAGAAAGGAAGTAGAAAGGGGAGTTGTGCAGGTGTTCAGAAAATGATTTAAAGTATCTTTAGTAAAATGTTATCAACTTATATTGTGAAAACTAGCTACTCTTCCTCAGCAGTGGAGCAGTTACTACTGTTGTCAATAATTACCAAACATCGAGGCTAAAAGTCAGAATTCTGAGGGAAATTGAAGTTGGGGCTTTATGGTGGGATTATTTTTTTTTAACTTCAGCTTACTGTTTCCCTGTTTCTCCCCTCTCCTTGTCGCTTATAATTGTAGTATAAGCTTTTTTGATTTCTTTTAATAATAATAAATTCGTTTGCCTTTATGAATACCTGGTTTCAGAAGCTATGTACAAGGTTGGCTACGCCCAAATTTTTCACCAATATATTGTTTCTGAAAGAGTGCCAGTTCGTGTTACCATTTGTATTTCAAGCTTAATGGCTAGAACGGCCTGAAAATGAAGTTTGAGGGTATGACAGGATAGAAGAAAACAATATTTATACCTTTTGTAAAGGCTGCAGCAAAATTTTATGACTAAATGCTAATCTCGAATGTTCAAATGAGTGGAGTTTACGACTGGCGTACAAAAGTAAAGGGTATGGGCACGAGGGACACTTGAACAGTGTCTGTGGCAGACTAGTTTATGGATTTCTGTCGAAGCTGCTCTTCTCTGGTAACTGTTTCGAAGTACTCCCATTCTATCCGTCTGATGTACCATTACTATTTCAGAGTCAAGTACTTTAGGAAATTGATGCATTTGGTATCTGCGGTTCGTTGTCATGCTGTCAGTGGTGCAGTGAGTTCACCCAGGAAAGCTTAACTAACCTCACAGACAGCATATATTTTGCTCCTCTACCCTGTGTGGACCTGCATTTGGCTCGTTTTCAAATACAAGCACAAAAAGAATAAATGTTTCATAGGCCTGAACATCCCAAATAAAATACTAAACTTCTGTGAATGCTTTCAAGTTACTGTGCAGCTGTTCAGACTGACATCTTACTTTCCCCTTACGAGAATCACAAGAAGATAAGATAAGGTCGTGAGATTTTCTTCTCTCAGCCTTGTCTGGGTTAATGCTGCTTTATAGTTGTCAAAAAGTTACAGCTTCCACTGAGATTGTTGATGTTCTACTAGTATAGGAATATATCAGGTTTTTTATACTTCAGTGTTAGAGATAAAAAAACCTGACATTTTAGTATGTTATGAGTTAGTGAACTGGTTAACGTTTGATCTTTGGTTGTAACCTAGTGACACACAGAGAAGTGCTCTTCATTGAGTTCTGTCCTGTTCTATGAGGGGAGAAACTGGAGTTCTTCTTTGTTCTATTTCTTTTTTTTTTTTTAAATATTATGTATTTATCTCACTGTAATAAATGTTATACCTTAAGTAAGATATTTGATTTTTATTTTTTTTTTCTGTGACATGTCAGAAATGCATTTATAGTTGCCTTTAGTTAATCTTTCTATACTAAAAATCTAATTTTTATGCACAGGAGCCTAGACTTTTGCTTTAGCAAATTCCACATAATGACTGTTTGCTATGTAAAGTGCGACTTGTTTGAGCAAAGCTTGTGTTCTTGAAATGCTAAACAGCATGAAGTATAAAGTAAAATAGGACAATTAGGACATGTTAAAAGATTGAAGTAAAATTAAAACTAAAATTTATTCTTTGTAGCCCTAGTTAACCATTTTGGGTTGCTGCATTATTTTAAGTTGATCCACAGAAACTATGACCATGTGCAGTATGGTAAGAAGTGCAATACTTATTCTGTACAAAGTTAGTTTAAAAAAATGTGGCAATTATAGTATTTGAATTTTATTGAAAAAATTTATTAAGATCCTCAGTGTTAATGTTTTATGGTTTTGTTGTTTTGTTTTTTTTTAAAAAGAGTAAAATCATTTTGTTTCTTTTAATTTGTTATCCTTTGCTGCCCTCTTCAGCTCAAATGATGTAGATCTTTGGAGCAAGGTAAGTGGAGATAATGCTGCAAATAAAATTCTTTAGGTACTGCATGTTTATGATGCATAACTGTAAATCTGAATTCTGAGCCTGATAATTAGCAATCTGATTAATTTGAGCAAGATTTTTGTCAGTGGCAGATGGTACAACTGAACAAAATTGAATTTTCAAATTGGACAGTGAAGTGTAATTGTGAAGAATCAAATGTGGTGTTAGCATGTACTATAGGTTGTGCTACACCTGTTCCTTGATCGATGTTGTTATAGATGTAGGTAGTATATAGTTGGAGCTTCTGGAACAAAGCCTGCCATGGTTGTGCAGCCTGACATCGTTTAATTCCCTTTCCTGCCTTCCCTAAACTTTCTTCCAATTCCTACACTAGCACAAATAAAATAATAAGGCATAATTAGAACTTTAATTCTTTTGTCATAACTTAAAACATTGAAGGCAAAGCCAGATAACGGAAATCACCTGAGTGAAGTCAAGGGGAAATGACTGATCGTTGTACCTGCCCTGGTATGGGCTACATTAGAAAGACACTGCAGTATAACTTGGTCAATAAATTTTGCGGAACAGTAGAATAGAGATGTTGGCAAAAACTGCTTGGGATGTGTTTACAGAATTTGGGAGGGGATGCACTGTGCTTTTTTTTTTTTTTTTTTCCTTCGATACTGTACCTGTTGACTAATGAACTAGTACATGGCTTGCAGTATATTTTGGATTTTTCAAAGAAATCTTGGAATGAAATGAAAATTGTAATTTGGGAAAGCAACTGGTTATGATTCGTATAAATCAGGTACAGGTGTGAGGTCCCAGGGGTTTTTGTATCTTACTACCCTTTTTTGTTTTCTGAAGATTATGGTGAGAGGATGTAGGATATATTTGTCTTCTGCCTTTCTCCCTCCTTTTTTGCATTTAAAAAATAAAAAGTAGGACAGAGAGGGGAGAATAAAGGGGATCTTTTTTTACTTCTATTATGGAGTTAATTTTGAAGGACAGTCAGCTGAAGGAATTTTGGTCTGCACATGAAGTAGTGTCTAGAGTTACTTCTGGTGTTCTGTACAAGGGAAGGAATATAGGTTTTGTTGTCTTTGTTAACTTTGAGTAAATACACATATTAACCTTCTAAAATAAGAAGTGCTAACTTGGGAAATAAATACATAATTAGCACTAGAAATAATATCACACATTAATTATTTTTTTTCTGTAGTGCACCCTTTTTTGGTATTCCCTGAAATTTGGTTGAGAAGAACTGCATTCTGGGGACTTTCTTGGATTTCTTTTGTAGTCGTAGGTTCTTCCATCTGTTGATTTGTCATAGGAGAATGAGGGCAAAAGGGCAGAAGAAAGTTGTAGTTCAACTATCCACAGTGTCTGTGGTACTGGTAAAATCAGTGATAAAGTGATAGATAAAGTATTCCACTGCATATTTGGAATTTTCTGGCTTTGTTTATCCATTTACATTAACAATTGAAGGTGAGGGTTCCTTTTCTTCTGTCATTACTTAAAACACAGCACTGACAGTGGGAATGCATTTCCCTCTAACTTCTTTCAGATTGCGTTCTAGCTTCGTGGCATATAAATCAAAATTCTTGAAGTACTTAAGATCGCAGTTTTTAACTAAAAATAATGTAATTTTCTTAATGACAGTCAAATGGATTTTAAAAGTGATTTAGTTAAGTATTTGTAGGGAGGATGTAGGGGCTTTCGGGTAAATGCTTTTTTTCCCCTTCCGATGAGTGAAAATCTACGTATTCCTGCAGTTTGTAAGACTGATGGAGTGTGTGTTAAATTTAGTCAAATGCAATTAATTTTTATGGATGCATATTTTGTCATTCAAAATTGCACTTATTTGCAACATCTGTACTAGTTATCTTAAATCTAGCAGAGCATGATAAATTGTGTTCCATTTTCTTCATGTATTTACCTCTTTCAAAATAAAAAAAAAAAATGCTTTACAGGCCAATTTTAGCCTTTCAATAAATTGGAACATAATTGTAGCATCTCAGGAGTGACAGTGGTTAATATTTGCTTTAATAATTAATTTAATATTTAATAAACAGACCACAATAGCTAACTTTCTGTCCAATGATACATAAACAGAATACCAGAGTGTCTGTCTTACTGCTGTACCTCAGAAAGCTTTTCTGTTTGCAATATTTTTTAAGAAAAACCTGTTATTTACAAAAAAACCCTACATTGTATTTCTTAGGGAATTACTATGATGTGGTAAAGAATAATACTTTAACAGAGAAATGCTTTATTATTTTGAGAATTCAATTTCAGATACTATTTGTCCTTGCTTGCTTCTTTTGGCTGCAATGTACGATTATTCTGTCTTACCAGATAACAGAACTGTTGTACAAGGATGAACGTTATTGCCTGACGCCTCCAGGACCAACTGGTAGAGTTTCAATTTCTATGATTGTAACTTATCCACAAATCCGTTCTTCTGTGTAATGATGGGTTTGAGGGATTACAACAGTAAACACTGATTGCTTCTTTTTGAAAGTGAAATTTGAAAACATGTTGGGTAAAATCCTGATTCGAATAATCAGAGCATATTCTGAGATCCATGAGATACTACATTTTTTTTTTTAGTATTATAAATAAATCTTACTGATAACGATTTATTTTTCTATATTTATTCCACCAAAATAGGGAATTAGAATGAATACAGTATCAGTGCTTACATATTTAAAAAAAGTAAATAATGCAGTCTCCCAACCTAGTTTTACCTTCAGTAGCCCTTCTGATTTTTTGAAGGAAAATGGTACTTAACATCCCAAATCTTCTATTTTGAAATAAGTATACGTTTTAGTATAACCTGTTTTTTTTAAAAAAACAGGTAGTGGGATTTTTTTCTTCCTGTTGGGGCAGAAGGGCCAAGGGGATGTGAGGAAAGCTAACATTTGAGAAGACAATTACTGATTCTTTTCCTGCTCTTAGCTACAGGACCCTATATGTTTTTGCATTTGCATAAGTGAGAAACTTAGCACTATTTGCTAAAATCTCTGAATCTTGATTTTCGTTGACTACTAGGCAACTTCTTAGGATTAGGTGAACTAATGGTTAAAATATTTTTAATGTTTTTATATAAACATTCCAGTACTTACTGTAGCTTGGTAATGGAATATAATGGGTAAAATGTACAGAATAAATATGTGAAGTGTTAGAAATCTGTTTTTTCTTTTGAGCAATGACAAAATATTTGTGGTGACTATTTGGGGTGGCGGGCAGGAAAGGGGGGGAAGGCCTTGGGCAGTACCACTTCTGTCACACAGTAGTGGAAAAAATAGATTGAAGTAAGATTCTGTACTGAAAAGCTGTCACTAGGTCTGAAAATAATTAATATTCCTTTCACTCACCAGTTAGATATGTGCTCCCAAACCACATAATCTCTATGCCTCAGTGATCATTGTTGCCATTTCAGAGCCTCTCATCAGGGTGACATCTCACACCAAAATGATTTCTTATAAATTAATCTTGATAACATGACAGTCTCGGTAATTTTAGTGGAATGCTTTCTCTTGTTTTTTTCTACAGAAGCTGTTGGCTATTTTCTTTATCACTTGATTGACAGCATGAGTGACTCAGAGGTACAGGCCAAGGAGGAGCGTTTGAGACAATACTTCCATCAGCTGAAGAAGATGGTACCATTTCATTTTTTGCTACATAATGCCTGTCCTGCCTGACATGTATCTATTAGATTTGAAATTGCTGCTTTTAAGTACAACCAGACCACTTCTCAATGACATGCAAGAGCTGGAGACTTGAATTACATCTGAGATAATTTCTGTTAGACAAATTTCAGTTTGTTGTGTTTCAAAACTCATATAATTTTTTTCCCCACCTCTTGGTACAGAATATAGTTATCCCTGCAACCCAGTGCAGCGGCATTTGCAGACAGCTGGACTCCTCTCAAGTTCCTGAATTAATTAAGGTCTGTGGTTCTATAGGAATTACTTTGGAGCTGAAAAATTGAGTGTCGGTACTCTGTGGCTGTATTCTTCTTTGCAAAGTAAATATCTTTATGCATTGATTATAAGTAAACTTTTTTTAACTTTTCCATGATTTTTCATTGGAAAGCTGTTTTCATTTCATATGTGAAAGTTTTTGAGGGATACATTTAATAAGTGCTTTTTCAAGTCAATGTGATAATGCTGCAGAATACAGCTTTTTTAAACATTGTAGTTATATGAGTAGGTTGAACATTTTTAGCATGATACGCTTACTTTGGGATGGAACTCATTGCAGGGGGATTAATGATGTGTTTGTCTTACTACATTTTAGATTGTGAGGTTATTGTCTTCTAAAAAATCCCTATCTACAGACAGCATTCCAGAAGTAAGTAAATTTATAGATAACTATGCTTGTTCTTACTGTGATGATAATGTCTGGTTATAGGTTTTTAGATCAAGTGTAATCACTAGCTTTCAGATCATGGAGGTATATTAACGTAATTTAAATCTACCATTTGAAGTTCAGAGGTTACCTTCCAGAGTAGAAGTAAAGGATATCCAGATTTTCACATAGACCTGATACTTGCCCTTGGAGTTAGCTGAGTTTTCGTACCTCAGTTTCCCTGTCTGGTAAATATTTTTTAGAAAGTTCTAGTTAGTTAACAGTGGTGATGTGAGACTTAATTCATGCTTGTAAATTACAGTGATCCACTTGAGTGGCAGGAACCACATAAATCCATACTGCTTCTAATGGTGGAGTGTCAAGTCTTTGCATCTCTGATCTGAGCAAAGTGGAGATGGAAAAAGAAATAGAATTCTATTCCCTACTTTACTGAACACAAAGAACTGAATATGAAAGAAATAGTAATGCTGACCTTTGTAGATATGCTATTTAATGCTTTTTTTACTGTATTCTGACTCAAATCTTCAATTAGTACGTACTGTTTAAACAGATAAAAGCACCTTAAATGATTAAAAAATTTCTTATAGTATGAAAGAAGAGGATTATTTTGTCTGTCTTTTATTAAAGTGATCCGACAAGTTGTTCAGGGAAGGGTGTTTTTGCAATTGACATTCTTTCTGTTACCTCCATTTAGAGTGCTAAATCTGACGTGTCTGCTTTGGAGAAGAAACTAGAAAAGCGAAAAGCTGAAAACCAGCCTATTACAGATGTCTTGAGACAACTCATACATGCTCTTTGTGAAGAAGAGGTATCTTAAGCAATGCAGAGATAATTGGAAACACATAGCTATATTTTTAAAGGGACAGAAATGACTGTATTATGGAAAGACATAGTTAAGCAAAGACAAGTGCAGTGCTTTGAGGTTTCATGGTTTGATGCTTATAAATCAAACATAAGTGCAAAAAGCAATTAAATCAAAAGGTTAACTAATTTCAGCAACACCTTGAATGGCATGTTTTGGGGTTGCTGAAGTTTGTTTACAATAATCTGCAAAGTGAATGATAGTAACAGCTGTGATAGGTTTATCATACATGCCAAATGTCCTTTCAAGCCATGGCTCCGGTCTCTTATATCTAGATTGTCAAGCAACTGATACATGCACTAGTCATTTGCAATTCAAATATTACTAGGTTGTTAATGCAGGGATTGAAATTCCATTTTCCTGCAGGAGGAAAGCTCTTCTGAGATAAAGGGTCTCTTGCCTTCATTCGGCAGGCGTCCAGCTGTAGTTTACATTCATTTAGTGTGTGTCTGTAATTTGTGGGGTATCACCACACTTTTATTCAGCTTCTTGTTCAGTATGATCCTGCCTATAAAGCTGTATATATAGGCGCAGTAGCAGTCGTGCAGATGAGAGCACAATATTCTCTGTTGCTAAGAATACAACTTGGAGTGGTTCTCAGCTGTCTGTCTCTGTGATTTTGCATATGAAATAAAACTAGAAGCAAACACCATTGTAAGTTCATTCTGGTCAAATGTGTGAATAGGAATGTGTGAAAAAAAATATTAAAATCATAAGCTTATAAGTAGCTTCTTAGTTTTTAAGTAGCTTCTTATTCTTTAAGAAGTACTTTTGTTATGCATCTGACAGTGTACCAGGTGTAAATTATTACAAATTCCAAATACAACTTATTTTAGAATTTGGGTTAATCGTGTTTATGGTGTCTGTCTGGATTGAAGAAAAAAAAAAAAGTCTTACATTAAAACATGCTAGAAATATAAGCATAAACCAAGAAAATTTATTTAGATTCCAGTCTCAAGTTTGTCTAAATGGTTTTTTAGAAAAATAGTAATTTCTGCAAAATAACTTTCACTTAAACTGTGCTAAAGCATTCCAGCACTGTGTTTTCAAGTGTGATCTTACACCATTAAAAGCACTAAAGCAGTCATGTAACTGCACGCAGAATATGTAAGAATCATAGTGTCATATTGACTTTTCCTCTAGTTCACATCTTTGCTTTGTTCCTTTTTTTAGAATATGCAAAAAGCCCTTGAAGTGAAAGCCAAATACGAACCGGACATGGTTGTCGGTGGCTATGCAGCCTTAATAAATTTGTGCTGTCGACATGATAATGTGGAAGAGGCAATGAACCTGAAAGAAAAAGTGTAAGTACACCGGCACTGAAACATGTCACAGAGATTTATGCTGATACACAGACCTTGTTGAATTAAGTAGGTTGAGTATTAACCCCCTCATCCATTTTTAATTAGTTTTCTCCACCAATGTATGTGCATTTAAAACAGTCAGAGGTGTGTTTTTTTGAAACAAAAAATTTGCTTTGTATAATTGAACATCAGAAGCAGCTACTTTGTATGGTCAATAATAATCTTCTGTTTTGCTTTTTTCGTGTTTTTTTTTCTTTCAAAAAGGACAGATATTTATGTAGCATCTGTTTTGTTATAATTTTAAACATATGTAGTGAAACTTCAATTTAGGCACTTAATTTAAGGAGAAAAAAATACCTGTATTGTGTGTTAAAAAGCACCTAGAACGTGTTTAGAATATGCTGCGCCTATATTGTCTTTAAAATTGCAGTGTTTCTGGATGACATTATTTTAAGATTGTCAACTAGAATTCTATGCTAAATTTTAATCTTCAGATAAAAAAAATCTTGACTGAAAATGAGCTCCCAGCTAAAACATGCTAAACATGACTTATCCCAGAACAAATTTTTACTGATCATCTTGGCCCCTTCCCTTTCCATGAAAGACTCCTTTCGGTCTGATGGTACAGTGAATATAGAAGTAGTTCTGTGTTACTTTCAGGTTCTCTCTCTCTCCTACGTGCTCACCAAGTATTTGCTTTGGTTTTACAGTAGGTTAGCTAGCAGGCAGGTGCTCATTACACTGCCAGTGTTTGGAATTATGTGAAATGATTGAGCTATGAATATCAAGAAATTTGCCACTGGTTTTGGCTGTACTGCCGCTCTCACACAATGCCCATAGTCAGATCACATGAAGTAAAATTGAGTCTTCTAGTGGAGCTTCACTGCAGTAGCACATTTGTACTGATCTGCCTTATGTGTAGCATAATACCACTAAAACATAACTCTTTGAATTATTACAGAAAGAAACAACAGAGGAAGAATTAATTTTAAAACTTGCAGAAAAAGCGAAGACAAATACATAGCAGAAACATAAAAATAGTGGTTTTTAATGATATGTGAATAGCTTCATATTCTCTATGGAAAAGAATATAGCCCTGGCCCAACCATGTGGATTGAGTGTTCTTCCTGGGCTTCTGGGAGATACCCCGTTTTATGCAATAGCTACCAAATAATTAATTAAACTGTTTGGCTCTTTAAAATATAATTGGGTTTTGAGGGAGGGAAGACGTGTGGATATTTCTAAATCATGTTTTAATGGAGCATCTATTAAAGTCTGTCAGATTTTTCCTTTAATATTTATGATAACTTTTGGCTTTCAGTGCTGTTGTTTTGTTACATAGCCTTAAAAATAAATCTTTAAGCCAAGTCATGAAATGTCAATTTCTGTTGATAGAATTCTTCATGTTTTCCTTTCTAGCTTCCCTAAGAATTCACCTGTTGCTCTTGACACTGGGAAGTACATAGCACTGGTAGAAGTCTTAGGAAAGCATGGTAGACTAGAAGGTAATCCATTTGCTTTCTTTATATATTTCTACTATATAATAAAGATATCTTGCCTCAAGAATAGAAATGTGAGTTGATATTAATGGTATATCATGTCCTGAAAAGTGCTTGAACATTTTGCATACAAATTTGCATGTGAATTCAACCAGAGATGCTTGGACAGTGCAGGCCATTAGTTTTAATGGATTGGCAAGCTTGTCATTTACATTTGCACAGCTCAGTGCTTTTTGCATTTCTGCAGCTAGTTTTTATTAGCATTGCTGTTTGGATTGAGTTTGAAGATCATGACTTATGGCACAAATTGCGTATGTGCCTAGACTAATGGCTTTGTTTTTGCTTAAGAAGGTCTGAAGGCTGAACATAAAACCTATAAACATAACCTTCTTATAAGAGCCAAGTACTGCAAAAAATCGTGGAACTTTTTATGAAGTATATATTTTTCTGTTAGTTTTCTCTTATGTGTTACTGAATTTTAGAGTCAATCCGTCAAACTGCCTAGAAATTTTGGCTTTTAATGAGTATTCTGCAAACTGCCTATTTTGTATTTCCAGATGTTTGCATTAAGCTGTTAGGTCTTTAATTTTTGTGATTTAGTCTAATATAGTTCTGCAATTTACATTATTTAGTTGATCTTTAAAAGAATTCTAGACTGCCATCAACTTTAAAAGGTGATTCCGAATATAGAGTTCTATGATGTTGTAGAATCCTTAAACCATAAAAGCACAGTCCAAACCTAGTCACAAAATGTTACAGTTTGGTATAAAACATACAATAAAATAAAAAAGCTAATGAATTTTTTTTTCTTGTAAGATCTTTATTTGAAATTTGTCTTAGCCTCTAAGTAAGGTTACTGTTAGAAAAATAATAAACAAGGGTGATGTTTTCCAAATCATAATAAATCAGATCATGACCACCTCTACATTAAAGCCATTGGAAAAGATTAGCTTGCTTTTAAGAGCATAAATGTCTCTCAAAAAATAAAACAATTCATAAATGTAGCCAAATGTAAAGTGGTCGAAACATTCTGTCTATGCAATAATTAAGAACATTATAAAAATGCACTTATTCCATATATCAAAATGTTTGTTTCTGCCTTACTAATGAAGCTTAATGAACCTAATGTTTTAACATGCAGTCTGTTAGAAAGCTTTCATTGGCTCTCCTTGGCTAATTAGTATCGACACAGCAAACAGGCCCTATCGGTATCAGACCATTAGTCTGGCTGTATATACAGTGTAAACATATCTTTATTATCTGGCCTCGTGACAAGCCATCTGCTGAAGAAACAATGGAGTGATTTAGCAGATGTTAGCATTGAGCGATAAAAGCATCCATTTAGTAGAATCTTGCAGCTATAGGGCAGGCTATACAGGGTTATGTGGTGCAGAGTGGGCACACAGTTCCTATCTATAATTTGTAGTCAAAGTTGCAGCAAAATGATAAAACCATGCTATTGTGGATTTATAATTGTAGTCTCGTTTAGAAATGCAAGTAGTAATTAACTTGAAATCGGCATTATATGCCAGAATTTACATTCCTGCTGGGTTTGAAATGCTGTTTTAATAGCAGTTTGTTTTCCCTACATGAAATTACCTAAGGGTCTTTTGTGTTGTTTCATTGTAGATGCTATTAACATTCTAACGGAGATGAAAGAGAAGGATGTTCCTATCTCAGACAGGACAGTTGCATCTTTTTTCCGCATTCTTAATGCTGCTGCCATGAGAGGTGAAGTTGAAACAGTTCATCGATTACATGAGACCATTGTGAACCTGGGGCTGGCAGAAACTGCTGTCCTTCATTCCCCTCTGATTACAGTTCACCTTGAAAAGTAAGCGATGCTTGGGTTTCAGATGAAAGAAGTTATATGATATTTATTTGTGTTGTATGACCTGTGTGTGCTGTACACAGCTGAACATTCATGTTGGAAAGTGCTCACACGCATAAGCATGCACACACACGTGCATATCTAAAAACTAAGTGATTTAGGAATAGTAATAAATGAATATGCTTTCTTAAAATAGGAAAGTGTTTTCATCAGTTACACATCATGTCATGGTCTTTGGGAACAGCAGCTGTTAGAGACGTTAGAGACATAGTTGCCGTATATTTGGAATATGCTTATGAATCACTTGGTTCTAAAGGCTTCCTGACAAGATGCCTATTCAGAGCACCATATATTTTCAACTCTTGTAGTTAAATACTATGTGTTGTCCCGTCAAAACAGAATAATTTTGCTGTGCCATTTGATGTATCTCAGGTGAGTTGAAGGGCATTTGTTGAACACAGAAATATTTGTAATTCACATAATTCAAATAATTTGATGTTATTGCCAATAGACTGCTATGCTGCTGAAATTCAAATTACGCAAAAGTACTGTTTTGTCTATTGTGATCCTCACCCCTCATACACTTTTACCATTTAAATAAGGAAAGTACCATTTGATAGAGGAAAGGAAGTTCATACATTCATTCTGGAGGAAGTATCTGTAATTCCATTTGTCGTGTTCGTTTGCATAAGTTTTCATTACTAAGTGTGGGATATTTGAGTCCATGTGTGTATGAACCATATAAAAATTTCTTACTAACTTTTAACACGTAACTTCCTTTACTGTATGCACAATCCTTTTTTTTTTTTCTTTGACATTGATGTAGTTGCTGGATTTTAATCTCTTGCAGTTGGAGTGATTGATCAATTTCTTGCAGTTTTGTTCAGGTATACGAAATGTTCTTGGCTTAAATATAGTACCTATGAAATCAGTGGATTCCTCATGGTATCCTGTCAGACAGCCTCAAAGATGCATATTAATGTTTCTGTTCCTATGTAGAGTTTTTTAGTTCTTTTAAGTATTCTGGATATGCAAGGATTGTATAATGTTGTCTATATTCAAAATTTTTGTCAAAAAGATGTAACTCTTGGTAGGTGGCATGTACCTTCTTGTCTAAAAATAGTATTTTCCTGTAGTGGTCATCAGTTAAGAATATAGTGTACATCTTCTCAGTCAGCAGCACTGCCTTGGTTACATCACAAGACAAGGCAGATGTTTATGAAAGTCATTTAACTGCAATCATATGTAACCAGTGTGTCGGAAACATATCTGATATGCTTTGCAGTGTGCAGTAAGAGCAGCTGCATTTTACATAATTGCTTTATGCACATTGACATGCAAGCCATACACAGTGCTACCTGGGTTCTTTTCACTTCAGAAGTAGTATATGGTGATGTAAATAATGTTGTGATCATGTGTGGATGCAGAGAAAGACAGTAAAGAGTGCTATTTTAGTTTGATTCCACATTCTTTTGGATTATAAATCTTTGGTAAAACTTCTAAAAAGTTTTTTTTAATAAAGGGGCTCTTGATGAGACTAGATTTTCAAAGGAGGAAGTAATTCCATGCTGTGGAACTGCATGGCTACAAGTCATTTATACTTGTCTGTATAACTCTTAATACATTTCATATATATATAAATGCAATACAAAGTAAGCTCATTTCCTGTGTGTTATTTGCTGCCTCATGGGTGGAGAGACGGAGAGACTTGCTTCCTCTCCAGTGTCAGACAAAACAGAATGGGGAAGGTTTTTCTACAGAATTTGTCTGGGAGAAATAACTGAATTTCACTGATGTGTTTTGGTTTTTTGTTTTTTTTTTTTTTTTCCTCCTATTTCTTTTGTTGTAGATGATAAGAGTTTTTGAAAGTTATGAGTGGCTGAAATAAGTGTTAAGTCATTTCTTGCAGCAGTAGTGCTTACTGTTTGCCATCCTACAGCTCAAGAATCATGCTGAATTGCTGTCATTTAGCTGCAGGTCGTCAGCATGCCTCTGAAATTAGCTCTGGGATGTTTTTTAATGTTCCACAGCAGTGGCTGTGCTAGTGTTTTGTATTCTTAATTTATTTCAAACTTTTTAATTGCTTGTAAAGGAATCTGTGATTTGCTTTTGAAGATTTCAACAATTGTAGGTGTAAAATGTTTTCATCTACCCCTTTTCTCTGAACATAGTCCTGAATATTGTGAAATTCTTGTTAAGTCCTAGCGCGTGTGAAAAGTGACAATTTACAAAGAAAAAAATGGCTGAGGATGAACAGTAACTTGACAGAAGCTAACAAAATCTAATATTCTAGTAGAATGTCCATTTTGCCTTTAATATTAAGAAATACATAATTATAGAGAGAACTTGTGCTATCTTGTTTTTTGTTGGTTTTTTTTTTTTTTTTTTTTTTACTGTGAGTAAATTTATGAGTAACCACTCTCCTGGTTTTAATTGTATAATTTTTATTTATGACTGTGGAGAGTTTTTCAAGATGGTGGAATCGCATTACAAATGGAGACAGTCCACATGTGGAATCTTGGTCTGTCATCCAAGGTGGTAAACCTGCCTGGGACAGTATGACAAAAATCTTAGTTTCTAAAAGCTGCAAAGATATGTAGAGTTTGTACTTTTCCTTAAAAAATGTCTTACTTCTGAACTGGTTCTTCCAATTGATCATAATAAGAAAAAGTTGTGTTACTTACATGATATAAAATTTCCTGTGATTTTAAGGATTGTAGTTTTGACTTTTACCTTCTCTACCAACTGTCAGGGAAAACACATTTGAACGTGAGCCAATTTACAAAACTGAGGAGCTTTATGAAGCTAACCTGCTCTTGTGCTATCCCATACTTTCATAATTTGCAGGATGATAAATTAACAGACACAGTAACTCCTGATTTTTGCCCAAGCCACTTTCATACAACCAAAAATAGGAATACACATCTTAAAAACTTTGCAGCTTTTCCTTAACAGAAGTTTGTTTCTGCTCTGAGTACTGTCAGCTTTGAGAAGAGAAACAAGACAAAATATCTTCACATTTGAAATTTACGAATTTCCTGTATCATAAGTGATCTTAGGCAGAGAGAAGAAAATTTGCAAGTGAACTATGAGAAAATTGTTACAGACTGTAACAGACTGAACAAAATATTTTGTAGTTTTAAGTCAGTGAATGCAGGCAGCTAATATCTGTATTTTGAACTATCAAAAGCCTTTAGCTGAATTGTGGTTCTTTAAAAGTGGCCAGTGTGTTTTAATTCAGTGCTGTCCAGTAAAGCATTGTGGGCTGGTTTGTAATTAATCTCATATGAACCCATTTTGTTTAGGTTCTTGTGTAGTAGATGCAGTGTGAATCCAGTGCCTTCCAGTTCTTCTGCTGTTGTTTTCGCGGAGTTAAATTCACCTGTGATTTAGTTTGAGGTGATTCTGTAACACATAGAATTTAATTGACTTTTAAATTTACTTTCAAAAATAGGTGTCTTGAAATGAGGTGATATATTTAGTGTGGGGGGAAAATACCTCTAGTGGGTAGATGGATTTTTTTTCTAATTTTTAGCAGCTTTATTTCAAATATTTGTATTAGAACTCTTTATGTGTTGCAGTGAAATTAGGGATGTTTGGCTCTCTTACTCCATTATTGCAATTAAGAATTTAGCATCATCAGTGCCAAAGGACAAAAGTGTCTCATTTGCCCTATGGGGACAGGACAGTGATAAGATGATTTTTCGTCAAGGATCATTGGGTCGTAATTAAGTTACATTCATGGCTATTGCTTTTTGAAGGATGATTGGTAAATGACAGGCTTCATGTGCTTGGTACGGACAGTGTTCACTAGGGTTTTTTCTCCCTCTGTCAGAAAATCCTGTTGAGTCTGATAATGTAAATGTGGCATTTTATTCTGAACAAAAGAGCAGGGAAATGAGCTATCTTGTCTAATCATTCAGTTGTTTAACACCGACTTCCAGTTTAGACTCAATTGGCTGGAAAGCACTTGACATGTGAAGTTAGTGCTGTTCGGAACGCATGTTTGAGTAAATTTTAAAGTAAGTGACAGCTAAATTGTACCTAGGGAAATTACAAAGCCTTCAACACAGTTAATTTTTTGGGGAGGATTAGTTGTAATTGCAACACCAGTCTCCTTGAAGATTCCTTAGTATAGCAAATGAACAGAAAAACATTTAGCTCTTTCAAGAGCCTGTTCTCTTTTTAACAGAATAATTTTTGTAAAGCTGATTGTACCTTGCTGAATTGACTTGCCTCTACACTAACATCTGCTTCAGATTTGTAGAGAGGGATTTGTTTTACCAGTCTACCCTCCACCCCCACCCCCAGAGAGCCCCTTTTTTCTTTCTACCTCTCTAGTGATTTCAGGTTTGAGAGCTTTTCAATCAGTAAACCCCTTAGGTAAATTGCCACTTCACTAAAGCTTTATGCATAATGTTGCAGCACTTCATTCCAATTAAAATCAATATTTGGAGTCTTATTTTTATCAGGCAGACTCTCTGGTTGGGAAAGTTGTTTATTACAAGTAAAAGGGTTAGATTTAGTGCAACATTCTTCCAGCAAGAGGGGAGTGGCTTGTTGAAATGGAAGGGGGATGCTGTATCCACGCACGTTATCGCCAGTCCCGCTACGGAGCCTGTTCTGCAAACACTCGGGCATTGAAGTAATTTTGTCTCTTCAAATAGCTTTGTGTGGAATAAAAACATTGCCCATGCAAACATTTTGGAAGACTGTGCTCCTAGTTTCTAGGACTTCACAGTCATCCTAAATAGAAACCAAATGATTGCAAAAACGTAGCAATATCTTAACCCCAGCATCAACTGAGCTGAAAAATAATGCCAAAGTAGGATTCATCTGGGATTACGTGAGGGCCAAGCATAATACAGGGATGACTGAGGCTCCTCTTGTCATTCAAAAATAATAGTACCTCTTCACTTTTTAAAATAGTAAGTTTCAATGAGAGGGAAAAATACACCTAATCTTTAAGTGGAACAGGTATTAGCACTGAACAGATAATATTTGTGAGTGGCTTAAAGCTGTAGAATCTGACCAACTCAAAATGGAGCGTGGATCATATGTGTTCACATTTTAAATACTGTTTTTTCCAGCCTCATACCAGAAATCAGGGGTTTCCGATATGACTATGACTACGTGGGCTTTATTTCATTTTTAACTTGATCCATGTTAATTAAATAGTAATTTTGGACCAGGCTTTTAATCTATAGTGTAGTAAGTATCCTTTGGGAAGATAAAAGGTTGTACAACATGCGTAAGTTCATACAGAAAGACTGCCAAATTATTTTCAAATGTACGGCTGCTCGTCTAAATAGCGTTTTATTAAAATGTGGAAAATCTTTTTATGCAGTTCCGTTTTTAAATTAGTGAGTCGTAACAAGAAACATTAAAATGTTATCTTTACTCGAAATTTGAAGCCTACATTAGGTTGCTAATTTTCATCGGGCTTTTCTAATAGGACTGTATAAACTGCTTAAAAAAGTAGTTGCTGGTGCTTACTTGGAATTAATTGCAGCTTGTGACAAGAGGTACTGCAGGTTGTTGAATAAATCATTTTAACTCAAGTATAAGCATAAGCTTGATGTCTTTTTCTTTGCAGTAGTAGTACAAACAATTTCTTTGTAGAAACTGAACTTTTATAGCTGAGTGTTGCCAGTTGTATCGTTTCAGTTTTATAAATGCTGTTATCTGGTAAACTAGGTGACTGATTGGTTACTTGAATGCAACAGAACAAATATATCAGGTTTCAATAGATTCAAAACAAATGTCTAGTAAACTAGTGTGGAAGATACCAGCCTCCCTAAATACAGACTTATTCAGCCACCTTTGGGCAGTAAGTACCAGGAGTGATTAAAATATTTCCATTTTTGTTATCTCGGTTTTTGCTGCCTTTTTTTCCTCCGCATATGTAGTATTCATGCCTTCAGAAGTACACATTTATAGTCTAGAAAACTCTTAACGCTCCTGTTTGAATGACATTCTGATTATTCATTCTTTTATTGGTAGCTTTGACCTAAAAACAGTCACTTTAATCCTTCAGGAATAGAGCCGAGACAATACTATAGCTGTTTAAGCATCAATCTGAAAAGCTAGATTTATCACTGAAAACTTTAATTTGAATGTATAAATGTTGTTGTGCCTCCTTAGAAATTGAGTAGTTTTCTGTAAAACTGTTTTTTTAGATGTTAACTTAACTTGCATCTAAAGCAGAAGAAAAATACTGATTATGTAAAGCTTTATATCTCTCTATGGTAACTACCATAGTATTTCTCTTTTATGACAGTAATCTAGCCTGCAACATCTACTTGCAGTTTTGAAATTAACCTGTAATTTAGTCTTCACCCCAAATGACAAAAATTCAAATGACTCCATGGGGTGCCAGAAGATGCACTGTAAACAGGGCTCAGTAAGGGGGATAAGGTAGAAATCCGTCGTCTTAGGTTCATTTTCAGAATGCTAGTATTAGTGAAGAAAATTAAATCTTCTTCTGTATTTTACTCTTAAAATTTTTAAAATATTAGCCTACATGAAGATAATATATAATAGTCTAGATCATTCTTTGAAAAAGCAGAATCTGTGCTGCACAAGAAATTAAATGTGAGGAGAGGACATTTGAAATTGGCTTGTTTTAACAGTAATATCTTAACTTGTTAATGTTCAGTTGATCAGCATTCGGGAATGCAAAATCATTATTTCAAGTCAGTTTTGTTATGGCCTTCAGCTGCTGCTAAGTGGAGTGGGGGTTGGTTGGTTTGTTTTTTGTTTTTTGTTTTTTTTCCCCTTGCCTACTTCTACTGCCATTTATTTGATAAGCCTTTTGAAATAAAAAAAAACAGTCTTGTTGAAGGTTTGGCTACTTATAACATTTTGTGTGTGTAATCTTGATTTGTTTCAGTTTTGGTTTAAACCTTCGCCTTCAAAGAATAACTTCGCATACTGTTTTACCAGTGTTTTAGTGGTTGTCCTCTGTTGGTTTTGGTTTGATGTTGCTTAGATGGGGTTTTAATCTTTTGAAAAAGGATCTGTGGCAGATGATTTAGCTCTGTTAGTTGTACAGAGCAAAATGTTAGTTCATATTTGTTCTTATTTGAGGTTCCAGATCTGATTGGTTTTATGGCTTTTCAGTTTTCTATTGTAACTGTGTATACTTCTGAAGATGTTAATGCTGTATGGACAGGGAAAAAATCACCAAAGGACTGAGGCACCAACAATGAAGAATTGTGCTTGTTACTGGTACTTAGTATGCGAAAGCTCCTGAATGTGTGCATTTAAGCAAGTCAGCATCATACAAACTAATTTACTAGTACTGACACGTAACAGTGCCATGGCTGTATGTGACGTGGATAGGCCAGCATAAAATAGATTTTGGTACCTTACTATTTTGTTAAATTAATTTCAGAAACCCCTATTTTAAAAAAATTTTTTAGAAAAAAAGGTATTGGATTCTGATCTTTACATAGAATAGAAAAACAGTAGCCCTGCAATTGTGAGAAAATGGAAATCAACAGATGATTTATAGCTAGTCTGTTAAGGTATAAACCAAATATAAAGCAATCTAAAGGGCTGTAGGTAACTTCATTAACTCTGGAGATTTATACTGAATTAAACACACTGTGGAAAAGTTTCAAAGAGCTTAAAAACTGAAAATGTCTCAACAGAGACATTTAAAAGTAATATAATATGCACAGTGTTACTTAGAAAAATATAGAACTTGCATACAAAGTGAGATTTCTGTGGAACTGACGTTTTGTCACAATAGTATATAGCAGAACTTACGAATTTTACTTCAAAAAATAAGCACCTCCAATGCTGAAAAGTATTCACACCTTTAGTTTATTTGTAATGAACAATGCAGTCAAAATTATATGGCCAAGAGGTCTGAGTATAAATCTGTAGTTCTGTTTTTATTTCTGTGATTGTCAAGCATACATGATGTTTGTTTGTTGGAAAACTTTACCTGTTATTTAAAAATGACTGTAGCGTACTGGGGCGGGGGGGAAATACGCTCTTGAATTATAGGCCGCTGAATGAATTTTCCTTGGAATTTTCACAACTAAAGTGGGTGCAACATGTACAGCTCCTGTTTGAGAAGGTTTGATTGTTTTTATTCTTGTTTTGTTTCATTCAACAAGGGATGACATGCCTGCAGCTCTGGAAGCTTTAATCAACTGCTATAAGAAGTATGGTAAAATTCTTCAGCTTCATAACATCTACTGCAGACTGATAGAAAAAGGAGATGCCGATCTTCTGCAGAAGGGTTAGTTGCATGTAGTCAAACGCTTTCTGGTTATACGGGGTGTTTTATGGAGTCTTTTCTTCCATGACTTGTATATCACTTATTTCAGCTGCAAGAAAAAAAATAGTTTGTGTTTGTATGTAAAGCATTAAAACACTTAAATGATGCCTACATTCTTCAAATTGAAAATTTATATTAATTTTAAATGTAATAGAATCCTAATGTTTGGCTAATAAAACATTAAGCTCTCCATAATTAGTATTAATACTTGTTTTAGCTATGTATATTACTATTAAGAAACAACTTAATAGTAACACAATACAGTAGTAAAATGACATCTGTTTTTCAAATATTTGCGTAGTTAAGAAATCCTATATCCTCACTCTCCACAAACAGAGAATGCCAATATGTAGTCTGTCTGTTTTGTTAAATGCAATTCAAAATACAGTGCAGATTTAGCATATTTACAATGTTTTTCTGTTAACTTGAAAGCTACAACAAATTGTGTTATATGTTGTAATAATTCCATATGTTTCAAAATTGATTTTCCCTATGGCTTATTCTTGGAGTTTTCTGGTGCTTGGAAAATACTAATATTCAGAATATCTGACATATATATTAAAATGCTTTAATATATTTAATAAATTAATGGAGTTTATTCTTTTTTTAGTCTCAGATTTTATAAGCAGAGAATATGGTGACATGATGGCTCTTTATGATCTCTTCTTCGCCTTCTTGCAAACAGGAAAATACAAAGAGGCCAGGAAGGTCATTGAGGTGGGATTTTAACTACAGTACTGTAATCGTGCAGCTATTTAGTCTCTTAATTAGAAACATTTAAAGTTTTTAACCTTTAATTAGACTTGTTCTGATTCATGTTAATAGAATTCAATCCCAATAATAATAAAAAAAAAACTTTGACCAGCTTTATTTTGTATAATTACAGTTCAGAAGAGAGACGGTCTTGTTGTATATTGAAATCATTTCCCCACTTTTTCAAATTCTCTGTTATATATCAAAATGATATTTGCATATTAAATATCGGATTGTGGAACAATTAAATTAAACTGGCGTTCCTGGGTGTAAAGTTGCTAATCCTCTTGCCGAAGGAATTCTTTGTTCTTAAAAGCACTGGAATTTAATTTGCTGCAGACCATGCTCAGATTTATTTGTAATGCTTGTCTACAAGTTAATCAGCCAAACAAGCGCTGTCTGCTACTGTTTGGCATTTAATTTAGCATTTCTTCTCTCTCTCTCTTTTTCAGGATAGTAAGCAGCTTATAGGAAGTGGTAGGTGACAAACTTGGTCTATTTAGGATTAGTATATTTTATCTAGACTTGATTGAAATTGTGCTTACTGAAATTGATAAGTCAAAGGGGCAACTGCAGAGTCTGGCCAGATTGTGATTATTTTTCTTCTTAACACAGTTGTATGTTTTTAAAATGCTGCATAAGTTTTCCCATTAATGTGTGGGAGGCGGCGTCTTGCAGAAAAAGTAATACTTTGTCCTCATCATTCTTTGTTATGTACATACACAACTCTGTAACCTAATTTTTGGAGTTTTTTTCTTTCCTTTTCCTTCCTTGTGCTTTTTTTCGTAATTCCCCTTAGAATATTTTAAAATACCAATTATTCCTACTTGAATTATCTAATAGAATTCTTGCATTTAAAAGACCTTAACAGAAGATCTGCTTGTTTGTCTGTAGTGGAACAATGCTGTCCTGCTGTGGGGTGTGTGGAAATTGCTAAGCACAGTGTTGATGCATTGATAATTTTGTTCTTGGGGGGTTTTTTTTGAGCTCAGTCTTACAATACAAAATAATAGAAATATCGGTGTCTGACAGAAGACGGTGCTGAGTTCTTTTATTGTAGTTAAAGCGTATGGGAAGTAAAAGGTTGAAATCTAAGAACTGGAAAAAACTAAAACCAAATGAATAAAACTGGTACTTGATGTGATTTAGCAGCTGTTTCTTTGACACTGGCCTTTAATTTCTCAAAACTTATGTTGGTGGCAGCAGTTCAGCAGTCATGAATAGGATAGTAAGCAAATTACCAGATTATTGAGGTTTTGAAAATTTTGTTATTTTCTTAATAGGCGCTAAACTTATTTTTGCAATATTCAGTATTTAGTGGTTGATCATAAATTATTAGTAATCACAAACACACATGGGCATAAATCTAAACACCCGCTATCTGGAAACTAAATGGAAATTTTCCTGGCTTTTTATGCTATTTAGAGTAGGTTTTCTTGCTCCTGCCTAAATTCCATGAAGTAAGAATTGTAACTTTGTTTGTGCTGTTGAGAAAAAGGTTTTAAATTCTGGAGTTTTTAGGAGTATAGTAATTTAGCTAAGAATATTATTCATTCATTTTACCAGTGGGTAAAGTGGCACAAAATCAATTACTGTAAGGTGTGCTCTATTTTAAGTATGCTTTTATTATGTAACAATATGCTAAGTATTTTCAAAGAATTCTTTTCCATGGGAGCAAGGGAGCTTAAACTTGATACTTCGCTGAAGAAGAAAATAGCTTTTATTGTTTTAAACCATGATAAAGTTACTACTTGTTTTTTGTTTGTTGGGAAGTTGAAGATAATGTGGAAGATAGAGCACAAGGTGTATATGTATCCTTTTCTCTAGTCCAGTGTTTTTTGCTTCTCTTGTTGGTCATCTCAGATTGTTTTTCTGTTTTCCGTGTACAATAATACTCAGTAAAGGTGATCAATTGGTACAGCTTTCTCTTTTTAGATGCTGGTGCATATTAGACATAGAACACCTTTTGCAGGATGTATTTTTATCATGTATTGCTAATTATGGTGATCAATTGATTTTAGTGATATCATTTGTTTTAAATCTATCTACAGAGTTAACAAAGAGTATCTTGAAAGGGTAGTAATTAAGCTGGAAAAAAGTTTCCTTAGGAGTTGAGAAATGGAGAATATGGTCATTTAAATGGGGCAACCACTGCCTCTGCTTGCTCTTGCTGTTTTTAAAATCAGAGGTACAGTAGATGCTTATATGAAACTTAGTGACAACTGCTTATTTGAGAAACATGTAACTCAAAGCCCCAAGAATAAGAAAATAACATTTAAATATCAATCGTTAGTAAAATACAACTAGGTGACAATAGTGGAAAAGAGCAAGATTTAAGTGAGATTACAAAAACTAGGTCAGAGTTGTGTATGTGCATTATCCAGTCACAAATGTGCTACACATGCATGTATATAAGCTTGTATTGTGGGATATTGTCACAGCGAGAAAGCTTAAAGCTCTGGGGCTCATCTGCTTGCTGGAAGGACAGCAAGGGCAATAGAAAGGAGATGTGGCAAAGAATGCATCTGACAGGTACCAGAACAAATAAACTGAAGCACGTGGTAGTTTGGTGGTGTAAGTCTCTTTTGAAGCAATGCTAAATGGAAGAGAGGCAATGATTGAGGAGACTGTGTGGGGAAACACGGCTAAGTTCTAAGGCTTCACAGAGCTTGGTTAATAAGGTGACAGTTCGCAATGTTGCTTGACTGCCTTGTTAAGCTTTTGAAAGTCTGTTCTCATTTGTTCTGTGGCAGGTAGCTAGAGAAGAAAGCCTCTTTTCAAGGGCAATATTTCCAACTAAGGTAGCGTTGGCTGCTCTGTAAAGCAAGTCTGTTTTATTCTAGCAGTACCTGGAGATTCCCGAGCCTTTGGTGTTATGTTGGTAGATACTCTTTTGCTATCCACTTGGAACAAGTTTTAATATTGGTCCTCTAGAGTATCACACCATAATTTAGTCTTCAGTTCTCAATTGTACCTCAACTGATAAGTTAGCTTTCATCTTGGGTCCTTCAAAGGTGATCATGTCAAAATGAAATTGCCACATTACCTCTCCTTACCTCTTTTCCATAAAGTCACATAGTACCTTGCTTTCCCTTGGAGTGGCACAGAGTGACTTTTATGTCATCAAATCTAGCTCTAGTTACTTCAGATTTTTTTTCTTCCTTACTTGGAAAGGCAGTTTAATTGGCTTTTTTCCTTCAATTTTGTTTTTCATATGAAAGAAACAAGAAACAAACTACATTAAAACTAATGTTGGCTAAAAGAAAGGGGTATGAATTTTCAATGAATAGGATTGGGGGAAAAAAGTACCTTCTAGTCTTACGAAATGTTGTCGTATTTTCAAAATAGCTAGTGAAATTTCTCCTGGAGAGACATCTTATGTAATTCTTCATATGTGTGACTTCACAGTTCCAGGTGGTAGATCAGAGTCTGGGAGTGATGCTTGGCCTAGTATTTTTTACATCTGGTATATTAATGATAAGAGAATTTTCTAGAGCCTAGACCCCCAAATCCCTGTAATCCACAGCTTCTTACCTGTTGCCATAACTGGACAATTGGGATTCCCTTATTGTCTACTCGGTTGTTGACTGCCACTTTATTAACCTGATTGAGCTCGTGGTTGAGAGCTGGGTGGATGTGAAGGTCATCCAGGAGAGTGGGAATAAAAAAGAGGATGTTAAACCACCCTGGAGGAATTTATTTCCTTCACCTGTTATTCTGTTATCTTGTTTTCATGCTGCATGGAGGTTTAAAGAATTCACTGCCTAAATATAGTTGTCTGTCATTTTGGTCCATCTTTAATTATTGATCATCTCTGAATTTTGTGCTGAGATCTTATGCTTGTAGCAATTTTACCTGCATGATGGCTGAATATTTCTAGACTCACCCTTTTCTTTCAATTATTTTTCATGCTGAATGTGATTATCAAACTGATCTCTGAATTTGTGTGTAATCAAGCCTATGTCCATGCCTGGCTCTTTCTGGTAGAGTGAGAAAACTTAAAATCATAGAATGATTTGGGTTGGAAGGGGCCTTAAAGAGCGAGTTTCAACCTCCTGCCATGGGCAGGGACACCTCCCACTAGAGCAGGTTGCTCAAAGCTCCATCCAGCCTGGCCTTGAACACATCCAGGGTTGGCGCATCCACAGCTTCCCTGGGCAACCTGTTTCACTGTCTCACTGCCTTCACAGTGAACTTTTTTCCAGTATCTAATCTAAATCTCACCTCTTTCAGGTTAAAACTATCTTATTGCTGAACTCCCTTACAAAGAGTTCCTTCCCATCTTTCCTGTAGGCCCTGTTAGGTACTAGAAAACTGCTATAAGGTTTCTGCGGAGCCTTCTGTTCTCCAGGCTGAACAACGTCATCCCTCTTAACAGCCTATTCCTGGAGTAAGTCTTCAGCCTGTCTTCATAGGAGAGGTACTCTGGCCCTCTTGAATCAACTTCATGGCCTTCCTCTGGACCTGCTGCAACAGGTCCATGTCCTTCTTGTGTTGGCAGCCCCAGAGCTGGACACGGCACTCTAGGTGGGGTCTCACCAGAGCGGAGTAGATGGGCCAAATCACCTCACCTCCCCATCTGTTACGCATCCCAGGATGCAGTTGGCTTTCTGGGCTGGAAGTGCGCCTTTCTGGCTCATGTTGAGCTTCTCATCCACCAAGACCCCCGAGTCCTTCTCAAGGCTGTTCTCAGTCTGTTTTCTGCCCAACCTTTCTTTGTGCTTGGGATTGCCCTGACCCACGTGCAGGACCTTGCATTTGCATAGTGTTAAGTACTGCAATAATCCTGCAGCAGAGGTTCAAGCAAGCTCTTCTGTAAATCTGCTTAGCAAAAGTCTAAACCGTGTTTATGAAGCAGAAGTATGAATACTTCATGAAGTTGAAATGAACACCTATGAATAAAGTATGTAAGGTTTTTAACTGCTGGTGTATCCGTTTCTGTGCTATACTGGTAAAATCATTGCATTTTAAACTATGTTTTGTTGGACAGCAAAATACTCTGAAAAAAAACCCACCAAAAACCCAAAATGAGCACCCCATTACAAAAGGGTGTCAGGTCACTGGCATTTTTAGTTAGGAGCTTCTGGGCTCTTTGGACAGGAACTAGAAGTTAGTAGACACATTCAACTGGTTTTTGTGGTTTGACAGATACTTTTGGAAATCTTTATAGATGAAATCACATCAGCTATTAAAATAAAATTGTTCTCCCATTGAAAGAATAAAAGCTCTTAATTCTGCTCTCTTAGTAGTTTTACTAGAAATGAGGACTAAGAGAAGGATTGCTGTACTTGGGATACAGGGGAAGATCTCAGAACTGTATGGCAAAATGTTTAAGTAGAAGACCAACCTGTGCAAGTTTGCTACTGGAAGAGGAACCTCCCTTGAAAATGGCAATGCATAGTGTATGACTTCAGAATTCGTTTAACCAAATTATAATTAAGTTTGATTCTTTCCTCATCTTACGCTCTCAACCTAAAAATATCATTTATATTTAGTAGTTAAATATATCATACCATATCTCACATATCTCAAGGCATTTAAGTGAAGAATTGAGAGACAAATTGTTGTGAAATATTTTAATGAAATGTGCTCCAATGTGAATAAATGCAAAAAAAAAAAAATAAAAAAAAACCAAAACCCAACCCAAAAAACTCATTTGCTTCTGAAAATCAAGACCTGACAAAAGAACTGTTTTGGGCGAGTTTAGTGTACAGGAATATATCTATCAACAGATGTCAAGTTAATTCAGGAGGTAAATAGATTTAAGGAAAGAATTGTGACATCCACTGTCAGCAGACCTCAAGATACCAGTTGCCATTGGATTTAATCTACCATAAAAACAATGAGAATGTTTCTACTTGATATCGAGAGATTACAACCTTCTTTCATCCAGATTGCTTTTTTAAGAATCTACATCATAAAATTGAGTCTTGCTGATTTTATGCTGGAGATAAACTATAGGAGAAGATGCTCTCGCAATTTGTGACAGCAGGATTAGGGTTTGGTTTGTTGGTTTTTTTGTTTTTTTTAATGTGTAATTTAATGATGGTTATATCTAGTGTCTGAATTTACCTACAAAGACTTATTTCTGGTCCTGCTAAGGAAAGAGCGGAGGTGATTAGTACATATTATAAGTGTTTGTGAGTGCTGAATGCAAATTTTATTAGATAACGGTGGTCTGAGATTGGGGAGTAGTTTGTAGGGGGTGTAATAGCTTTTATTAGAGTAACTCCATACAACTGAGAGGGAGGGGAAAGGATGAAGAGCTTTTAGGCACGCAAGCCCTATAATTACAAGAACAGATTTTTATTTTTTTTTCATACTATTGAGTCCTATTAGTCTAATAAAAGCATTACTTCTCCTTATGAAACTGGACTCTGATACAGCTATTAGTGAAGCTGGATTTTGTGTTGTTACATATCTACGTGTGTCTAAGTAGGTTAAAGAAATGGCTGCTTACTACTTCAGTGCATATGATTTAGATGTTCTTAAATACTACTTCCTTAAAAGAAAACAAATTAATGTGTTTCAAATAAGTAAATTTGGTAAAGGAGATGACTACTGAACAAATTCATTCCAGAAAGGGAGAGGGTAATGTGTTTGGAATGTGGGATCATGGTAAGAACTGGTCGTCCTTTACTTCTCTTACTGTCTAATGATTTTTTTTTTCTATACTAATAGCTTAGTGCGTAATTTCTGTCAGAAATTTTACTGGTAAATGTAGAATATTCCCACAGTACTTGAGCATGCATCTGTCTCAGTTGTCATGAGTAATGCTAAAGTTGTAAAGCTCTTCCCTATTTTTATTTTGTTTTTTTTAGGAAAATGATCCGATTTCCTTACATTTTTTTTTCAATGTCTGCCTTATGTAAACAGCATCTATTCGTGTTTCAGGTGAAATAAGTAAAATAATGCGTATTTACTCAACAGATGCTAATTACGTTGGTAAAGTCAGTGAACTGATAGAATCTTTGATACGCACTTGGCGGGGGGGGCGGGGAACACCATCATAACAATAAAAACTTTCCAAATGGAGACTGTAACGATTGCATTTTCTTACTATGAACTGCTCCTTTTATTTAAAAATTTATGTAGTAGAAGTAGGCTGGTCACTGTGTTGGGTGACTGTAGGATAGGCAGAAAGGAATGCATGAACTTGAGTTGAAATCACTTAGGGACTTAGGGTAGATAAGTATGTAGACTTGTGTCTGTGTCCATTTGTGTCTTTCATTAAATATCAGGTATTGCAAATAAAATACCAAATACACCATAATTAAGTAGATTTTGAAGGCATAAGTTGTAGTGGAGCAACTCATAATTTTCAAAACTCTGGTACTACAATAGAGTACATGCCCTAATTCAAACAAAGTAGTTATATTGAAGGTACTTATTTCATGACATTCGGGCTTTCATGCAGTTATCCCTTGCCCAAAAAATTGTGCTAACTGTCTGGGTGTTTCAGATGAGCTTCTTAATAAAGAAATCGCTACTATACAGGTTTTATTTATGGGTCATATTTATTTCTGTGCATAATTGCTACCAAAGACCAAAAGAAAAAAAATCTTTTTTTAGATAAATCCCATTTTAGTTCTTGGCAGTCCTCAAGGTTTTATTTTGTTTAGAAAGAAGGAAATGAATGAGGATAACGTTCTGTGCCATCACCAAAGAAACCATTTTTGAAATCTGTAAGAGCTAAACTTTCAAGGTGGAAAATGAACTTGTAGATAAAGTATTCCTTCCGTTGCCTGCCACATACCTCCTTAGCTTTAGTGTTACCCTGGTAGTACAACAGCTTAAAGAAAAGATAAGCTAGAGAGAAGTGGTGTGTTTTATTAGATAGCTGATATAATTGCAACAGGAAAGATGTTTTTTGATGCACAGAATATTTTCAGATCCCTCAGTCTTAAAAGCTGCATCTTTTATAAATTTACGGGCTATTGTGTAAAAGTTGGTATGTTTAGAACATGTAATTAAAACAATCTTCTGTATTTTATATTTATCCCCCTGTAGTATTTCACTTACATTATGCTATTAAGATTACAAGAAATAGACCAAAGTGGTAGACTTGCATCATATGTATGAACGCAGATTTAAGATTATTTTAAAAAAAAAAAACTTAATGTGAATATTTTACTTGGTGTTCTTTTAAAACTAAAGCATTGCTATTTGAAGGTGTAGAGAGTATTTAATAAGACATAAACATAGATCACTTTAACCATCTCATCTATCAGCTAGATTTAGATGGCTATGTAAGGTACAAAAATTTTATAGCTGCATATTCTTTTAACTTTATGATTCACTAGTACACCTACTGCTTAGCAGAAGTGAGGACTTCTGCCAAGAGTTTTAACACAGGAGAAGATTTGAGCATAGCATGCAGTGTTTACGTTGTAAAAAACTTTGCTCAAGCAAGCTACCATGCAAAAATATCCCAGGCTTCATTTGAGCTGCATGGAATTTGTGAGATGTTCATAGACATTTTTGTGGAATCAGGGAAAAATCTGTCTTTAGATTAAGGACTTCCCGTGAAATGTTGTTTTCACTGATGCTTATGTTACGAGAGGGCTGTTAGAAATGACATACATCAGTTCTTATAGCTGTCTGTTCAAGGCTGTCTCTTTGGAGAAGTAACGCATTTTCTTGCAAGACATTGCTTTGGCATCTAAATCTCAGTAACTGGTTCTGGTACTGGTAACATAAGTCTGTTATGGCTGTTGATGTAACTCATCATGAAACATTCTTCTTCCTTTGGCAGCATTAGCTGTCTCTTGGCATTACTTTTTTTTTCAGCTGCAGAGAGAGAAATGAATGAATCTACCTGTCCAAAAAATACCATCAGAAAGTGCAGCATGGATGGCACTTCTAAAATTTTCTGTTTCTTTCCAATATGTTCGGATTGGTGATTATAGTAGAACTGTTTCCCCAAGAAAAGATTTAATTTGGGGAAGAAAATGTAGGGATTTAGAAGAAAACACTTAACCAGGGCAGAGTTAAACTTGAATTATTAGAATTGGTGAAACTACACCATGAAAGGCTAGAATAAGTTGTCCAGAATATGTCACAATTATTTTGCCACCAAAGCACGGTACTAGTTTGTGGAAGTGCAGTGTTGGAAGGTTAAAATAAGAGTAACCCATCTCATGTCACATATGTGCTAAATGAAAAATACTTCTACTGACTTTTAAATAATTAGGCATCCTAACCCAGCTATAGCAAAAATGGTACTGCTTTGGGACGTTTTCAGCTCTTAGTTTTCTGAAAGTTTTCTTTTTGAACAATATCACGGGGTTTCTAGTCTGTGTGTTGTTTTTTGTGGTTTGTATCTGTAAGCAAGTTCTGTGTTTAAAGAGGAAAAGGTTGCTTTAGGCAAGTAGTGAGAAGTAAGTAGAAATATTTTCCATATGTCTTCTGGAAATTACTTTTTTAATTTTTTTATTTTTTTTTTTTAGTAAAAAAATAGTATTGGTCTATTAGCTGTAACAATTTCAGAACACTAATGTAAGCAAAACTTTAATGCTTCTGTCGCCATCTAAGAATCTGGAGAAATGTCGAATAGATTGCTCTCTGACAGGTCAGTATTTGCCCAATCTGTTTTCTTTCAGCTGTTAATAAGTAAAAAATTAGCTCAACTGAAAACGTTAGTAGAGGAAAGATTTTTTTGGTCATTGGACCCCTTCAATTACCTGTCCGAAGTGACTGGTTCTAGGAGGGAGGAGAACAAGCCAAAGGCTTTCTATGTGTTAGGATTGTTGCATTCACATTTTTGAGTACTGTTTGGAAAGAGTTCTTCTAAAGATGCAATGTGTTTACTGGTTAGTTTTCTGTGTGAATCTGTGAATAAATTAGTGCAGGGTTGTATGTTGAGCCTCAGAAAGATAATAACAAATGCCATCAAAGGGATGGAATGGTTTCTGTGGGAGATATGACTAAGGTGAGTTCTGCTTAGTCTAGAGAAGAAACAGTGAATCAGGGAATTATTTATCACTCATTAAACTAATATGAGATGGAGAGGATAAAGAGAAATCAATCTTACAATTCAAAATCTAGGGACTTCAGATGGAGGTAGTAGAAAGTGGACTGAAAACAAACAAAAACTGATAGTATTTGAGTTGTCTTCTGCAAAGGGTAGTTGTGGCAACCCTTTGCTAAAAGTTCTTGTGAATGATAAACTTTTCAGGGTTCCAGGGGCAACCAAAAAATGCTCATGGAAGAGAAAATCACTTACTACAAACAGTGTGACCTGCTGAACCTCAAGTAGTTGGAGAGTAAAAGATCACTAAACGGGAAACGTTGCTGGGTTTTCTGCCATTTTATATTCTTCTGTAGGGACTGTTAGGGAGAGGATAAGAAGCCAGATGAACCTTTGGTTTGGTACAGTATAACTGTTTTATGTTCCAAGAGAATGGAAAAGCCAGAAAACCTCCATGTTTAGTTTATATGCTGTATGAATTGGGACTTTCAGCAGTCGGTTCATTGTTTAAAGCAGTGAATGTCTTTAAAAATTTTTTAAAATCCCAACAAAACGCTAAGATTCAGTAATAATTTGGGGGATTTTTTTGATTTTTTTTTTTTTTTCTTGTCCATTGAAATGAACAAGTCAAAATAGTAAATAGGAATTTGGGAAGAGTAATTGGAGTAATGGCTTTTGATTTAATTTTTTTTTATTAGTTGCATTTTTTGTTCAGTATTTTAGTCTGTGGTATTGTGGAGAGTCTGCTTCCTGCTAAATGCAATGTTTAAAATTCCCTAAGATGGTAAGGGATAAGCTACAAATATGGACTATCAGGCAAGCCCTGGAGATTTAGTTAATCTGACCTAGATGTTCTTTTGATGATTGAGACCTGCAGTATGTGAAAACACTTCTCAATTTCAAAATGAAACACGAGGATATCTGTTGTATAACTCAGCTGTCCTTGTAGTGACAGACACATCAATCATTTCTGAACAGGAAAGGATTTGCTATAAAAAGTTTGTAGCTTTGGAGCTGTTGAGTTCATTGGCATTCGGATCAGCAATGATATTGGAAGTTGTAAGTGAATTCAGCATTTGAATTTAACCATGTCCTAAAGAGGATTAGCTACAAATGCAGGCAACATTTTTTTTTTCTTTTTCATTTTCAAGAGCCTGTTGTGTAAGATGTTAATTCTTGACTTAGTTTTCAGCATATTTTATGTGAAACTGCTTGGTAGCTCTTAAAGCACTGAACTAAACACCTATAAACATAAATAACTGAGGGGGGGAAAGGGGGAACGGGAGAATGGGCACACAACCAAACAAACTTGAGAAGCCATGATTTTTCTGTAACCTCTTGGCTTGAGAGTATTTTTACAGTACAGTTAAATACTTAGAGAAGATGCTCCATGTTGAAGAGTGAGGTTAACGTCCTGTGTTATAAAAACCTTAACAATGTTTGCACAAAATGGTTTGGGTGATTGGTAGCGTTATATGGCCTAACATTTACTCTGCAGAGCACCATTCCCTATGTATTTAGCAAATTTTAATGGTTTTCACTGAAGTTTTGCATACTGGTTTTCTAATTTTTGCTCGGATATTTCAGAAAGATGTAATTCTTCACTTGGAGAATGCAGGAAAAGGAAATTATCTGTGTTTAAAAGCGACAGTAAATTGACTTTTACAGTGGTAATTGTTTCCAGTGTTTTGGAACTGAGACTCGGTATTTCTCACAGCTTTTTGTTCAAACTGCCTCTTTTAAGCAAAATGGGATTTAAATTTTGGAAGTTGCCCTTCATGTTTAAACAGTAGAGACTTGCTACGATATTAACAACTAAAAGCCTTCGAAAGTCAAAACACACATTTCTCTGTAGGAATGAGCAGGCATTTCCTTGGGATGGTTTTTGAGATAAATTAATGTAAATCTGGATGCTTGAAATTAAAAGCAGAGTCCTGTCTATAAACGATCCTTGTGCAAACCAAGAGTGTATAAAGGCTGTAAATTGAAGTACTCTGTGGGAGGGAAGGGTAGGAGATTAAAATGATGGATACTTTGTTTTTTATATCATTTTTTAGATGTGTCAGATAAAAGTACTGGCTTGCCTTGTAACATGTTTCTTTAAGAACTTTGAATTTTCCTATTTTGGCTTAAGAGTTCATTTAAGTGGAGGAAGAGATATTTTGATTATTGTCTGAGTTGCTGAGAAGGCACAATGTGGTAGTCTGTGCCAGATGGAGTTTCCAAGGATTGGAACCTTTCTGAGAATGTGTGTTTTGCAGCTGTATTCCCCTTGAAAGAACAAAGGAATGAATAAGCAAAGGCTCATCAAACCTGGGAAAATTAAGAACAGAAAGAACTATGGCATATTAACTATTATACTCCAGTTCCTCCATGTACAGACATGGAGGCTTAAGAGTAAGCATTTGCTCTGTTCTGGAACAGGAATTGCCTTTACACGTAGTGTATCTAGCACCTGTGTTGGCAGCACGTTATGGTTGTAACAGTTACTGCTCTGTAAACTCCTGATTTTCTTACTGAGCAGAAGTCAGTATCTTAACGCTCTCTATTGTTTAATATCTAAACACACTGTTCTTAAGTATTGATAGTTGTAGCAGAGAAGGGGTACCAGGTGGTGGTATTTTGAATGATAGATATGGTTTTCTAGTTGCTACGACATTGCAGTGGGCGTTGATTATGAACATTTCATTGTGAAGAGAGTTTGGAAACATGTGATGTAATTCTTTACCATGAGTAATACAAATGATTACCCTGGGTAATAGCAATAGTACTCTATTACTGTGGGGACAGAAATTCTTTAACGCTTCAGTTCATCTGAAGTATGTTTTAAACCAACTCTCAGTAAAAAGGAAAATGCCTTGAATAAAATGACTGTACTTTTGAAGTCTGATGAATGCAACTGAACTTGATGGTTTGTGAGGTGTAGTCTCATTCATGTTTCAAAAAACGAACAAAAGCTACAAGGTTTTGTTATGAGCACATGTATTGTTTACTTTTCCTTAGAATGTTCTATATGGAGTAATGTATTTCTTGTGGAAATATTTTACAGACTCCTGGCTTGAGAGCACACTCTGGAAGGTTGCAGTGGTTTGCAAAAAAGTGTATATCGAGTAATCAGGTATGTGGCTCGTATGATCCCTTCCGTGTAACTGTCATTATATTCCAAGAAAACCTGTTTTGAAGTATTTCATTGCTTGATTTTTATGTTTGTGAAAGGACGTGTGACAGGCTGATGAGGTGAACTTAATGCTCTGTGTAAATGCTGGTCTATACTTAAACAGAAATATTATTTTAGCTGAGTGCACACAGCATGTAAGTGCACATGTATAGAAAAATAATTGTTTGGCTGAGGTACAGCTATGTTGTTCTTTCTTTTTAAAGATGGAGACTTTGGAGCAGTTGGTCGAATTAACTCAAAATCTGTTTGAATGTGATAGAGATGAAATGTACTACTACCTGCTTCAGTTGTGTGGTGAGTTTGTGATTGTTTTCATATTATAATCCATTTTCTTTTGTGAATAAAGATAGGAAATAAACCTAAATTGGAGAGGAGTTTAATGTTGATGTGCAGTTAGCCTTGATGCCATTTCTGAGTCATCTTTCTGGTGACAGAGTACAGGGTTTTTTTACCCGCAGACCTCAACACTTCCATAGAGCTTACATAGCACAAGTCTTCCAATCTCTGTTATGGTCTTGTGTACTAATTTGAAAGTATACTCTGTTTTGAATATGCTTAAAGAAGAAAAACTGTTGATTTGTTGTATCTTTGTACCTCATAATTATCTGGAGCCTCCTGTAGTTGAACCCAGTTCCAAAAGGTGCATTTTATTTAATTTTTTTAAATCTACCAATTTGTCACCAGCCGCAACCTAACTCCTGAATCATTTATAGGGACTGAACAGATTTAAAAATTGGAAGTTCATTTCTATGCTGCAGACTTCCTGTAGATTGTATGTATGGTGTTTTTAATCTTTTTTGTATTTTCCAGTCTGTGCAAGCTTTGTTATTCAGTCTATCATACTGTATTATACATAATAAACAATTATGGAAACTTTAGTTCTAGTTATTTTAAAGTCTTGAAAAAACATTTTGTGTTAAGATTGGATGTGGAGCACTAAATGATAAATTGGAACAAAATAGAAAGCATCACAGGGGTTGCTGTGTACTTCTGTAATTTATATATATGTATTAATGAGCCATTACAGCAATTTGATATATTTGGTCAAGGGAAAACTTGCATTTGAGCTTGAAGTAATTTTAGGCTGTTCCTCATGTGTCATGGTTTTGGCCAAATTTACCAAAACCAGACTGACAGATGCCCCTCCCACCTCTCCCCCACCACTCTAGGCTGTTCTGCTTCTGACCCTCCAGCAGGGCAAATAACGAAATTATCTGACCTTGGTTGTTACAGCAATAAGTATAAGCAAGGGCCTGTCTGCATTCCATTCCTTGGTATAACCAGATCTTATCACTGTGAGAGTGAACAGTTTCTGGGCAATGTGCTGTTAATTTCAGAATTTAGTTAGTTTGAAGAGGCCCAGCTAAAAAAGTAAAATTATAAAACAGAAAATTGGTTCTGTTTTATCTCAAACCAGAACATTCCATGCCATTGGTTGATTAGAACTAGTGATGTTTTAATGCTAAATAAAATAGTATTTGAACCCTCTTTTTCTTTTCATATGGTAATAAAAGGGGCTTCTTCCACATTGCACTTTACGCAAGCACAAGAGATGAGTACTTTCTCCAAAAAATACGACTGAAGACCCCTTGAGAACTTTGTTGCTTTTCGTTTCCTGAACAGCCCCAGAAAGCTTCAAAACTGAGCTGTAGCATTGCCCAGTTCTGGCTTTGCACATACTGGTTCACCATCAAAAGTCAAGTAGGCCTGAAAAGCAATCTTGTCTCAACAGGGAGGGAGCCTTGCTGTTTCTCCACTCATCCTGCTCACCTCTGGCAGTGACTAAGTCTGACAGTGTGCCTGCTAGGAAGAGAATCTAAGAAGATACTATTTAGCCAGTTCTGTCATGCAAAATCTTCAGTCTTCTTTCAAAAGACAAAACCAATTCCATCTATTCAAAGAAGTGGAAAACATTTGTGGGTTTCTGTCACCATAAAAGACAAAAACCATGCATGTTCCTGCCTTCAGCCATTTTAGGTTATCTATCAAAGCTGCCCTGTGCATGCACACAGTAGAGAGTTGTCATTGTGCGCCTAAGCCATAACTTCAGATCTATATAAGCGTATAAAAAAGGACTTTACCATCTAATCCAAGCCATGATCAAAAGAGTTGAAAACAGTGCATTTGGTTTTGTAGAATCACAGAATAATTTATTCTGGAGAGCACCTCAGGAGTTTTAGGCATAGTCCCTTCTGGGAGCTAGGACAACTTCAGAGTTGGATCAGATCATGGCCTTGTCTAGTAAAGTTTTGAGTGCCTTCAAGGGTGAAAATCAAAGAGCCTCCCTGGACAACGTGTTTGAGGGTTTTATTGTCTTCAGATACTCCATTGTTGCAACTTTTAACCATCACCTTTCATCCTTTGCTGTATACTTCCAAGGAGAGACTGACTTGCTGTTCACTGTAACTGTCAGGTAACTGAAGTTAGATCCCCTGCTGGCATACCTTTCTCCAGGCTGCCCAGTGCTTATCTTCTTTGACTTCAATCTCTTACTTGATCTGCTCCACCCCTGTGTCTGTCTTGATGGCTGAATTTGCTGTGGTTACTAATGTCTTTTATAGTTGTGGAGCTGGACCACCTGGATGTGGCCTAACAAGTGTCAAACCTGGGGCTTGAGAAACCTGATCTAGTGGCAGGGGAGTTGGAACTCGGTGATCTTTAAGGTCCTTTCCAACCTGAACCATTCTACGAAGCACAGGAACAAAGACATGGAAAAGATGTTAAGACACTCTCCATCCTACTCTGTTAACTGCCATAATAATCTTCATTAAAATGTTATATGCAATATTTAGACCTTAAAACCAATAATTTTATTTGACTTAGGGTAGCCACCAAGTCTACGGCTGCTTCTAAAAGGCTGAAGTGATGCCAGAACCTTGTTGAAACAGGGGCTTGGATCTTGAACCAGCCCGCTTACCTCTCCATGCATTTTCCTAAATGGATGCTCATCCTGGAAAGAAGAGAACATTGCACTGTAATGTTTCAGTATTGCTTTGCAATATTGTTTGCAAAGTAGTATATACAGCTTAGAAACACCAACTTTATAACAATTCTAGAGAACATCCAAGTGTGTGATGCTGCTTCCAGGTGGCTATTCCAGGTTTTCCTTGTGTTATGACTTGATCAATGGAGCTTGAGCTAGAGAACTGCTGAAGTTCCTTAACTGAACAGTGGAAGGATAGTTGAAGAGCTGCTGTTAGAGGCTGAGATATTGGTGTGTGAACCATCCAATCCATCTTCTTCTGACCCTGCTGCCATGCCTTGCATCTCTATTGTTTCTGGGATTCTGAATTAAATCATGGAATAAACAGATTAGAGTTAGCAGATGTTAGGCTGAGGTAGCTGTGAGTAGGACCTACAGCCAGAAGTCAGTGCTGTCCTGATGACCTGCTCTATGTAGTTAAACAGCAATTAATGGTTTTCTTTCACAAAGTCCAGCTTTCTATTTGCGGTGTTGTAAAGCGGTGCATATATTGCTATTCTTCTTGAAAGCAGTTGTATTATGTGGATTTGGTAGCCATTCATTAAGTTTTTCAGAAATCTTACCTTTTGAAGTCTACAGATAGACCTTTTTTTCATAGCAAAATGAGACCCTGAAGACCTAAAATACTTCTTTGACCTGAAATGGTCTCTGACTCATTAGTAACATAACCAGAGGTTTCTATTTCAAGAATTTCAGAATAGAACTTGTAAGTGGTACTTTATAGTGTTAATGTTTTTTAATAATTTATGAATTTTTGTAATTATTTTTACAATTAACTGTCAAGAATATGAGAACTGAAAAGCTAGGAGAAATGTCTGCAGTATTTTTGAGTTAATTTCTCATTCATTTGAAAATTCATATGATCCTTTTGGGTTTTTTTTTATGTCTGCATCTTCTGGTATCCTCTGTGATACTGAAAGGAGTTTAGACTTTTTCAAGTTGCTGATCATATGAAGCAGAAGTATATGATTAATTGATGAATTATTTTCCAAAGATACATCTTTTGAATCACTTTAGATATTTTTATATATATATGTGTGTGTGTGTTTATGTATGTACACACTAAATGTGCTTTCATCTGAAGATTTGAATCTTGTTTCAGAAAACAACGGTGACTGGGGAAAGGCTGAAGCTGTTTGGACTAAAATTCAAGAAGAAAATGTTGTTCCTCGTGAGAAAACGCTAATCTTACTGGCTGATGTACTTGAGAAAAATGGTCAGGTTGTTCCATTTGAGGTGCCTAAGGTAATTGGAGTTTAACTTCCCTAGCTAACAATAATTCTAAATGTATTTCTTTGCATTGAAAAATATTAACAGGTAGTATAATATTGACTTAAATAAGTTTATTTTGCTTTTAAAGGTTAGACATGAAGAGACCAGAAGTTTAAGGACTTCTAATGTGGAAGAAAGAAACATCAGGATGCTTTGCAAGAAAAACAATGCAAAAGGTAAATTAAAAACCACTATGGGTTTTGGTTTTTTTTACACCTTCAGGATTGCTTTTAAGATTTCGATTAACTACAGAGCAACTGATGCTTTTTGCTGCTTTTTGTTGGTTTGCTGGTATGTTAGGAGAGGTACATGGTAGTGTTACCTGCCAATATTCTGCTTGAGAAACTGGTATGAGAAAGAGATGCTAAAATATTTAAAATGACATCTGAAACGCTGACTTTTAAATGCATGTTTAAAAGGCAGTGTATGGCGAAGCTGACCATTTGAAAATTACTGAAATACTGCTGGTCTCTAGTTCACTTTATCTGTTTGGGTTAACATCATGTTCTAGACTTTAAAATATAACCATTAAACACCAGAAACTAAACTTACATACAGGACTGATGCTAAAAACACCATTTTGATGGTTCCCAGAAAATCTAGCTGTATGGTCACTAGTTTTTTGGGGTGAGACATGGGAAGTGTAGGGAGAAGAAAGATTAATATCAAGTGGAAACAGCCAGGACGTGTTTATGGGAAGGTGATTACCTATTAAAAGAAGTTGTTCAGGTATTTTTGAATTTGCCTCTGCTGTTGGAGTCTCAATAGTAAGATCAGATCTGGTTCCAAAGTATACTTCAGGTACCTTATTTAAGCTGTAGATTTGGCAAAGAAATTAATTACATGCAGTGAAATGAGACGGGACTATGTTATAATCATTGCTCTTTTCCTGTCTGTCTTTTATTTGCTGGTCTGGTTTCTATTTGTTGATATTGCAAGTCTATTTCTTTTTGAAGGGAAAATTCTGTGTGTTGCGTAGTGTCTTTAGCTTCTTTACAACTAAGATTAAAGTTGTCCGTGTTTCCCTGCAGAATTTGCACACTTTTCCTCCTGATGCTCCTCCCCCAAAGAAACATACAGGCTATAAACAAAAGATCAAAGTCTGTGTTCCCACAGCTGTTTCCAAACCTCTGTGCCTGTAGGTGCCACCCCACAAATAAAACAGCCTTATTGAGAGATCACTTCAGATGAATTCTGCAGTGAAAAATTAATAGCTGTTCTGTGCAAACTTCCCTGCCTTAGATCGAAACAGAATTAACTTAGACGTGGGTATTTGCCTTAGTGTATGGAAGGGAGGCGGGTGCTTCAGTGCAGTTGCTTTGGCTCAGTCCCTGATCCATTCCTATCCATCTCATCCCAAAGCACAGTCACAGAGTTGATACTAGCATTACTGGCCCTTTCAAGGAGGGGAGGAAATCAGTCCACTTTTAGCATTTGCCAAGGTGCAAAGTATTTGAATATTCTGGAAATCCTTACTGTCTTCACCTATACTATGACAAATAACTAGGTATCTCACTTGAAAGCAGATAAAAAAATAAAAATAAATAGGTTTAAAAAAATTAGTTTTGCTGAATGAGGAAGACTTAAAAATACAAAACACATAGTTATTCTTTTTATGATTGTTACTGGTATATTTATTTAGGAGGTTGAACACACAGATGTTTAAGCTTTGAGTTTTAAAAAGTAGAATCTGTCAGTCATGCACACAGTTAACTTCTGTTGTTAATGGAATGACTCCAGAGTTATTCAGTCACAGGAGCACTAGAAATCTGAAGTGGAGTGTGGATATTATGTATACAGGGAGTGAAATTCCATGTTACATCTTGAATCTAAGAGGCGTGTGTATTATGGCAGAGATAAGGTTAATGTTTTCAGGAAATTTTTCATGCTGGTAAATTTTGGGAATCAAAACAAAATACAAGAGATGCAGAAATATTTTTCACTGAAAACCAGGCAAAATTAGTGGAATGTGTTTTATAGCATTATTCATCTGGTGCCTTTTGATATTGTAAACAAACGAGGTGAGCTGGAGGAAATTAAATATTCCTTGGACCTTGCAGAGCGACTGCTTCAAAACAAAAATATAAAATGTAACTGTTAACAGTCTATGATGACATTTCATATTTATCAGCAAATTATTCCTGCGTATTCTTTTATCGAAAGGTACAGTATTTGAGGGGGCATGGTCTAGAGCTACCAGGAATTGAGGGGTAAAAGGGGTAAAGTTCCTCTCTTGTTGGGAATTATTTCTCGTAGTTTTTATAGGATTTTTTTACGACAAAGCTGTCACTTTTATATAACAATATAATGTAATTTTGATGTGAATGTAATAGGGCAGAATATAACTTTTTTATCAGCATCAGCTTTTTGATAGAAAAAAGAATTAAGTTAATCTAGTTCTGTAACTAATTTCATGAATTTATCAGCTCTGACAAGGAGGTGTTTTGAAAATCTGTTCTCTCAAGTCCTTGATTTATGCAAAGTCATATTTTCATTTTTATCTTGATGCATCAGTGTGAGAAGTTGACTCAAGGGGATCACTTACACAAATCCCAAACAGTTGCAATCGCTGAAACAAATTTGACTGCCTTGAGAACTGAGGCTTTCTTGGCAAGTTGTCACTTTTCTAATAAATCTTTCTTCTTGAAATAGCTAGTATAACACAGTATGATTTTGAAACCAAGAACTTTTATCTTTTGAATGATAATATACTTGAGTAATTTTAGATACCATCTGAAGAAGTAATAAGCTGCTAATGCCCAATCAGGCATATATCTCAATTCAAGACTCATTTAGCTATACTTCAAACGTACTGCTTGCACAATAAACTTAAGAAAATAATCTGAATATGGTAATCATTGGGAGGTCAGGACTGACATAATAAAACATCCTAGAAATAGGTAAGAAAAACTGATACAAAGATTTTTAGTTCTTCAGTGAACTAGTCATTACAGAAAAAGATTTAAATGTATTTCCTTGTAGAAATAGATCTTTTATTTTGTGGGCTGTGATGATTGATGATCACACGTGCTTGACATCATATCCGCTGGTGTCAAGGTCCATTTCTGTACCCAACCAATGGAAAGCAATATTCAGACATGATCTGAAGACAGCAGAGCTTTTGTAGGAATCTCCAAACATAAGAAGGTTTTGGCTTTAAAAATTAGAATTTTAACTCGCTTTCATGATCAGAAAGAGCAAACCTATCACTAGTCAGCTACATTTTGGTAAAAACATAGTTACACTTGTAATAGATTATACCAGTGAAAGGAGTTTTGTTATTGTTGAATGTGATTGCCAGTCTACTAGTACCTCAGTTTTCAAAAAAGTGGAAGAAAAAATGTCTTTTCCCACTCAATTTAGGTCTGAACACACTATGTATGCTGGTGTTCAGCGTCTGAGCAGGCAAGAGAGATTTCAGCACGTTTTTACAAGCCAAATTTAACCTCAGACCTATAAGTAGACATGGTGGATTCCAAGACCTTTCCTGGGTTATCCTGTTGTTGTTTTGTTGGTCTTTTGGTTGACACTGCAATCACTATCATAATGTCAGACATCAGTGATAGTCTCTCTCGTGTCTCTCTTGTATACATGGAACTCACATACGCAGATGTGGATTTACTTTTTACTTTGATGTTCTTATCCTGTATCTCTTCATATATATATTTAATGTAACTCCAAGTATCCAAAGTAGATTATGAATGGCAATGCTAATTCTATTAACTCAGTATAAGACTTTGTGTGTTGTAAATAATAAATTTTATGCATAGTCATTTTTGTGCCTACATTTCAGGAGGTTTTTAGGTGTACTCTTAGGTTGAAGAAGCTTGAGATTCAAACTAAAAGGCACATCAACAGCTTAAAATTCCACAGCACACTGTAGTAAGTGCTGTTAGCGTAACACTTCTTGTGACAGTGAAGATTTGAAAGAGTTATCTTGATCTTTATTTTCAAAGTATAAGAAACCAACTAATGCTTACTGTGGAATTTGGATAGTCCCAAGTATTTCTGAAAAGTTTTAAAGGTTATTGTGGCTACAATTTGAATTAGCAAAGGAATTATTTTTTGAGTTTCACTAAATGAAACACACAAATGCAGTTTAGATGTACAAGATCATTTATGGTTCTTAACACAGCCTTCTAGCGTATGTTACAGCCTGGGTGGCAGTTTTAGCTGCATGTTTATAGCTGCATAATCTTGTTTCAGAGAAATAAATGACTGAAAAGTGTGCTTATCATTTTTTTCCCCCTTTTTGGTAACATCTTTTCATACACTGACAGTTATTGTGAATGCATGAAATAAAACTGTTAATCAGTCAAACAAATGCAGCGTAGTTTACTTGTTAAATATCTGTATATTTGTAAATTGTATGTTTTGTATAAATCTTGTCGTAGCCAAATAATTTGATCTCCCCATATCTGAATCACCTCCTATATTATTTGTTAAACGCTGTTGTGATCATGCACCAGACACTGTAACGATATACCCCAGAATTAGGTGTTGCTTTGAAAATCCTGAGTCTTCCCCTTCTAACCAGTTGCGTTGGTATTTAAACAACAGCCATACATAGAAAAAGAGCGGTAGCAAACTTTTTGTTCTGTGAAGGTATTTGTGAATTGCTGGTTGTGTACAAGCAGTTTTGAACAAGCTGTGACCGGCAGCTTTGGGCTCAAAGACATAAGCAGGGGATAAAAATAGATTTAAGGTGGACCTTTGAAATAAATAGGTGATTTCTTTCTGTGATCAACATCATTACAAGGTGACATTTTGTTTTGGCTTTTTTTTTTCTTTTTTAGAGGCCTACCATGTTTTCCTGGAAATGCAAGGGAAGAATGAGTTTCATTATCGTTCTTATGACACCCTTATAAAAGCATTGTTAGTGCAGAATTGTCTGGAAGAAGCCATGGAAGTGAAACGCATGTAAGGCTTTTCTGTTTTCTTGTTTTCTTCTGGGGATTTTAATTATTGGGGGTGGTGGTGGAGAGGTTGTTTCAATAAATTTTGGGATCAGTGAGAAAACAGGTCATGACTGGTACGTAGGAGTTATGGTAAAAAATACGCCAGTGTTACACAGGGCGATGTGCCATGTATTAAAAAGGTACTGGAGTGACAGTATGGCTGGCTAATAACTCATTTCAACTAACACTATCCACAAATGTACTTGGCATCAGAACTGCAAGTCTGCCCTTCTGGCAGTCTGCCTCTTCCTCTTTAGAGCAATATCCAAACAGACAAGATTCCTTCACTCAGCTGCCGTGAGCCTTCCCCTTCATGCCCATCCCTGTTGCCGTCCTGCCCTGCCCACACTCCCTGGCAGCTGCCTGCCTGCCAAATGCAAAACGGTACATTTGACTGTGATGCCAGTGGCGAGGAGATGACCAGAAACCTCAGATCCAACTCTTACACTTCTGAAATAAATCCAACCTGCTGTCATGTGTTACTAGAATCACCAGAATTGAATTAACCTTTAGTGATTTGTATGGTACACCACTTGCTTTAATTATTGCCTGTAATGTGTGTTCTGGTCAGATTATAGGCTTGAAAGTAGAAATATTACTACTCATCAATGCACAGGTGAGAAGAACAAAAATTTAAGTAATTTCTTTCCATTTCTTCAGCTAAAACAAGAGCAGTGCTTGTCATCAAGTGCGTTCTCTGACTGAATACAGTGAATTTGAAAGTGCCTGTAGGTAGCTTACATGATGCGTAGGGCACTACAAAAATCTAATAACCTTTGGGGTTTTATGCCTGGAACAGTGTAGTGTAAGGTGAGGTTTGTTATTTTTAAGTTTTCTTTAGGAGTGTTTAGAATGAAGAAGTGTCTTTAATGGAAAAAGTTCTTCATTCAGAAGAACAAGTAATTTTTTTTTTCAAATATATCTCAGTAACAGAACTTTATGATAAGGAGTGCTAGTAACTAAGGGATATATGGCGTATATCAAGGCAAAACTAAAAGAGTTTATTCAGTTAAGCTCCCTGAAATTGAAGCAACTGATAAATCTTTGTAAATAGAAGATGGAGAGGAGATGTTTCAGAAGTACACAGAATGTTGGTAAAATTTAGGTAGTTAAAACAGTCGCACAAAAAAGTTCATGTAGTGAAACGTTCTTCAGGGAAGACCTTAGAAACTTTCTGCTGAAGATGTGTACATGTGCTGACTGCTTCCCTGCTCTGCAGCACAAATGCACTTGTAAGGAAGATGCACAAAGTATTACGTGTATATAATTGTTTTAGTATGTAAATTGAAAATTCAGGGGAAAATTAACAAACAATTTTAGAGACTAAAAAAACTCAGAGATGTGTTTTAAAGAACTAAGCCTCTGCACCTTGAGATATTTAGGAAAAATACAAAACAGGGTTTAATGAGAGCTTCTGTTCTTGGTCACTTATTATAGCCAACCTTCATAACCCCTGTGCTTTTCAGAACTTTCATACTCCGTCTTGTAACACAGAAATGCCAAATAATGACATTCTAAGAAGCCTGTAACAGCTCACTGTTATATCAAGACAGAAAATGCTTCTATTGGCAGTGTTCATGGTGTTTATCTGCGTATCTTTCTTCTTGTAACAAAATGATGCTTACATCAAGCAATTTCAAAAGTCTGTAAGTTTTAAATTCCTCACTAAAATAGAGAAAGTGATTGTGTGTGTACCCGTGGTTGAGGAATAGCAAATCTGTGTGTTTCGCACACGTTTCTGCATGCTTGACAATTTTTCCAACCTCATATTACAAAGAGATTACTCCTGCAAAGCCTCAATGTGTGCAGTGGCCTGAAACTTGTGCAACTCCTAATATTTTCATAAAATACAGGAAAGCTACCTTCGTTTATATAAGCTAACGTCTTTTGCTTTTTATTCTGCTTGAAGCCAAATTTGAAATTTAAATAATATCTAGAGAGCCATACTATGAGCATTAGCATAGGCAAGAAAATAAGAAATCTTTTTATTTCAAAAGGTCTGATAATTTTAAAACTTCATTCCTGTTACCAGAACCAAGAAACTTCCACAAAAAAGTGGTGCGGTAGAAGGAAAATGCACTCTGCATTTGGAAAAACCCAAACGACCAGAAGGTTACTGGTCTGTTGGTCAACACAAGTCTGGTTGATTCGGCATTCTAGCGCTGTTTTGAGGAATTTACTGCGTTTAGCCCAAGAAGTTTTAAATAGAAATTTAGGAGTATTGGAATGATGGATTAGTTCTGTAATAGTAGCTAACGTCTATTTAATCACACGAAAGATTGGAAGATTGGAGAAAGTAAATCCTTTGTTATATGTAATTTACAGTCTCATGCGTGAATTGTTGACTTAAGGGCTTTGACAGATGGGACAAAGGGGGGAAAAAAAAGGCGGAACTGAGCAGTGGGTGCTTAGGCAGGGATTAAGAGGATTGGTTGGGAGAGTAAGAAAATCCCGAGTCCACTGACTGCATTTGTGAGCCTGGGAGGCTGAAAGTGACTGAGAGGATAGTCATATTGTATGTGATGTGAAGGATTTTCTTGGGATTGAGGAGAATAATTTAGCAATGACCCTGCTTACCTCCCAATCCGCTCAGCCTCTAAGTTCAAGTAGGTAGGCTGCTCAGTTGTTTGCCACAAGATGATCAGTGAGGTTTATCTTGATTGCTGATATGGTAAATGGCAATGCCCCCCTTTTCTCTGTAGAGATTTTGTAATCTAGAAATGAACGCTTGTAAAGTTATCCTTCTGTATTAAAAATGTGGCTGTATGTCATTTAGGAATGGGAACATTTTGTCATATAAGATCAGTGCGATTGCTGCTTAGTCTCTCTTGACTAATTCCCAGTGTGTTAGAAGAGCTTTAGCAGTGTTATTAAAGTAAAGATTCTCTTTGCTATAGATACGTGAAGTTTTGTATTGCAGGAGATAAAGAATTAATAAGCAAAATACAACTTTAACGTGGCTAAGGCAGCAAATGTAGTATGTTCACTTTAAAACCTGTATACATCTAGATGACAGAAATTTGAAAATTAATCAACCAAATGATATGGTGTTAGTTCATAATATGCTTTAGTTTATCTTTAAAATATACAGTGCTGAAAATAAATGTTTCATTTTTATTGCTGAAAGAATAGTTTTACATTTTATAATTATGGTTACTATTGAAAAAAGAAGAAAAAGTATCCAGCTTAGGATACAACAGAACAATGCAGGGCATGCAGTTATTTTAGTCATCTAATATGTCAGCATTCAAGAATCTGAACCGATTGTTTAAAAAAAATCTTGTACTTTGTTTCTTTTGTTGCTCACTTCCAACTTTGTCATCTGTCAGAATGCAAAAAAAAATTATCCTTCTATAACCATTGACAGGATAACACAAAAGCTGTCTCCAGGTCGATATTTTGCAGCAATATTTTTAACATACGAACAGTAGTTTTTATAATTTCACCTTGGTGCTCAACCATTTATTATCGTATCAGAAGCATGTCAGTAATTCCTTTCTAAATGTCTGCTTCTTTTAGTGCTGAGACCCACATCAAGGGCTTCACACTGAACAGTGCTGCCAGCAGCCTCCTCATCATATCGCAAGTTAGGCGGGATTATTTGAAAGGTATGTCACAATGCTTGACCTTTACGTCACATTAATGCCTCTGCAGATTTTTCTTGTAACGCCCTTCGAATACTTGGATAAAGGAGTCCATTTAGCAAATTACCTGCTTATCAAGAGCCTTTTGTGGTAGCTGAGAGACGTAAATTACTGTACATGCATTTATAATACAGCTTGAATATGAATGTACTTGTCATTTGACCACTTAGTCCAGTTTCCATTCCATTTAACACAAGATGGGTTTTCTTAAGATGAATCACAGCTCTTCAGACATGCAAAATTTGTGCTCCAGAACGAGAGAAAGTACAGGCTTTCAAGTGCGTTAAAATTCACAGCACAAGTCATTTTGCTTTGGAAATTAACATACTTTAGAGCATCTGAAACAATTCCCAGCAGTTGTTTCTTGCATATCGTGTTGCTTGTGTGAGATACCAGATGAGTTAAATTGACTGTTAAATGTGCATGATTGTGCACTAAATGATTATAATATTGATTTAAAAACTTAATCAAATACTTTTTAATAGTTCTCAGTACCAGCAGTAACAAAATATTCAGTTGGGTTTTCTTTTTAATGTAAGAATGATGATAGCAAAGAAGATGGTGGCTGAAGATTGTGTAAGGGTACCCAGCAAGACAGTGGATAAAGTTTGGAGTTGAGTTATTTCAGTTCTCAGCGTTGGTTGTTTTGCAGCCCAGAGTTCGACTCCACAGCATTACGTTGTACTTATTAAGCTGTTCTGTAGTACTCTTGCTAGAGAGGAAAACTCTACAAGCATGTAGTTTTGCATGCAGCGCCATGTGTTTCATCCCTGTGCAAGTGTAAGTACGGTGCAGATAGCTACTTTAAAGCTGATGAAAGTACCTACGTACGAAGAATGCATAGTACACTGCACCAAAAAGTGTACTAGAAAATCCATTTTTGATTCTGCCCTCAATTAATTTTACTTCATTCCGTTATGCATAGCTATAGTAGCTCGTACCCATCTAGTATCAGCTATGTTAAAATACTCTTAAGATAAGCATTTAGTTGTCTTCTCACTTGTACCCTTTCCTCCAACTGATACACTTGTCTTCTTTCAAATTCCTTTCCCATTCGGTCTCCAGTCTAATGTCATTGCCAGGTATCGTCGACGGAAGTGTTTGTGGTGAATGCAAGTGTTTGTCTTGCTCTTGGCAGATCTTAAGTTTTTGCAGCTTTCAGGTCCTTCACCCGACATTTCTGTCTGATTTTATTCTAATAAATATTCTGCTTTTTCTTGTCCAGTGTGCCACAAAGTTTTGCCAGGCCTTCCTAAATAATACACACCAAAAATCTTCCCTTAAGAGTTTTACTGATGTTTCTGTATTCTGCCAATCTCTTGCACTAACTACATGATTGGTTTTTAGCTAGCATACTAAATTCTCTGCCATGTCAGCCTTCTCCCTTGCCGTGCTCTAAAAATGCTTCTTTTTGCACAATACAAAGTTTCTGAAGAAATCTGTAGAATTACATTAGTTTGCAGACTAAGTTTTTCCTTTATCTGAGGGATTGAACAGGCTTTACTTTGGTAATTTATTTGAATAGTCAGACTTGAGCCTTGTTTCTCTTCTGATTTGAAAGCTACTGCTTCTTTTTTTGTGTGTGATGTAAACCTTGAAAATGCAAGCTACTGAAGATTTCAACTCTACTTGTCATTTTCTGAGGCTCATTGATTACTCCAAAAATTTTTGGGCAGAGTCTTTGTAGTGTTTTGGTGGTGAGCTCCATTTGACCTACGTCCTGTAGTAGCTCTCACTTGTGTAGGACTTGCTTTATCACTTCCTCACATAGTTCACCATCATTCTTTGTTGTGTAATGCGGTACAGGTAGAAGTTTTTATGTAGGTCCCTAAGTGTACTCAGAAGAGCTCTAATATCTTCTGGCAGGAACTTTGTAGAGCTGAGGTTACTTGTTAACAGAAATAAGAACTTCACCTTTCAGAGTATGGAATTCGCAGAGTTTATAGGAAAGACTTTTAAGAGCCAAACAGTGGGTTTTCACAAGCACATAGTTACCTGCTTTTAAGTACTGAAAAAATAAGGGATTAAATTATGAATTCAGATTAGTAATAATGAGTGCTTTTGCATAAGAAAATAATAAGGTACCAGCAGAACTGTCTAGTATACTACTAGTATATGATTTCTTGCAGTAGTGCTGCATACATCAAACTTCCAAATCTTTCTCTGTCCTTGTGAGGAGGCTGGTCATGTTCCATGCTAAAGGGAGGTCCACACTTAGAGTCAGGAGACAATTTGAATTTAACATGTGTTTTAAGTTTGCTTTATAAATTTTATTAATCTTGCTCCAGANTTGCTGTGAAGGAAGCTTAAGTGTACAGGATGTTTTTTCTTGCTCCCTGTAAAAGGTAATATTTGGTTTCTGCAGTACCTGCATATACTGAATTGGAATGTTAATTCTGTGGAGTTCATGTGGGTGTATATTATGTTAGAAGTGTTATCAATTGGTATTATAATTATGTGTGAATAATCCTGCCTGTGCTGTAAGGAGTAAGAGATTTTTACCAGAGGGGCATGTCGTTCTGTGTGTGTTTGCTCATGTATGATCTAAACTGACAAGAATTCTGATTAGAGAAATGGGGGTGACTACATCTGCGGTGGGTTTAGGGAATTTGTGGTAGATGGACAGGAGGTTGATGTTGTGTGTTTCTAACATAGGTGACTGCTATAATTGTATAGTTCTTGAGGTAACTGCCCAGTTTTGAGTTTATTTTTGTTCTCAGATGGAGACTTGTGTCCCATGCTTTTATTTAAAAATGAAACGATGGTAAACAAAGTTTTGATGCATGCTTAAAATGATAAATCTGAATACTAGACTTCAGCAGTTTTAATATTGAAGTACATTTTAAAACTGTTTATTCTTAGATGTGCAACACTTGGGTTTTAGCAAAGAAAATTGCATATGGTTTGGAGAAAAATCAAGCTGAAAAGGTTGTGACTTGAAGGTCATAAGGGAGGACATTTATGAGACAGCTAGTTTCCTTGAGCTGGATACTAAAATAAATCAATTAAATGTTAAAATTATCCTAATACATTTTATTGAGCAAATATGAAAGCATTTTCCCTGAAGTACTGTTGAAAGTTTTTATTTCTGTGTATATATTCAAGTTGTAATTCACTAGCAGTTTTGGGGCTTAAGTTCAACAAGAGAATTATTTTCGGTACATGCTTTTAAAAGCATGACTTTAATAATACCATCAGCATGGTTGCCTTTTGAACTAGAATCTGATTTCCTTTTCCCTTATTTCTTCACCATCGTTAGATGCCATGGCGGTTTTGAAGGGAATGCTTGACAGCGGCGTGTTGCCTAGTAGACCAGCGGTTATTGCGCTCACTCAGACTCTGGCAGAGAAAGGGGACCTGAAGAACCTGCAAGCACTTAAAAACATGCTGGAAGGCATCACAAATTCAATTGGCATATCTGCCTCACTAATAGCTAATGCTGTTGCGTTGGCTCATACTAAGAAGTAAGTGTTTCTAGGACTGGGTTATGGAATTCTCTTGTGCAGAGTGGTGGGAAATCACTTGTGTTATCCATTTCCTTGTATTTCTATTCTTACAGTGTCCTAGATGTTAAAATTCTCGTCAAGTTGAGCAGTGTGCTGTTCAGTTCTGTTCTGGTATCGTTTCCCAAACACATTTGGGGTTGAAAATAATTTACTGAAATACGGGGATAGTTATGAAGCACTTGGGAGAGCATAAGGTTGTCTTTGGTGTAATTTAGCTTTGACACTTTTATTCTAAGATGTTTCACCTCATGTAAAATGTTCTTCTTGGTGTTAGATCAAAAGCCCTATGAAATCTGCACGTAAAATTGGATTATTTCATCAGTATAAACATGAAAAATCTTGGAACTTGGCACCTATACATATAATACATACATCCATACATATAATAATGTTTTGTAAACAAAATTCTGCTGCCAGTTCCAGTAGTTGAAATGGCAAAATATTATTATGTTTATCTTCAAAATGTGAAAACCAGATATTATGTCTGTGAAGTGGTTTTACATTTTTTTGGTCAGAACTATAAAAAAAGTTGGTTGCTATGCTGTTTCAGGCCACAGTTTCAGTCATGATGATTATCCCCACACTTTGAGCATCATTTGATTCAACTGCTTAATTCAGTAGCATGTTCTGCTGAGCATTTTTGTAGTTGATACATGGGTACTGTGCTGGTTTTATCCTTTGTATCAAACTGCATGGGGGGAAGTACTTCTGGGAGAAAGGGCGTACTATGAACTTCTCAAACATGCTTTGCAGGAACTAGTCTTCAGCAACCCTGCATATTTTATTTTATTCCAAACCAGTTGTATCAGGTAGAGCTTCCGTGTCTAAGTTGGTAGGAAAGCTGTAGAACTGTGTAGTACATAACAGCTACCCAACAGCCTCATGTGTGCCAGACCAGAGAGAATAGTCACGGAAGTGCCTGGAACAGCAGGAGGACTTGGATTGAAGAACCACCATGCAGACCAGTTCCAGTAGTCAACTTGCTAGGTTTTCAGCCGCTAAAAAACAATCTGTCCGTAAAGGACTGATCCTGTAAATACTTAGATCTGAGTAGTCCTTGGTACACAGTTCTAGTGCATTGAATTTTTTCCTACGTTAAACACTCCAAACAGGAGAGAAACTGCAGGATTCGTCTCTTAAGCTTCATATTTTCATGTCAACATTGTTCCAAAGTCATGCTACATTCTTAAGATTTCTATTCATGATAAGAACAAATAAATAAATAAATAACTGTATCCCGGCACAGGTTGTTTAAGCAGTATCAATTTTTCTTTTCCCATACCAAAATAACTTTGGACGCATGGAAAAGACTTTGCAGCAGCATAATCTTACATATTCCTGCATAGCTTGTAAGCTGTACCTTGAGAATTATGAAAAACAGATTCTAACAGGTATTTTTAATACCTTTTCATTTATTGGTAGGTTAATATTTCAGAGTGTTTTTCATAGCTTTCAAATGTGTTGTGTTTCTACTTTGCCTAAAAGCATTCATCATGCTCTGATTTCTTTTCCAATTAAATTAGTTTTTAAGGTGGACTGATAAGAGATCTTGTCATTTGAACTTTTCAGAGTGCTAGTGGTAGAGCTTACGCTTTGCTGAATACATCCTGCACTGTGTTATTAGCATTTGCTATACTGAAGCCATAAGATTAAAACTGTTTAGACAAAGGTACTACCCAAAAGACATTTAGTATTGTGTTTTACATCCGAAAGGGCAGACATGGGAAAAATCAGGTAAATAATTAATTGCATAGCATTATAGCAAAAATACTTTAGTTGCGTGCATTAATTATTCAGATACCTTCTGTTAATGTTCTGATTTGGCTTTCTAGATTTGCAGAACACATTTTCCTAAAGCAGCCAGCTGAACTTTCTTAATGAGGAAAAAAGTGTCAGAACTTCTTAAGCTTTGTTACAGGTTAACGGTCACTAAAAAAATATTTATGGGTTAATTTATCAATTCAGTCATAAATGGTTTCACTTTCACAATATCCGAACAAAGTCATCATTAGCTAACCATTCTTGGGAAATATAACCTTAATGTAGAAAACAAAAACTTTAATATAATTGCTTGTTGAGGTTTAGAGATCTTGATTTCCAAAACTGAGCTGGTTCAATCTCTTTTCCTAGCAATGACCTTGATGCTGCCGTGGAATACCTTGAGCCTCTGCTTATCTCTGGTGCACAGAATCCTGATCAAGCTGTCAGAAATATTTCCTATTTGTTAAGAAAGGTGTCTGAGGATGGATTAGAACCAGCTTTGGAAAAATGTAAGTTAATTGCAATGATATTTAAATATTCTGACTAGACAGGTGTTACGAAAGAGCTATTACATGTAAAACCTGCTCAGTCAGCATAAATCATGCCTGTGGAGTTTACAAAGTGGCTTTTCAATCAAAGGTTTTCCTTACGTACCCATCATTTTGCAGTTGGTGTGATGGCAGAACGGCTGGCCAGTCAGTTTGGAATTTACAGACCTGTCACGGATCTTTTCCTTCAATATGTCAGTGCAGACAGAGTGGATGATGCCAGATCGCTGATACAGGTAATGACATAACAAGAGAGGCACAGAAATGCGAGGAGCTCTTCAAAGGTTAAGTGAGAAATTGTCAAAAAGAGGTGGTGTGTAGAATAGGCTAGTGCTAGTGTGCTTTTGTGTTAGTGTGAGTAGCAGGAGCACAGTTTAGACTATCCCAGAACTCTAGCACTGGTAGTAGTGGGTGTCAGAGTCGGGAGGCTTTTTGTCCTCTAACAACCTGAAAAAAATAAAGGAAGACTGATATATTACTTCAGATTCCATCCAAAGCAAACACTCTTTTGAAGTTTTCTGCTGGACAGCAGTTGTTTCTTGCAAACCGTTTCCTTGCAACTTCTCACATAATTTCTTAAGTGCTATAAACATAATATCTTACATCTGTACAGTTTGCAGACCAGAAGCAGGTGATGTTTGCTCTTCATTGACTTTATTTCAGTTGGTTACTATAGTACTTTATGTGCTGTATTCAAGCTTTATTGGGAGCTGAATTTGCTTTCTATTCGCTTGTCACCGATGCATTAAAAGACAAATGCTGGTCTCTGTGCCAGTCTCAGCTGAGTTGACAACCGCGTTTGTGCCATTTGTACAGAGCTGAAGACAAAGCCCAGGGGTGGGATGAGCTGTGGGGTGAGGTGGGTTGGCACTTGCAGCCTGCACAAGCCGGGGGGGCTCATCCCAGCAGGTGGCAGTTGAGCCGTCACCCTGATGCTGCCGGTTGTTCTGCCTGCCTGGGCTCCTGCCTCCAACTGGGGCCTCTCATCACCTCCTGGTAGTGCAGACTGCTTATCTGCCAGTGCCTGAGCGTTTTAAACTGTTAAAGAAAAAGCTCTGCTTCATCCATCATGTGTTTTATCATATTCCAAGACCGTTTTTTGAGAAGTCATGCATACCAGCAAATGTGGTCACTTCTGCTGTAGTGTGAGGTGTATTGTTTGTATATTCCCCGTTCTGGAGTATTACTTTGTTTATTGCTTTGCCTGCTGGGTCATCTGAGTATTTAATTAAAAGGAGACTACAATTTTGCTGTAAAGATCTCTGGCTATATAGCATGAAATATCAAAATGAGTTATTTTATTTTTCCTAACTTTTTTGATTCTTCTTTGAAATGGATGAAATTGAATGAGTGAATCAAAATTAGTTTCAGTTCCTTGGTTTTGTGAAGGCAGGGGTTTTCGCATTTTTAAGCATGTTCTTGAAATTTTTCAAAATATTGAATAATTTCAGTGTACATGTTCCTAAAACTTCTTATTACAACAGCATCCAACTGTTGGAATTAAATTCATAGCTTTTTAGCAGACTTGAAATAACATTATATACATATATCTTGGGGCAGAATTTTAAAATATTTCATGTTAAGCGCATACACGCAGATAAACTTGAGATGAAACTTTCATGTATATGAGAAGCTTTAGGCTTCATATGGTGCAGGAGAAATCTTGTTTGTGTTGAACATTCTTGAGTGCTGTTGTGGAACAGGTGTTCTAAGAGGTAACTAGAAGAGAGTAATAATCAGTGTCCGTTGTTTGTTATTTTCTTCAAAATAAACCACAATCTAAATGAATTATTTTTCTTACAATAATCTGAAATACTAGTACACACATAGAGGATCCCTGCTTTGTAAAAGGCGTCTTAGAGTCTATTTCAAAGTTCAAGCAGCAGCAACAGCATCTTTTGTGCTGTCTGGAGGGAAGATGCTTTTACTGATGAAAGTCAAAAGTGATGTATTTCAGCATGAAAGGGGGCTGTGGAAAGCATTTCTCCAACTAGACTCTCTCCTCTCAAGAGCATCCTTATTTCTTACACTGACAGTAGGTGAGAGTGGCTAGAATCAGTAGAGAAAATGTTGCAAGTTATTCCTGTGAATATTTAGTCTCTGTTTATCACCGAAGCAGTTTTTTGTCAGAACACTATGGGTACACTTTTGTCCCAGTTTGCCTGATGGAATGAACCTTCACATTTCTTCACCTCGACCTTAAAGAGCTTGTCAAATCATATTATATATACTGTACGTTCATACTGGCACAAAATAAAATTCCTTGTTTGCATATGTCTAAAATACTAACTGAATGCATTAAATTCACTGTATGTGTATTTTTATACATGCAATATTCTCTCCTTCCTGTGCCTACTGATAAAATATCTTGCAGCTGGTAAAGAGCACTGTGTGTTGTAAGAATTTTAAGACTGACACCTTTGAGGAACATGCACTAAAATATTGTCTTGTATATTTTATTTTGCCCTTGTTTCTCAAGTAAGACAGATTTTTTTGATTTATCTGGTCTGTCTCAAACTTTTTTTAAGTTCAGCTCTCTCTCTCAAACACTGTCTACTGCAGTGAAAGCCTTTTATAAAATAGAGAGATTGAAATCAGTCCTTTGTATGCATAAGTGTAGGTAATTATACTTTAAAGAGAACTTGCTTTGTACATTTTAATTTTTATAAAGAAACGAGCAGTTATCTCCCTGACACCTTATTAAATGTATAATTAACCTTATGATCCCTAGCTCACTTGTGAATGCTTGGCAGTATAATTGGAGAGGAATAGTGTTTCTCTTTTTCATTCTTTTGCAGTCCTAAACCTCATTTTTGTGGTATGTTGAAGTATTACTTTAATTCTTTCCCCTTTTGTTTTAAACAAACTTTATACTCACCATTTTAAAAAACAGTGTTTACCAAAAAGGTGCATGAGATTAACTTGTCCTGTGTGCAATGGGGTTATGGTCATTTTACTTCCCCCCACCCCCCCCAGCTAATGATTAATTATTTTCCTTGCAAATTAGTATTGTATTAGTATATTATTTTAAATACATGTACTTGAAAATTTTCACCTTAGTCGTTTTGTTTGTCACTAGCCTACTCATGCCTGCTACATTAATTATTTCCTTTTCTTCAGAGGTATGGTGCATTAGTTGAGGAGAAGAGAACTTTAGTGAGTTTTATGGCTAGAGCAGCAACTAAACCCGGACAGGTACAGTATTTTTTTGTGTATATCATTCTGTATGTAGCAAAATACTATTTTCTCAACCTTTGTTGAATTGTTTTGGTTCTTGAACTTCACAGTTGATAGCTTTATCAGGTTTCTTGGCGAGGAGCGGGGTAAATTTGCAGAGCTGGTTACATTTAAAGGAACGGTTTACTTTATGGAGCGTGATGGAAAGGAGGATGTAGCTAATATTTTTCTATTGTTTCAGTTATTTCCTGCATTTTTGATGTTATGCTTTATGGCCTATAAACATTGTGCTTTAAATCTTTTACTGCACTATCCAGTTCAGTATTGCAACCTGAAAGTACTTATCTTGTTGGCTACACTGTACGAATACAAACGCAAGAGAAAATCTCAACCTCTTTCTAATGATAAAACGACTCTATGTTTACATTAAAAGACACATTTCATATTACTCGTTACGGTGATTTGGGCATGTGTCTAGTTTGAGCATCTGTTTAGATTCCTGGCTTTGTGCTCATTCCCTATAATTTGAAATGCTCTCTTACATGTACTTGCTCTACTCTTTTCCCTCCCTCCTCATATGCCCCCCTTGAAGTAATAGCAAAGCAAAACCAACAAAAACAACGCAAACAAAACGGAACAGCACACAAAAAACCAAAACCCAACACGGAACGACAACAACAAACCCCAAAACACACACATACATGCCACAGAGGAGCAGTGCCAGGAGACAGTTAACACACAAACTAAAATAATTTTTCAAGTGAAGGAAAATGCATGTTTATGTTTTGTGGAAATTGTGATTAAATACATGTAGAATAAATGTTCTTTTATTGAAGTGATGATGACAAAAACCATCTTTTGGTGTCTGTAGAAGAAATTAAAAAGCTTGAAACTGTAGCTTTTCAAGACAAAATTTTAATAACACATAGGAGTTAGTACTGTACGATAAAGATGTTCCTAATTTCTCTAAGCTTTTTGTAATTCTGGAACTCAGAGGATTTGAAGCTGGAACTGGAGGTTGAGGGAGGGAGGTTCCAAATTTAAGTACATTAGTTAATGATCTGGCTTCTTTTAAGTACTGATCATAGCTGCCTTTGGCCTCTAGGTCAGTGAAGGCTGCTGAGTCGTTTGCATTTTTATTTTTTTTTTCAGTTTGATTCAGATTTTGACATTTTCACTAATAGATTAACTGCTTCCTTCAAAAAAATAAAAGAAAATAATATTTAGGCTTCTTCATATGGCCTTTAGTCCTATATTTTGTTTGTTTTATTTTGTACCTGATTTCTTTGACTATTTCTTATCTGTGTATTAAATTTTGGGAGGGAAATAGTGATGTCTGCTTTCAGCTGCACAGTCTATTCCTTGGTATCAGCACAGATCGTTTCCCTTAAAAGATCTGAGATAATTATTCTAATTTTGGCAATTTTACTTTGTTCTTTTATATTTGAAGCTAATGCTCTTTTTGTCTGTGCATTAAATTTCATAGGCAAAGAAGATTGAGACACTTCTAGAACTGATTCCTGAGCACCTAGATCTGGAAATTGCATACCGTTACCTCATGAGATGCTATGGTAATTTACTTTCCTTGGAATAGTGTTTAGTAAGAACTCTTGAGACGTTCAGAAAGGTCATGGAAACCCTTAGCATGGAGAGAAGGATTCACACTCTTTACAGTTTGAGCCACGAAGAGGTTGGGGGTTGTTTGGGGTTTGTTGTTGAAGTCTGTTGGATCTGTATGCGATCCCTGCTAGTTCCAACCTGTCCTAGGCTGGCAGAGCAACCCACTGACCCAGACCTTGAATCCTCTACAAAAGGAGCTGTATTAGAGGCTGCAGGAGAGGCTAAGTAGGGGCTTCATGGAATAAAAGAGAACTCATCCTAATCCATGGGGAGAAATACAGTAGAAATGCTTTTTAAATGAATCTGGCCTTTTTCTGAAAAATGTAGTAAGTATACTTGTTCCCTTTTTTGTGTGTGTTTCAAAATCCTAAGTGTTTGGTTCTATTAGTGATGTGCAAGGACCTTATTTTTGGTGTGGATTCTTTATACCTGTTTGAATTTAGCCAAAGTTAATATTCCAGATGCCTTCATTCAGATTTACCTAAATAGTTGATTTTAAATGCCAGTCAGTTCTCTCTACGGTTGAAGTCAAGAGAGAAAGATGTCTAAAAACAAAATCAGGTTGCTTATTTCACTATGTTAATTTGCAACACTCACTTTTGAAAAACCAGGGCATACGCCCACACGGCAACATGCACCTGGAAGCTTGCCTTTTTTTGCTTCAGTGTCCTTTGCTTTGTGTGTGCTGGTATGGTCCTCCAGTTTTATTACAGGGAGTAAATACCCTTCGCACATGCAGTACAAACACAAGGATCCAATGACAGAAGCCCTTGTGCTCCAGTCAGGCACAGAGGAGATTAATAGGAGTATTTAAGTAAAACATTTCAAAGCCAGATCCAAGGTATGGTTTTAAAGGAATACAAGCTTCACTGTACTTGAATCAACTTGTAGAAGTTCTCATGATATATATCTAAGTCATAAAATTCATTAGTAAATGTTCAAAACAGCAATCACTACCAAGATCCACTTGGTAAACAAAGAAACACCCTTTTGTCACTAGTTGCTTTAACTGCTGCTTGCTTTACATTATCATTAGTGCTTTACATTATCATTAGTCCTTTACTGCTTTTCTCTCATTAAAAATTCCATAAGTGAACTAAGTAATTTTTTCAGTATCCTTTCCAACTATGTCGTAGTGCAACAATTTCTTAGATGGAGAGAGACAGCCATTTACTCTGTTATACCTAAAACAGTGATTGGAGAGTGTTCAGCTCTCGATGCCACACTGTATGTGCACAGAAGGTTGCTGTAGTTTCTTCATGCAGACATGTAGCTGGCTCATAGCAGGTTCTAGAGGAGGCATTTGGTACTAGCATGAAAAGCTTTAAAAGCTGTGTCCAGGTTCTTCTGTACAAGCATCTCACCTGTATGAGATGACGATTCCAGTCCCGTATCAGGTAGATGAGTGCACATGAGTTACTTGACCCACTTTACCAGGGCTGGCCTGGATGAATCATGCCAAGATGTACTTCTGTTGCATCCTTCCTAAGGGAGTAAGGTGTTCTCCTACTTTTAGAATATTCAGGGGCATTTACTATGTTTTTTTTCCCCACCATGTATAATGTGTACAGACCTGTACCCATGAACAGCAATTTAGCTACCTCTCTCCCTCATCCTTTCTCTTCCATTTTTGATACTTTCTGCAGTGGTGAGTATCTTGATTTCATTTGGCTGTTAAAAGGATTATCAGCAAAATATAGCACAACTGAAATTTAGTGTGTTCTAGCCAAGAGGGCTAGAAATAGGATCTTTTATTTAAAAGATTTTATTTTTATTATTTCATTTTACAGTTAGTTAGCTTTAAAACACAATTTCTCATTTTGGGCCAAGTCCAACCTTGTAGTATCATTATTTTTTAGAGAACAAATGATTCTATTGTCAGGTCAAATGTTAATTAGTTAGAAAGGGGAGTGAAAGCTAACAGTCTTGTTACTGCAATTAGTTACTGTTGCTAGTTATCAAAGTAAATGGACAAATAAAATTATAATTGTTTATGTGTTTAGCAAAGATATAGCAGAAAATAGATCACAGCTGAAAGAAATCTGATGGTATATCAGCATCCATGACTGAACAAATAAAGGGACTTTTAGTCCTTTCCTTGATATGAGATACGATCCACTGCCAGGACTATATTTCCTTCATCTGGAAAGATAAGTGATCCTTTGCTGCCTATCTTCTAGAAAAAGGAAAAATGTAAAATCATATTTGCGTGGTCCATTAAACGCAATCTAAGTATTAGCTCTCTTTTTTGTTTGTTTTCCATAATAAATAGAAAGCTAATGATTTCTATTAGGCTTTCATTAAACCATCACTTCCTGCAGTTTCTGCAGTAGCCTCCCACATTCAGAGGGAAACTCAGCCACGTGCCAGATGTTGAGTGGGAAGGTTTTTCTCATGAGAAAGGACCCAGGCTATCCATTTCTGTGTAATTAAAGCACTTTTTTTCTTTAAGAACCCATTGTTTTTGTAGCCCCTGTGGTTGTGAAGATGGTGCTTCCAAATGAGAACAAGTAAGAACACGAGCCAGCTCCCATAGGGCAGGTGTTTGTCTTTTCCCGAGCAGCAGAATCAATTTAAGTGGACGTGATGGCTTCCTTATTGTTCACAGGGTGCTAGGAACTGTTGTACTGACCCTGAGGACAACAATAAAACTGTCAGGGGTCGCTTTAATATCATCCTGCTGCTGCTCAAGCAAATGCCGAGCAGCAGAAAAGTCTGTGGTTGAGTGTAAGTCCATGCAGGAGGAGTTTCTTCTCTCTCCCACTTTGGAAGAGGGAGAAATGTGCTCCACTCTGATACAGCTAGAAGTGAATAGTGCTTTAAATAAACAAAGAATGGATTAGATAGAACCTGCTGCAGGGGATGGTACCTTGTATGGAATGTCCATCACAATGTTACTAATTGCCTAAGCAGTTAAGATTTGTAATAGTGTTAGTGGGCCAGCAAAATCTTCCTCCTGCTCAGTAGGATGAAATGCTTTTTCCTTTGTGTTCTGACATGAGCATCTGACCTTTGTTTTCTTTGTTCCTTTAGGTTATGATTTTGATGTAGGCAGCACCTGTAACCCTAACAGTGTTCTGCCCTTACTGACAGGAATTAAATTCTGTTCTAGAGTTCTCACGTGCTGAACTTTGGGTATCTTTTATTCTAGCTTTTTTTTTTTTTATCATTTGATTCAGAAAGAAGCGTATGGCTCTGTATCTCACGTGCCAGTGGTATGTTCTCACTGAGCTCCCACTTCTTTGCGGTTCCAGCACATTCTTGAAGGAATTGATCATCCAGCCTCTTTTTGTTAGGAAAACTAGAGCGGCTGTATGTTCCATTCTCATGTATGAATTGTCAGTAGGATATGAAGAATATCCAGACTATTCGGAATATTGTATATTAAAACATTTAGAATCTGTTTTGGCAGTTAGTGGGAATGTGTGACATCATGGAAACAGGTGAAAAGAGGAACAGTTAACCACTGGTCTTTTGGATGTTTGATTTTTTTTTTGTTTGTTTGTTTATTTTGTTTGTTTTTTTTTCCCCTTCAGAATTGGATGAGGATGTTGCTTCTGTAAAGGCTGTGTATGAGAAAATCAAAGCAAAGGATATACAGCTGCACGAGCTATCTCTGAAATCTTTAGCAGCTTTTTTGAAGAAAGCAGGAGAGCCCGTCCCTTTCACTGAGCCCCCTGTGAGTATTTCCTAATTAAGAAATAGATCTGCAGAATGGTGTATGTTCAATGTTAATAAAACAAATTGCATGAATAATTACATAGGGATTAGATCTCTGCAGAGACACCTCAAAGGAGGTAATGTGTGAAGCAGTGAGCGTTGTAGGTGCTGTAGTAACCTTGGGTTGGATTTGACTTGAGGAAATAAAACCTCTTGAGACTTCCGATATTTAAACTACCTGATCCTTATCAGGCACTCATCTACAGGTATACCTTTATCAAATGTCCTTGGAGCATTTATCTAAGCAATTGAACTTTAAAAGACTTACAGAATGTGTATTTCATTAGCAATTAATGGGGCTTCGTTGTTGTTAATTACCTGTTTTGTGTACCGTGCAAGTTGCTGCTTTAGTTGGATGGGGTTTTAGGACAGCAGGAATTATTTTTCTGTTGCAGCTTTGCTTCTCGCTGCCTTCCCAACAGATAAATGCAACTGTGCAAATATATCTTATTTTGAGGGTGACAAGTGGCATGACACTAGATCTGTCAAGACTGTAAATACTTACTTTACGTGATTTTTTTGACTAATAGTCTGAGTACCATTTTAGCAAAGCAGACTTGAAAGACATTATGTTTTTCCCTCTCTAAGCAAACTTCTTGTTATTGCTATTTTCTACACACTTTTTGTATTCTAAAATAAGTATTTTTCAATAGTTCTGTAAAGAACTGATTATATGCTGTTGCTCCATATTGCTTCATGATAAATGCCTTTTTTTTTCTTTCTCATTTTGCAAAGAATTAGTGAAAATTTTGGCATAAAATGTTTGGTTTAGCCTTTTAGCAGCTGTGAAGTTTTTCTGCAACCTTGTCGTATAATTTATAATCTGAATTTTTATTTGCACTGTGTAAACTTAAAACTTAGGATATCATACATGTAGCTAGTGAAAATCAGAGTGTTTCTTCAAAGTCACTGAAATGATTCACTTTCTGATTTCCCTGTTCAATTTTTCTCTAATGCAACTTGGTCTTTAAAAGTATCTCAATTTTTTTTGACACAATTGCAGATTGCAGTTGAAAAGTATTTTCATTTTTTAAATGAATTTGATTATATTATTGCATTTTGTGATAGAAGCTTCATTATGCATTTTTGGCAAGGTTTTGCTTTTTCTTTTATTCTCTCTCTGGTATTTCTCTTAATTTTCAGATTTCAACACAGATCTAGTTTTGCATGACAGAGAAGAATAGATTTTGCTTTTGTCAGGACATAAGACTTAGTTCAGAATTAGTAACTTTTCTGTTGAAACGATGTTGAACTTGTTTATTCCACTCTATTTATAGGAATCATTCAAGTTCTACGTGGAAAAATTGAGGAAAAAGAGAATGGAAGCATCGTGAACAGACAGTCTTTCATGCTTTAGTTGTTTATGAAATTGTTTAAATACTACATTCAATAAAAAATTAAAAAAGCATGTTGCTCTGTGTAATTTTTAATATGAATCTGTGTTTGAACAGCGCTTTACATAGCTTTAATGATGGAAACATTCATTAATAGAATTGCTGTTAAAATTGCTAATGAAATATCAAGATGCAGCTGTTGAGGCTATTTCTGTTTTGATTTATCATCTGCTGTAACCTAAACTGTATTTTGGCTGCTGTTGGTTCACCAAGTATATGTATATTAAGCAAGTTGCTAGAGGGGTGTGTAACTGTAATTAAGCAAGCTGGTTTATCCTGTGTTGTTCTTTGCCTGGTCAGTGTAATTTGGGGTGAAAGTAGAAGGGTAAAAAACACAATCTTCAGCATTCATCTGTATCTACACAGAAAATAAACACTTCTTTTTTTCTTTGTTTTTTTAAGATTTGTCCTAAATGTACTTCTCTTGTGTTAAGTATCTCATTAGGGCATTATAGGTAAAGACAAAATACTTGTACATTTTACGCTAGCTTGGTTGTTGCAGTTTTATAGCATCTTAAATTAATTCTCAAAAATTGTTAGTGCAGTTAATTTTATGGATTACAAGAATGGTGTATCTGTGAAAACGTGCCTTTTTAAGAAAGGAGCACCTGTTATTTGCAGGGGGTAGCTGTTGTTTACTTGCTGGGAGGCTGGTGGGCCGTGCTTTGTTTGCGTCAGTGTGGGAGTAAACCTCCTCTGGTGCTAAGTTTTACTGCCCGGAGTTGTAAGATCATGAAAACAAGACGCTCTAAAAATTACAAAGATGAAAGAATGCCTAGAAAATACATCCATTGTCTCTGTGAGCAAAGATGGATACTCACAAATGAGCACGTTGGTACAATGAATGCAATTTGGTGCCTGTGCAGTACCTCAAACAGGTTATAATGAAATGAAAGCATGTTTCTGTGTGTTTAATGACTTGGTTTATTGATCTTTACGTTTTCAGTTAGTTAACCTTATCCTTCTTAGGTTTTCCCACATAGACAACACTGTGGTAATTAAAAATACATGTGTGCACACAAGGTTTTGCAAAATCTTGGAAGACTTGTACGTTAATCTGAATGGATCAAAGTTAGGAGGAAACTGGGACCTAATTTTTTTTAAGTAAAATTTCTAATTCATTAGGTAGTATGTTTACAAATACACTGAAAATTCTTGATGTACTTAAAAAAAAAAATGAGGCATAACCAATGAGGACCTGAGGAGAGTGGTAAATTGGGTTTTCCAGACAAGGTGGCTGAATCCTCACTGTGTCCACTCCATCGGTGGTGTGGTGTTATGGTGACCTCTGTTCCTTCAGCAGCATGGGCTTGACAGCACATCCTACCTACGTGGCTCCAGCGGCCCTGGCACCCTTTGTTCCTGGGCTCTCAAGATAAGACATTAACATTTGAAATTCCGTTCATAGCCTGATGGTTGTGTGCCCTGTCGGAAAGCGAGCCTGGGCACTACTCAGTTAATTTCGTTTCACAAATGGAGATGGTGATGTTTTTTTACTTCTAAAGCTACAGCTACATTACATGTGTGTCAGTGTAATAGCAGCACAGTTGAAGACTGTGTCAGCTGGTTAGCAACCCTTCCTCGAGTGCCACAGCTCTTGTTTTTAGAGGTCGTGTCATGAATTTGGGTTTCAGGGTACGTGAATTTCTGGGTTTCTGGTTCAGTTGCGTCCAGAGGCAGTGGGTTGGTGTGCTTTTTGAGCTAAGCTGGCCCATAGTGTAGGGAAGAGAGTATTACTTGAAGCGAGCACTGAGGCCATCACAGAGGGAGTGAACAGCAGATCTGTAGATCTTTAGCTACCTTTCTGACAAGGAGGTGTCATCTCATTGTCATGGGCCAGGTGCAAATGACTGTTGGGTGCTGTGCCCATCCCTGGTTCATTCTGGGATACCAGCAGGTCATGTTTGCTGGCTGCTGTGTTTGCTTTCTGCCAGCACAACAGCAGCAGCTGCAGGACTGTCTGGATTTAGGGCCCATGCCTGAGGTCTGGCCAGCGTTAGTCCCAGTTGGCATCTCCACATCTTTCTTCGAACTTGCTTGACTTGAATTCTGACAGAATCACAGAGTGATGGCGGGTTGGAAGGGACTTCTGGAGATCATCTAGGCCAACTCTCCTGCCTAAGCAGGTCCTGCTAGAGCAGGCTGCACAGAAACTTGTCCAGGTGAGTTTTGAATGGTCTCCAGAGATGGAGACTCCACCACCTTTCTGGGCGGCCAGTGTTCTGCCAGCCTCAGAGTCAAGAAGTTCCTCCTCATGCTTAGATTGAACTTGTTATCTTCAAGTTTGTGCCCATTTATCCTTGTCCTGTCACTGGGCACCACGGAAAAAATGCCAGCCACATCCTCCTAACACCCACTGTTCAAGTATTTATAAGTATTGATCAGATCACCCCCTCAGTCTTCTCCAGACCAAAAACACCCAAGTCCCTCAGCCGTTCCTCATAAGAGACATGTTCTAGTTCCCTAATCTTTGTAGCTCTTTGCTGTACCTTCTCGCCAGCAGTTTCCTGTCCTTGAACTGGGGAGCCCAGAACTGGACATGGTACTCCAGATGCAGCCTCACCAGGGAATAACAACTCTGTGATTTCATAGTTAAGATTGTAGCATGTCCAAGTTGATAGCCTGTAACTGAACAATAAAAATCAAACTGTTTTCACCTATGAATTTGGTTTTTGAGTGACCTCACAGAAAGCTCTGTCCGGACTAGAAGAGCTGGCTGCTGAGCCAGTTAGACATCAGTGAGGTGCTGCTGGAGCATGAGCTCAAACCAGTGGGGTTCCTGGCAGCGGTGGTGGGGTGATGGGGGAGGCTGCAGGCTCACCACTTGGCATCACGTTCCGACAGCCCTGGCCCATGGACTCTTGTGGCAGAAGAGGGAAAGCAGGGATTATTCAAAGGGTAGTGAAATATTGCCATTGTGTGATAATATTTCCCATTTTCTGTTCCAGTAAATGTTTCATGTACCAATTAAGACATGATTGCAGAGAGTGCAGTCTCTCCTGTCTTTAAAATGTGGGACAGTGAGGGATTTGTGCCACTCTGGGACACAATCATCTGAGTCTGAAAGAAGGTTACACTGGGATGGTTTTGCAGAATCTGCATTTGTGCCCACTCTTCTAGAATACGCTTGAAATGATAATATTTCTTTGGCATTGGTGTGCGGAGACTCAGCCATTTCAAGCATGAAGCAAAATGTGGTTTAGAAGGTTAGCATTTCTTCACCAAATAAGTAGGCAGTTTCATTATTTATTTCTTCATATTCAAAGAAGGAAACCTGTGAGATGACAAAATGCAGGATGGCAGCCTTGCAGACTTGTCACGGTGATTTATTAGTCCAGATACCAAACATGCTCTGTCATACTGACCATAGCACTTACCCCTTTAAAGCAGAAAAGGATTATTTGCCACCGGCTAGTGGGTAACTGGGATTGTGCTAGATCCAGACCAGGTGCGGGGTCTGTGAGATGGGAGTGTGCTTTTCCAGAGGCTTCTGTGGGAAGCTGAGAGCCTGCTGACATGAAATGACCTGACGTGTTACTGGAAAAAGCAAATTGTGTGAGTGTGTATGTGTTTGCATAATCGTGTGTCATGATTGGCGTTGAGAGGGACTGGAAAAAGCTTGCTGCCTGGATAGAGATGATTTAATCACACTTCTGTGCCCTGCGCCACATTATGGGCTCGCTGCTTTCCCCCCACCCCTCCTGAGGTAGGGGCGGGAGGACGGCGCTTTTTGAGCTCAAAATGGGGAAAGTTTCCCTCTTAACTACCCAATACAGTCATTTTGCAGCACGATAATTACGTGCTGTAGTTCTATCCTTATCTTCTAAAGCAGTTTGTTCAACTCATTGTCTCAGGAGGCCCTTTTCCATAGCAAGAAATGTAGGTAGGTAACAGTCTTTAGACTTAGTATGTACCCACTGTGGAAAACGGAGTAGCTGAACGGATTGTGTCTGTGGCAGCAACAGCTCAGAAGGTTTTTCTGGATTGACTGCCTGAGTCAGCAGGATTCCAGCAACAGTTTACACCTAACAATGCGGGGATCATAACAGTGAAGGTAGGATCATGAGTGCATTTATCTCACATTGGAGAAGAGGAGGCTCTGAAGAGACCTAATAGCAGCCTCCCAGTGCCTGAAGGGGGCTTACAGGAAGACTGGGGGGACTGTTTACAAAGGCCTGCAGTGACAGGGCAAGACATAATGGCTTCAAGTTGGAAAAGAGCAGATTTAGATTGGATATTAGGCAAAGTTCTTTACTCTGAGGGTGGTGGAACACTGGAACAGGTTGCCCACGGAGGTGGTTGAGGCCCCTTCCCTGGAGATATTCAAGGTGAAGCTCAATGAGGCCCTGGGCAACCTGGTCTAGTTGGGGGTGTCCCTGCGACTGTGGGGAGGTCGGACTAGGCCAAACTGATGTACCTCAGCTCATGTATTGACAGAGAAATAGACTGGGAGCGTGTTCACCACAGCACTGCCCTGTTTGTTGCTTTTCTCAAAGGTGTGATGCTTCCAGACTCCCCAGGAACACAGCAGAGGAGAGAGTGACAGAAGTGATGGATGTAACCAGGAGGTTTTGCTGTTCAGTGTGAGAAATCTGTCAGCACCTAGAAGGAATGTCTGGTATCCTGCACAGGTATATTGTTGCTGTAAGGGTGAAGAAATTGAGCATAGAAGAAAAAGCTGGGCCTGTCATTGAATTTAGCCTTTTTTAGCAAAGATTTCTCTCAGTTTCTTGAAATTGTTCTCATAATTTCTATGTAAAGACAACTGCAAAAAGATATTTCCTGTCCAGGATTGTTGCAGCTTCTGGTGGCTTGCCAGTACTTCAGTGACTTGATAATCAGAGGAAACCCAGTATCCTCTTACAGTTAAGTTAGTGGCTCCAACTGAGACTGCAACGTAATCCAAGGGCATCTTTCTGAATGTGACTGTGCAGATTCTCAGCTAAAGGAGCAAAGTTTGGGGTTTCCCATTAGATATGGAAATAAGAGCAAATATGGAAGTTTGAGGTTTGAGTTTTCTCTTCTGTTTCCTGTAATTAAGAAAATGAGATAATAGAAACTGTCTTGTGCAGTACCTGCTACAGACGGGGGTTCCACATTGATCTACTTTTAGATAAAACTAAACGTAAGGTTTCTCTCTGGTGTTCCTAAATATCTATTTTACAATTGGCTAATGCTTCACAATTTCTCATGTGATTACCCTTATAACACCGTGATAAAGCAGTGGTATCTGTAGAATTGCTATTGTCTGCAGCAATAGCTCCAAACCTCTTAGTAGGTCTCTGTTTCTTGTAGTCTTTTCACTCAGCTGTAAGTGCCGATGAACTCAAGGTTCGGAAAGCAACGAACTTCAGTGTCTTGAGTAAAAGTGATGCATCCTGGAAACTAGCAGCAATTCTTGGTTTTGCAGGTAGTTCACGTCCACTGTTCTTCACGTGGTCTGTGAGACCAGGGCAAACATGGAATGTGGACTTAAGGAAAGAGTTGTAGATAGCAGAGATGAATCTTCAGGGGAGAAGAGGAGGGTGGACTTTTAGACAGAAAGCAGATTGGGCTGGAAGGAAAGCAGGAGTGTGTGGACAGGACGAGGTTGTCAAAAAAGCCTCTGAAATGACCTTTTTGCTGGATTTTTATTCATGGGAGAGGGGCTGTGAAGAGCGGTCATCAAAATACAAGATCATCACAGAGCATTGGAAGGGATTGGGAGTACTGGGAAAATACCTGGCTGGGAAGGATGAGAGTTGGCATTGCAGGTGGCAAAAAGATGACAAAGCAGCGTGAGCACAATACCTTAGGTCTGATTGGATTGGGAGTTGAGTGGCTGTGAGGGGACGGAGCAGCCCTCAGCTCATTGGCAGTCTGCCTCGATGGCACACCACTGTGGATCTTTGCATTTCTCATGGCTCCTGCTGTCTTCTCCACAACAGCATCTCCTTGAGGTTCACTGGAGAAGAAAGCAGTGGCAGCAGCAAGGGCTGCCACTCCAAAGCCCAGCTCAGTGAAGGAAGAGGCTGTGAAGGGATTGATCGGAGCTGCTGAGCCAAACCTAGTCCTTTCATGGCTTTCCACCATGAGGAGTCATGATAGTACCAGTCCTGGAATTGCAGCTGGGTGACTGAAGAAAGGGGAGAGCGTCATCATGTGCCAAAAATCCCAAAGGATATTTGTTCCAGCAGCAGCCTATTAAACTTCATGCTTCTCAAGTTTGAGAGCAGCTGTAGGAACAAGTGTGTTATTACTGTAGTTCAAGGTGGTTCTAAAGTTGAGTCTGAAGATGGGACAGTATTTAGCACTGATTTCTTCGCCTGTTCTGATTACAGAAGTTGCAGCCTGAGGTGAGGGTTCAACCAAAGAAACTATCGGGTTGCTGAGCCCACTACTTAGCCATACTCTGAAAAACCTTCTGCCTAAATCAAAAATAAATCAAGCAATTACCCTTGGTACTTGCAGAGTTCCATAGGATTTCCTCCCGATTAGTTTAGCTGGTGGTTTGAGCAGTCCGTGTGTGAAGGGTAGCTCAACTGTAAACAGTGATCGTCTCTAGCAGTTGAACGTTTTTAGGGGCCTTTGTAAATAAAATTGAACTCTAAAAATTGGAGATGCAATAGAAAGTGTATGCTCATGGGAAATTCTATTAGGAATGGCATATCCATAGACTTTCCTTAAACAAGGTTTTTGCCGTCCGTCATGATTTTATTGACTCAGCCTGTATTTCACACATCGGCGTTCAAAGTGGGCAAGTTAGTAACATCACACATTGCACCTGGTTAACCGTTCTGCATTCCAGAGGAGGAAAAAAATGCTGATCAAGTGTGATAGCTTAAAATAAATATCTATATAATGTTAAATTAATATTTTTTAAAGAAACCTTTGGTTTTCCTTCTTTTTTGTAATAGTTTTAATGACAGCCATATTTTTCATCATCTATAGTACGTATAAAATATTGTGCTCCAATTTTGTATTTTATTTTATGCCCAGGAATACAATTTCTGCATTTGAGTGTCTTTCTCGCTGACATCAATAACATTATAAATTTGTCTAAATTCAGCAAGTAAAAACAAGGTTGAAAACTATGTTTTATACCACTAGCTGCAGGGGGCATAAAATTACGGTAATTTGTGGCTTTACTATTGTCAGTCATGTACAAGAGTTTTTTCCCAGTGGAAATTTATCACGCGCCTGACACTGAACATGCTACAAAGCTGCAAGGTGTTTTTCTCATACAAAAGCACCAAGAAATTCCCTGTGAAGTACATAAAGCTAAATATGCCTTCGCCTTTCTTTTGTCTCGCTTTTTGAAGGGACGAACCTGAAGCAAGCGTGTCCAAAGCATTTGGCTGTGCTGAGCTCTGCTGTAAACAGGCAGCCCGCTTTTCTAGGTAATAAGAATAGCAACAAAAATGTGGGGTTTTTTTTAAAACCTGATTTCTATAGGAGCTATGCGTCCAGGAGGAAGGTGGGAAAGAAGGCACAGCAAATGCTGTGAGCGGCCAGAGCCACTGTGTGCAGAATTATGGCAGCAGCGGTGGGAGGGTGACAGTCCTGAAATGCCCTTGCAGCTCCCTGGTGGTGGCAACTCATGCCTGTGTTGCTGGGAATTACAAGCCAAAAAGTGTATTGAAGGATTGTACTAAGGGGATGCTAAAAAAGCACACCCCCCCCAAAGAAATAAAAATAGAAATAATTCGTGCTCTGCCTTTCTCAGCAGAGGTCAGAGTTTCTTATGGTGATGGCTACCATGGGTTTGACCTTCGACGTGCCCACCTGGAAGTCCAAGGGCTGCCATGTGTAAGGTAACGTCCTGCAGCTGGGGCAGCTGATTAGGGCAGCACATCTCCTGCTTTGCAAAGTTTTCAGTTTGTGCAGCACATTCAGTTGTTGCTGGGTTTGGAACTTCATTTCTGGGGGAGTTTGTGCCTTTCTACAGCTGGCTGAAGCGCTTCCACAAGGTGATTAACTGGTTTTCAATAAGAGTAGTGGAAAATTTTGGGTGTTTGTTGAAGAGCAGTCATTAAGATGACACCTGTTTCTGTTAGGGCACTCTTCTCAGCATCACGGCTTGCGTTGTGAGAAGGAAGATGGTTTACTTGTGTCAGGGAGGAGCTGCTGGTGGAGGCCAGACTGGTGGAGCGGAGGGGCTACTTCTTTACTTCTCTTCTGACTGCCTCAATGAAACATGAGCTATTTTTTATTTCAAAAAAGTATCTTCCGTTGTTTTCTAAACTCTTTGCTTGGCCCCCCAGTAAATGAAATTGAACAAAATCCTGAAGAATGGTGATGTTAACTAGTAGGGTTGTGTATTCATCACAAAGCTCTGTAAGTTTTGGGTTTGACTATTTGTGAACATTCACAGATTTCCAGTCACTCTGCATTTGCTTGAAAATCTAGTACCAAATTAGTAGATGGCTATCCTGTGGGCTAATTTGCTTGTGTACAAAACACAAGTTATTTTTGAGGCAAGGGACGTTGTTCCTTTACTTGCCATACGGTGAGCGTTTTTCTGCTTCTAAAACCACTTGTTAAACATGAAAAATTAAGGTGAAGCAAAACACAGTACTGAGATATGCTAGGAGTCTTAGCAAGATCTGATTAGATGCTTAAAAGGGAGTAAAAGATCTAGACGTCTTGTTGATGGGAAATGCTGGTTCAGGAGCCGTGATGAGAAGGTTGATGGGGGTCCATTCAGTTGCAATTTCTTAGCACTGGAGGCATCAGAAGTATCAAATTGTGACCACAGGACCAAAATAATGCCAACAAAATTTGCAATTCAGAATAACCATAGGTTTGATATAACACCAAAATAAGTATCAACAAACAGTTTTATAATTAATAATAGAAATTGGCAACAGCACTTTTATCAATTACCAATCTGAATTGCTTTTTAGATATTGCCTGAAAAAAATTAGAAGCTATCATAGGCATTACAGTTGTGTGTGTGTATGTACGTATATATATAATCTATTCGTGTAGATACCTCTGCATATACATATTAATATGAAGGCATGCACATATATATATATGCTTTTTAAAGCTCGTTAGTTCTTAAAAGGGTTAAGCAGTTTTAAAATTACCTCAACCCACTGCTTAAACATTGTTGTCTTAATTAATAGCTGCTAACATATGAAGGGCTTGTCTTGGCTCTCAGAGTATAAAAAAAAAAGAAAAAAGCAGCAGCAGCAGCATGTCACAGAGCTCCATGTACACTGCTTCTTGTCTACTGCCATCAAAATTAGTCAGTGTGGCTCAAACCTGGAAGGTTTGTTATTTCTGGTACAAGTGGACATGCCAACACCTGTGATTTCTTACCTGCAGAGTGTCCTTATGAAACATGTTGTCTGTGGTTTTTTTAATCTTTTTTTTTAAAAAACATAATTTTGTGGATGGTTGGCTTTTCTTTTTCTTTCCAATGAATAGGGATGGGTATTGATAGTTGTTACTGATTGAGCATTTCTGAATACATTTTGAAATGAACAAAATGTGGGGTGAAATATGGGATGAAACTCCTAGCAGCTCCTTATTAATTTAGCTTAGCCAGAGTGAAAGCTAATCTTTTCCAAGTGATGAGTTAAAAGTATTTTGGAGGGCTGCCACTACCCACAGCCCAATATGCAGAGCAGTGTTTCTACAATCCATTTGCCAGCACTAAAAAAGTTTGTCCCTTTTGCCAAGTGGAGACACTGCACAAACTTGGAGTGGAGGCTGGGGAAGAACTTCCCACCTCTCCCTCACTTAAATACTTTAACTAATAAAGACAGATATTTTTTCTTATCTGTTTATTTACAGATAAGACACCTCTAGTACAGAGAGGCATTTTAACAACACACTGTTCTGTTGTCCACACACTGCTTTAGTTTTGTGGTATCCATGTAACCAACAGATTGTTGGGGGCTTTCTTAATTCTGTATTTGGTGAATTTTACTTACAAATATTGTTGTTGCTTGTATTTGATGTTCCAGTTCCCAGATGGGATGGGATGTGTGTGCAGGCTGAAACCCCAGAGCCTGTTGCAGGCAGGTGGTGCCCCGAGCAGTTCAGACAGGAGCTTGTGAGCTCTGCAGCCACCCAAACGTGGTACCACTTCAAAACTAGCTTTGTTCAGTAGTAACAACCATGACTTACAGCTGAGGAGACCTTTTCCAAACCTGCCCAGGAGCAGGAGGGCGAAGAGGGTCATGACAATCAGGGGACTGGAGCACCTCTTCCATGAGAACAGGCTGGGGGAGTTGGGGTTGTTCAGCCTGGAGAAGAGAAGGCTCCAGGGAGACCTGATAGCAGCATTCCAGTATCTGAAGGGGGTCTACAGGAGAGATCAAGAGGGACTCTTTGTCAGGAAGTGTAGTGATAGGACAAGGGGTAATGGTTTTACACTGAAAGAGTGGAGATTTAGACTGGATATTAGGAAGAAATTCTTTCCTGTGAGGGTGGTGAGGCACTGGAAGAGCCCAGAGAAGCTGTGGATGCCCAATCCCTGGGAGTGTTTAAGGCCAGGCTGGATGGGGCTTTGAGCAACCTGGTCCAGTGAGAGGTGTCCCTGCCCATGTCAGGAACCAGATCATCTTTAAGGTCTCTTCCAACCCTAACGGTTCTAAGATTCTATGAAGGATGGTGAACCCTGGGGATGGCAGGCGTTGTTGGACTGTTGGGCAGCCCTCTGCTCTGATGGCAGATCTGCCTTCCCACAGACAGGGACAGACAGGAGGGCACGCCGAGCCGCTGCTGAAAGGAGCGGCTGCTCTGAAACTTGGAAAGCAAAGCTGGGCTGAAATGAAGTTATGACACTCAGCCTTGGTGAGAACTCCCGGGAAGATTTCTGTTCCCTCGCTAACTGCTCCTTTTTGCAGGAGCAGCAGCTGGTTGTGCAAGTGCAGAACATTTCCCCCCACAACAGCGTGAAGCAGGACACAGAACGCAGATGTGATGGTTGCTGCCCGAGAGATGCACAACTCCCCTGAAACTTGTGCTGTTTCTCAGCTTCCAGCAGCACGAGTGGGGCAGGTTGTGTGTCACCCACCCACTCTTCCCCACGCCCGGCTCCGTACGCAGCCCCACGGCGCACTATTGTTAGGCACCAACGCTAATTGCCGGTATTTCAAGGCTCCCATCTCCTTACTGCTCACGCCTGTAGCAATAATCACAGCCTATATCCCCCATCTCTCGGCATCAAGGAAACAAGATATGATCACAGGCAGCGCGCTCCTGTAATTGTAGTACATGGAATGTGAGCTTTCCCTGCCTGAGCGCGGGCCCGGCCGCATCCCCGTGATGGCTCGTCCTGCAGCCCCTGCGGTGGCTGTTCCCGGGCTCAGCGCTCGAGTCCCCATTATCTGTGCATCCCCCCTTGTCATAACACCCCCTCTCCAGCACTCACACCGCTGGGTCCTGCGGCGCAACGGGGAGAGGGTGGAATTTTAAATCGCAAAAGGCTGTTTAAGCAGTGTCAGCAGCCTGACTGATTTCACAAAAGCAAGGAAATTCAAAGTTAGGGCTACGGTGTATTCTTATCCAGATGCCTGAAGATTCCTGCGCCTGACAATATGCCCCCAAAATTCAGAGCTGTCCCTTACGTCTTTAATTTCTCCCATTGTGTCTCTCCTTTCTTTATTAAACATCAAAGTGAATTCACAACAGAGAGTCAGCCTAGAATTTAATCCTCTTTATAAATACCTTGAAAATAGAGGTTTAGACTAGAAGTACCAGTATATACCTTTAAAACTTCAGTGTGATATAAAAGAGATTCTAATCACAACAGATCATTACAAAGAAGAGTAAACCACTTTAAAAAAAAATTAAATGTCTTAAATATAATAAAAAGGAATAATTAAGAATCAAACAGGAAGCTGCTATTCTGACAATTTAATGATGCTGAATTGGACTGAAAGAATTGGCTTTGCCATGAGAAGGCAATGAAAATCTGATCATTTCAAAATGGCACAAGGATCAGTTCAAGCGGCTTTTTTTCAGAATCAAATGCAGCAGAACCAGAGAGAAGTGGTAGAATTCACCTTAGAAAAACCTTGGAGTGTTTTGGATTCCTGCAGCTGCCTGGGGCTGAGGCTGTTCTTCTATCAGACCTTCTTAACATCTTTCAACTGGGGTCTGCCTGGGAATTTGTTACTACGTGGAACCCGTGGGAAGTAATGTGGCAGCCCTCATTGCCAAACAGAATCATGAAATATTGATGTGCTCCCAGTCTTACTTCTTAAAAAAAAATATATTTTTATATATATATATATAAATTTGCATCCAGAGCATTATAGCCGATTACACTAGTTTTTCACTGTGTGCAACTTGTAAATGAAAGAATAGGTGATGTGCTTTGGTCTCTATTTACAAGCACAGAGATATGCATCCAAGCATTTAAGTTCAAGCAAGCTAATCCCATAAAATGCTTGCAACAACTGTACACTTAATTTGCCACGACTGTGAGTGAATTACAGCCATTTATTTACTGCTACTCATTTTCTGAGTATTTGTGTCTTATGGCTGAGCATAAGTAGGTGTTAGATGTTTAATTACTGGGGCAGGCAAGTTGGTACTTTCCACCCAAGAATCTTAGGAACCAAGCTTGGCAAATTGCTGTGATTTGTATTGCCATGCGGAAAGATGTGATTAATAACCATGCATTGGTATGTAGGAATAAATCCAAGGAGGTGAGATAAAAGTATCTGTTACAAGAAATCATCTGTACAGGGAGAAAATGCCCATTTCGGGCACCAACAGCATCTAACCGGAACACAAGGGCAAAGCCTTAAAGCACCCAAGCGAGTAGTAACAGCACAGCATCGTTAACAATTGTGTTTTCATCCTTGTGCCTTCTCCTGAAGCATCAGTGAAATATTCTGTGTTGCTTTCCCCTGCGCTGTTCTTCTGAGTGCTGGATGTTATACGGGCTACAGAAAGTAGTGTTTTCTGGATGCTGATCCCACACCTCTTGGAACTCTCTGAATTATGTATGTGATCACCCCACGTTCAAACACTATGGACTAAAACATCAGCTATTTCGCAGTGGGATGCCTCCTTTTGAATCAAGGGCCCATGGCTCAGAGTATTTCAAGGTGTGGAGAACTCATAAGCATCTTGTGACCTATAAAACCCCTATGTCAAACAAATGAAAACACAAAACCGAAACAACAAAAAACCGAGGAGAATCCCAGCCCCGGGCTGAAGTCCCCCCAGTTTGTGGCAGGTTGGGTGGCGGAGCACAGCTCTGCCTCCCGACTGCTGGAGTTCTGCTGCCATCCCGTGGCCAGCCGCGCCTCGCCAGCGCTCCCAGCAGGACCTGCCAGGGGGTGGGTGGCCGAAAAAGAACCTCCTGGGCCTTCTCCAGCTTCCATGCCAGGGAATCCCGAACCCGCCACCTCCTCTGCGGGGTTTGCTGTCACCAGTCTTGGTGCGATTTCTGCTTGATGAACCTCAGAGACAAGTAGTATAAGAGCAGGAAGCTGCCAACGACAGCAAGGAGGACGAGGTAGCTCACGTAGAGAGGGTGGGAGTCCAGGTCCAGGGCGTGAGTGACCTGTAACAACAGATAACATAAAATTAGGAACAGGCACAAAAATATCATGCTGGATCTATGAAGTGTGTTCAACGTGAGCTTCCCTGGCCCCTGCCGCCTTTCCCCTTGCTTTCCAGCTGGATGTGACCTCCAGAGCGGCTCCATAGCTGGTTACGGCTACGCTCTGTCTGGGGGCTGTGGTGTTTCACAGGAACATGGTTTAGCTTCTGGGCAATTTCAGCAAGCACATATTTGAGGCTTGTGTAGAAAATAGCTGTCCTTTATTCTCCTTTTCCTTTCCTTTTTTTTTTTTTTGTTTTGTTTTGTTTTTGTTTGGTTTGTTTTTCCCCTCTTCAACCAAGGAGAAAACGATAGGGATATCTGTATATCTGAAAATGATACAGATGTATGTAGGGATACCTGTAGGGACAAATTTAAAATATACCGAGTGTAGCATGACTTCATGCATTGATTTAGCACTTGCCAAATCTGAGACCTACAACATCTAGTTATATACAATGGGCATATAAATAGCGTTCTAATTAGTTATGAAATGCTCTGAAGAGTTTTTACTAATGACTTACAAGTTTCCCTGGTATTTGAAGTGTAGTATTTCCAAAAGTCATTTCATATGTGAGGTCTGTGAACTGAATTTGCATCATGCTTTGAAAATTCCATCGGAGAAAAGAGATTTTAGAAACCCAAAATGGAACTGGAAAAAGAACAGCAGAAAGAAAAAAAATTGATATACATACACAAAACTTCCTTGGGACCTCAAAAACTGCTGTGTGGCTGCCAAATACAGCAGGTTTGTCTAATTTCTTGATAAGATGCTGTAAACGTATGACAGTTTATTATTGGACAAAATGGCAGCTAATTTGTACATTATTATGTGGAGACGGAAAATTAGGAGAATGTCAACTAAGTCTCACTGGAGCTCAATCTTCATCTACCAGATATAATTCTTTTTACTGAAAAAGTTAGCAACCACGTAAGAATAGAGCTTTTCACCAGTGCTTTTTTTGACCAAACTAACTTATTGTTATCTCATTTGCAGATGGAGACACTGATGTAAAATGAACAGCCTGGACTCCATTGTCACCACCCAAGAAGGTCATTGCAAAGGTAGGAATGAAGCTGAGTTTTCCTCTGTAAGACTCACTCAGCCTCACGATCACCAGTCGCTGATGGAAACCATTAATGTTCCAGTTTGGAAGGATGGTGGGAGCCCTGCCTTACCTGTCCAAAGGTTTTCTAAGCTTATGACAAAGCCGCCGCTCAGGTAGAACGATGTGAAGAGGACGTTGCCAAAGAAGGCTGAGAGCTGTAGCGTGGGCAGCAGCGCTGCCACCCAAAGCGCCATGGCACGGGCGCTGTACACGGCCAGCCAGACTGAGAGGAAATTCAGCACAAAATGTTCTAGCTCAGGAACGAGGTTTGTCAGCCAGTAGATGGGAAGCCCGTAAATTATAACAAAAGCACAGTGTTCTGGAAGCTCCCCCAAAATCTGTTCAGAAAGAAAAAAAAAGAAAAAAAAAGAGAGAGAGAGAATAAATGAAATAATAATTGCAAAACCACCTGAGACGCACCTTAATGTATTTATGGACTGTTTATAAAAACTATAGGGAATGCTCCCTTAGAATGTAATCATCTCCCTGTTAGATGTTGTCACTGACATACAAAAACAACTCGCAACAGAAATTGAAATCCGCACTAATTTTTTCTCCAGTTGTGACAATTCCTGTAGCTAATTGTTAAATTGAGAGGATTCTTGTTACAGATCAGATGTCTTGTTTTATTACAGTTTGGCAGCTTCTAAGAATTTAAGACGGTCTCCCTGAGAACCGGTGTGCGTGATAGCAGTAATGCTGTTACTGACTCATGGAAAATGCATGTTTTGTCCAAATTTGATTGAATCTAGTGTGAGATCAAATTTGAGACGGATTTGGCTGTCGGTCACTTCCCCACTCTGTCCCAAAAGCATTCCAGTTAGTAACTCTTTAACTCATTGTAAAACAAAAAGATGCTTAGGATTGTCTCAAATATCTAAAGATACGTATAGAGAGTATTATGATTATTTCTTCCGAAGAGGGTTGCTGCTATCCTCTAATACTAAGGTTGTAACAAATTACATCGATTTCTCTATGAATAATGTGCAATCTTTGTGACACAATGCAAAGAATATTTTTCTCTGGCAACCACTAATAAGCATTTAAAATCTTGTGCAGAAATGGAAACCTAAATTACAGATGCCATGGCAGGCAGAACTCATCTAACAGTGGCAACATCACAAAGAAGAGATTATTCTAAACCCTTGGTGAAAAAGAGGATGTAATTTTTTTAAATTTCTAAATTTATTTCTAGAAATTCTGGCTTTTGTTGCACGTAATATTGTCCTGACCACTACAGACACAAACAGCTACTTGAAATGTTGCATGTCATTTCTGTTTTACCTTTGCTTTAGCATTTAATAGGAATACTTTGTTTTACAGATCAAGATGTGTAATCAATCTTTCAAAGGCGCTCCAGTGGATGAAATATGTAGGTATGTAATACTATCTAAACCCTTAAATTTTAGTTTGGGATTTCTCAAAGTTTGGCCAAACAGCCCAGAGGAAGATTATTTTTTGGCTTTTCTGTGGGTGGGATGTTAGCTGTGACTTATGGCAACAGATCTAAAATAGCATGAGGTTTAATACATTAACGCCAAGGAAGCAGGAATGATAGCCGTGGCTGGCAGACACAGAAGAACAAAGTCTGATATGAATATGATCATTTACATGAGAAGGCTTTGGTTTGTCTGTGTTTTTTAACGTTAGAGCCAGCTGTTTGTATTTCCTGGCAACAAAATCAATTACCTTAGCAAAGAAGTATGGGCTAACAGAGTACATTCCATCTTCCAAGTCGTGATAAAGCATAGCTCTTTCCGAATGACCTGCAGGGTAGGAACAAACAGGTTGATTTCATCCTAGGGTTGCATTAATAAGTATAATTTTTCATTGATTTAGGAATTTTCTGATTTTGATTGCTTACAACGTTTACAAGAAAACTGACACTTACATTTGGCAATAACATCCAAAATGACTGTGAAGGGGATTAGTGCACCTATCATGTACAACAGGGCTGTTGTGTCACGAATAGAGAGTCCGGATTTCTCATGGCCATAGTACAAAAATCCAATTAATAATGACATGAGAAGGGCCTCAAGTCCATGGATTAGTAACGTTGAAAGATCTCTGAAGTCATTGGAGACTTGACGACTAGGAAAACAGCAACATTAACCATAAGGTATAGCACTTACTAATGCCACTTACATTCATATCTGTTGCCTCAAATGCTCTGCTTAAATAATTTTGTGGAACTTGCTGACTTTGGGTAGGAGGGGAGTTGGGCTGTCTGGTTCTGTAAAGGGTTTTACCTAATCAAAACTATTGAGATTCTGTAGTTGCCTAGTAATTTGGGTCTGAGATGCTGAAAGCTTGAAAGAAGGCAATGGGGGTGGGACAGTCTGATTTTGGAGATGCAGAAGCAATTACTTTGGTTACAGACATCTCTTTGTTAAGGACCTGTAGGGTAGGCTGACAACAGCTGATACTGATGGTGATGTTCTACATATATTAAGCTAGTTGATTGTGTTTCTTTTGAGAATCATGAGACCTGACTACAACACCCATCACTGCTGGCTGTAATTAGTGAAGACTCCTGGCTTCAAATCTGAGGCAGAAGTTTGAGGATGGCAACGCCTGAGCCTATCACAAGGCTGCCTGGTTTTGCTGACAGTTGGGTCCCCAGGCTTTGGCATGGACATCAGGATAGCAGTACCCAAAACTGGGATGCAGGTTCCTGAGCCTGGAGTCTCCTACTGCTCCTTAAAGCCATGGGCTCCCAGTGGTGGGAGCTGGAAGCGACTGTGTGTGGAAGGAGCCCTAGGGCAGGAATGTGGGGTTGTCCTGCTCAGGGTGTGGGATGAGCCTGAAGAGCAGCCCCTCTGCTCTATGGCTTGCTCAGGTCTAGGGTGCACTCAATTCTCATTTTGTGCATCTTCCTGATTCTTTAAAGTACAAATGGCCTTGGTACATAACTGTTTAAACTGGAGATAAGTTACCTTAATAATATAGTGAACTGCTTTAAAACTCCTGGTAACTGATCACTGGAATGATGAGGCATGTTGATAGCCTCTTCTGAATTTAAATGAGACCTGCCCAAAAGAAAAGAGGGAAAAAAAATTAAAATTAGCCCAGGCTGTAGCTGTTATTCCAGATCTGCTGTACAACACACTTCTCTTTACCTTTGCTTGCTCAATGTGGTTGCAGAATTGTCATCTTCAGTAACTTTCCATAAGAAATCATCAAAATCTTTGACTTTTTCTAGGAAGAGGTTGGCAAGAGTACTTGCTCTTTTTTGACTTTCCATCTCCTTTTCTGTGGTCTGTTTATCGATGCTAGTCAAATCAACTGCAAGACATTATTTGACATGAGTCCATATGCTACAGGTGTGATAGCTTTATGATGTATTTAGAATCAGGAATTTCATCATGAGCAGACAGTATGACCTGTGTGTATGCATTAAGCTACAATGGTTAAAACTATCAATTACTTTAGGTAATTTGTGAAGAACAGATTGTTAACATGTATTTTGTCTTGGGGGTTGTTTCTTATCTAGTCATTCAACAAATCACTGAGAAATTTTGTAATTGATTATTTTAATATTGTAAACTACTATTTTAGATTTTTCTAAATTTAATAGTGGCTTGAGAAGGGTGTTTAGAATGAATAGTTTTAATTTCCTTCCTGGCATGTGGGCATTTACAATCTATTATGTGGCCTTGACTTAAATCACATGGGTTTTTTTTGTCTGCAAAGTGATAGTTATCATCATCTTTTGTATCTTACAGAGGTGCCATAAACTTTACCTGATACTGAGAAAGCCCATGAAGAACATTATCCAAGGACAGCATAGTAGCAGCAACAATAGTTGCCTTAGCACTATTTTTTTTATTTAACAAATCTATTTCTTTAAATCTAAACTTTTACTGGTACTTTCCAATGCTGACCTTCAGTGTAGGGTGATAATACCCAATGTTTTGCCAATGCTTGCTAAGAAAACTATTGCTGCACATTTCATAACTCCTGAAGTTGGGCTAATCACCTCTGTTCAGACACTCTTCAGCAGAAGTTCATCAGAAATGAGTTACCACCTACCCTATCTCCCCCTTCTGTCATGGTCTCTCATTTCTCTTTTACACACAGCCAGCGTTTGTGCATTTCCACCAGGTGCTCCTTCTTGCTGTGTCACCCTCTACCATCCTGTCCCTTTTCCACCTTCCTGCTGCCCATTCTCTTCTCCCTGTCCCTCTCCCTCTCCTTATGGGTACTGACTTAGTGCATGCTGCTAAATGATCTTCCACCTCCCATTCCCATCCACGTTGTAGGGGTTTGTCTCTGTAACCACAGGCAGTAACTACAAGTTGCCCCAGAACTGCCTCATATTCTCCACTCCCATATGGGGGTGCTGCAAGCCCTCCTCAAGGCTGCGCTTGGCCAAGAAGGACTGCTCTGAACCCTGGTGGTGGCAAAGGTCTTCTTGGAAGGTTTGACACTGAGGTTAACTTCTGTTTATCTCTGCACAGCTGATAGGAGCTGACGCAGCCTGCCACATAGGCACAGCTGAAGAGGTTACTTCAGAGCACTGAGGCTGATGATGCCTGTGCAGGGTTTTCCAGCCAACTTGAGTGCAAAGACTGAAGGGCTGGATCTGAACCAACCTTTCTGGTAGGAGACTGAGACTGCTGCTGTTAGATTAACAGGACCAGACTGCCTTTGCACGTTGCAGAAACAGAAGAGGAATGGATTTGGAGCCATGTAGTTACATTTCTTTGAGAAGAAGAATAGCAGGGTTGCTTTTCTGAATTTGGTTTTAATCCCTTCTCTTCCCTTCCCAGCATTCCATGATGTTGGGAAGCACTCCTTTTTCCCATTTGCTATTCCAGATGTGTATTAGTCCTCACCCTGGGACACTTGTTTCCCACATTTCTTGATTCAGAAGTCAGAGAACTGGCTACAGAAAGCAATTGATGAGTTCACCCATGTATTTCTCGATGAGGGCAAAAGTTTTGACCAGGTAAAGCATGGCTATAAGGTGGATTATTGAAAAATGGTTTTCTTCATACCTCTTGTTTTTGTTATGTTTCCTGTACTAAGGTTCATATTAAAATCTGAACAGTATTGATTTGAGTCAGTTCTGAGGCTTATCTGAGGCAGTTATGGTCAATAAAAATCAATGTTAGCTGATGCACTTACGAAAGCAAATGACTTCCAGTAACCTTTTTTAATGACAGTACTTGATACTAACCATAGAAATCTGCAGGATTGCTGTACCTTGGGCAGGGATAGCCTAGTTCTGTGAAATACTGGACCATATCTCTAGCTGTTCCAGAGTAGACAGTGACTCCAGAAGTCATCAGAAGAACTAAGTCAAACAGTTGGAAGATATCTGAGCGGGGCTGATGAAGTGAAAGAAGAACCAATCTGTTTCCTCTGGCAAGTCTGGATAATGTTATCACAAGGTTATGTGCCGTAAAGCTGTCCAGTCCAGATGTGGGTTCATCAAGTATGAGTATTCCTGCCAAAGACAATAAGTTTAGCTGTGGAAAACAACATGTTTGATTTGAAAAATATGTTCTAAGTAAAATGGTTTTGGTGCATGAAATCTCTCTGATATATTCAAATTTTTTTTAAAGTCCAAAGTATATTTCATACCAGCATCACATAACATTCAACAATGGAAATTTCTTCTCCTCTCTCTTGCTGAACACAGTGACCAAGAACAATTATTTTAAATCTTCTCTTGCTCCCACTGGAAATGAGTTTGGTGTTGTTTTTTTTTTTTTTCATCGGGATGCAGATTTAGGTTCCTTATTAAACTGGCATTATTCTCTGCAGTTTTGCACTGCCTCTGCAAATATCAGGTAAGTGAATATTAATTAATACAATCGTACTATTTTTGTATCTTGCCTACAGAAATGTTTTAACCTAAATGTTCAATATTTAAACCTCTTACATTATTCATGTGTAAATACACAATATTAATTTAGATAGCTCCTCCTCCTCCCAGCCTGTGCTGTATTTTGTACCTATTTGCACATTTAAACGTGAAGAGGTAGGCATGTTTGGATTTTTTGTGTGTGCTTTGCAGTTGATTGTTACAAGCTTGAAAGTGTTTTACTATTTTGCAGTGTTTGTGTTGTTATAGAACTTTATAGCCTCAGTCAGCACAAGGCAATGACTGTAAACAGACATGGTTTCTGTGCTGAGGGGTATAACTTGTTTGAAATGTAAAGAAAGTTTTACTTACTTTTTCCCAGAGCTAACTATGTTTTTACTTCAGTACCAGTATATCTTTCCTGGGCATCACTTCTTACAAAAAAAAAATAAAAAGATTTCTACTTTCCCCATAATTGCAAAAATAAAGCTTTATGCAAGCAAAAAATTCTCAGCTCCATTTTGTAGTGAAAGAGCTGATAGGAAACCTTGCTCAAGGAGAGGCTCAGCCAAGATTAGGAGTGCTTTTGATATGTATAAGAACAGATAGGGGATTCAATAGTGCAAAATCAGCTGCGGATTTAACCTCATGTTTTGATTCTGCTGAAGATGATGGAAATTTCAAGTTCACCTGTGGCATGAGCCAGTCATACCAGTGAGTTGCACAAGACCACAACGACTGACTGTGCAGCCAAGAAAATGACCTTCCCTGTTAACATTGCACATGTAAATTGGAGGAGAGGAAAACAATCCAGATGTTGTAGGCCAGCAGCCTTCCAAAGTGACTTGTGGCATGTGGTCAAATAATAACCAGAGCACTTCTGGGAGGGTGATTTCAGGCAACTTTCAGTAGCCTGTGTGATGATGGTTTTAGAGAGCAGTGGGTGAAGGCTTCCAGGGGGCTCTGCCTGGCTCTGTCACTAGTGGTCCATTGGCAAAGGTGACAGAGGCAGAAGTGGGCTGGCTCCTGAAATACTCCATTTAAAGAATTATTACTGTAGTATTTGCATTATTACCTCCTGTCAGCACTGATTTCAATTTAAGCAAACAGATCAGTACCCTGCTATGGAGAGGTAACCTCTGGCAGAGGGTGATGCAAGACCTGTTAAATGTCCTGAGCATGAACTCTTCCAGGTGCCCCAGGGGCAGCTGTGTGGATGACTCTTCCCTGAAAGGTCCTGTCTTCATTTACTGCCCCATTTCCCCCAGTGGGCAAAAGCTTTTACTCACCTGGGTTCCAGAGCAGCTGCACACCGATGCTCACTCTCCGTCTCTCGCCTCCCGAAACGCCACGGAGGTACTCGTTCCCTACCCTGGTGTTTGCACACTGGCGCAAGCGTAGCTCTGCTATAACATCTTCTACCTGGGGGGATCCGAAGGGCAGCAGAGATAAAGCATGAGCTTATTTGCAGATTTGTGCAGAGATAAAGCTGAAAATACGATTAATGTAGTTAAAATTCATCTGGATGTTTCAGTGCCATCTGATCAAGACACACTTGAAAACAATTCTTGATTTCAGAGATAACATTAAAAAAAGGCTCAGTGATCAGCAATTTAGTTCTTCTTTCAGCCTCTCTAATGCTTTCTCTAGATTGTCATTTTTTATGAGCTTTGCAACAATTGCTGGTTTCTATCTTGAAAGAAGAAAAAGGTTTATAATTCATAATCTACATAAAAAAATGCCAGATTAGCTGTTCTGACTCCAAACACACAGGATCTCTTGGATAATTCCTGTCAGACACATTTTTGACAACTTTATTTTTTCCCCAACAGCTTAATTACCCTTTTTTTCCTCTGTGAGTCTGAAAAAAACTTTGGAAGGCGCAGTTTGGCAACAAACAATAGTGTTTCTCTGACAGTCAGGTGGGGGAGCAGTCGGTCATCCTGTCGCACGTGTGCTATGCATTTCTTAACAAGCTGAGGAGTGGTGGGTTTGTTGTTGATCAAGATTTGACCAGACTTGATCTTGCCTCCTTGGTCCCGGCAAGTTATCACGTCAAGCAAAGATGTCTTTCCACCAGCTAGAAAAATTAAAATTGAAAATTAAATTAATTTCCAAGGAATCACTTTGGAAAGTGATTTAGTCACAAACAGAGAACAGAAGTTTTCGGTCTTTAATGTCTTTTCCCCAGCCCTCCCTAAAGCTTTTCCAAAGCCCCAGAGGCGGAATGGTCTTACAGGAAAATACCAGCTACAAGCTCCCATTCAGGAAATCTCTCTGCTCTGGAAGGGAGTATGTGGCTTAACCTTTGTAACTTCTCAGTAGAATTGGGTGGTTGGGTGTTGAGGATAAGCCCTCCCTTTGTCCTCTTCTTACCTCTCTTTCACTTTTGGAACACCAGTGAAAGGTGGTACCCTATGCTTGGCTATAAGGCTGGCACCTAAATGCTCGGCAAGAGCTTGCTTTGTGGAGGGAATTGTGAATTCAGAAACTGGAACAGCTGAATGAGCTGAGGCGCTGAATGATTATACACACAATAAGAACCTTAATCATGATTGAAATAAAAAGTATTATGACTTAAATAAGACAAAAAGACATTTAAATAATTAAGAAAAGCTGGCTCATGCTCAGAGGTAAGAAAAGTAAAATAATGAAAACAAAACCTGATTTGGAATTAAATAGCAGATGCATTTTTCCTTCTTGCTGTATGATACTGTATGTAAACACACAGAGCTCTCTTATTATGATTAGATGTCATTTATTTCTAGTCTCCCTGTTGAAAGATTAACTCCACGCTTGTTTCTTAATATATACATTTCAAAAAGAAACCCATCCATCTGTAAACCACGTATTGCTCTATTTAAGAGTGACATATTGATTGCCATTGACAGTGTGAAACCCATCAGCAGTTTAATCCATTTTACTAAGGCATTTGATGAAACAGATGATAAACAGCTTTTAAAAATAGTTTGACTAGTTTGCTGAAAGGGGTTTGTGCTCAGTGTATGTTTCCTTACAAAGGTGCTATATCTATAACTCAATATGCTATTTTATCTGAAGCTTTTCCTTTTATTATCAGGAGAATCTCTAAGGAACAACTTCAATTGCATTTAGGATACATGCCAAGAAGAAATTTCCATGGAAATGGGGAAGAAAAACCTCTTTTGTAGAAATAAAGCTAAAACTTCTTTGGCAAATATGCGTTGCCTTTGAGAGAGAGCATCTTCACTGAATCGCTGAGCTACCCTGAGGTAAGAGGTCTATGGGAGACACAGCATGGGGGGGTTTTACCTCCAAAGTATAGGCACTTTTTACTTCAGTTTAACAGTGTCTACTTCTTATCCCCCTAAATGAGATTAGACTCAACTAAACACATAGGGTAAAGGCCATCTCTCCATTAGTCATCCTCACCCTGGAGAAGATTAAACCAGTCCCACCAGAAAATTAAAAGGGAAAAAAAAGATGTAAGAAAACAGAGACCCATGTTAAAGCCAAACAGAAGTGGAACTGTCTTCTCCATAAGTTTCTCTAAATAAATTCAAATGTGATGTTTTATCATGTTAGAATTGCCTCAATCTGAAGGGATTTCCTGCTTATGGCTGTGCACGTTGCCACTGATCTTTCTTACGGGGTCTGGCCTTATTTGTCTGCTCTGTTACTGTGTGAGGTCTGCAACTGGCCTGTTTTGAATCTCAGCCACGAAGCTGATACATGTCCAGCAGAACTGGGACTGCAGCCCATAGTTATAAAAATACCCCACTACACCTCAGGAAACAAACAACAAACATGTACAAGTTGTAACAAAATTGGTTTTGAAAATAAATTCTATTCCCCCCTCCCCCCCCCCGCCCCAGTATCATTCTTTGTTTCCTCATACATCCTAAAGGGTGTATTTAAGTGGCATAGTTCAAAGAGGTGTTTCTCAATTAGATTTTGCCTTTCAAAAGACGGCAGAGTATTTTTCTTGGCTGTGTGTGTTTTACCTGAGAGTTGGACAAATTATGAAGTTAAGTTGCTCTTACCAGTGCTTCCTATAATAGCTAGCATCTGACCACTTCGCACTTTTAAATTCAGATTCTGAATTACTGACACACGAGAACGGGGATCTGACTTCCAGGTCCATGGCATTTGCATCTGTGCAAGGCGTTCATACCAGGGAATCTGGGATGCCATGTTAACCTAACAAAGGAAGAAACAAGCCCCTTCAATTCCAACAATAAACAATTTAGCAATAAATGTCTTAGAAGTTATGATGTTACAAGCAGAGAATATGTTAAAATAATATTGATAATCCTTATAAATACATGGGAGAAAGTTCTTTTCCGGCCAAGTACGGTTTCCATGATTTGCTTCTTATTCCTGTTAAGCACTAAGGCGATCTCTGTCCTCTGTTACTTTAGTAATTTCTTGCTGTTGTAAACTTTAATTTTTAACTTTTTAAATTGCTCAAAACTGAAAATTGTGAAGTCTACTTCAGATGCCATGGTAGAACAGAGGCAGATGAAAAATTTCACTGGCTGCCTGAAATCCTCCCTGTGTTTGCCATCCTCTCCTTGTCTCCTTCCACATGCTTATTCTTGCCAGCAAGGGTTCCTGATATCCCTAGCTGAACAGAAAGTTCCTCTGCCTCAGCTCTCAGAGGAAGGATTTCTCTTAAGAATAAGAAAAAACAGAGCCTAGAAACAAACCTATTTTCCTGTCTTATACCCTAGATTTACTAGATATATTTACAGCAGAGAGTCTAACTTGCTGTCAGTATTGCAGCCAAGAGCATGATTCTCCTTACAAAACCTCTGTACTTGACTGTGCAAGGGTCACGTGAATTAACTTGAGTTGTGAACTTCAACTTTCTTTGGCTTTTAAAATAGTTTGCATATAGAAACAGATATTGCTGGATGTGCTCCCTGCTGAACAAAAGACATAAAGTACAACTTTTACCTGGTAGTTGAGTTCTTTGACCTCAAGAACATTTGATTTTCCACTGTATGTGAAATACAGACTGTTATCCTCTTCAGAGCAAAAAATACTGTCCTGGGCCTTGGTCTGAAAAAGTTATTAGGTTAATTATAATCGTTAATTACAATACTTAAAGTACTGTTAAAACCTGAGTTCAGAAAAGGCAAAGCAGAAAGGGAAGTAAATTTTTTGGGATGTAACAGTATTGTTGATAAGTTACTGTAGTGCAGAAGTCTGAAAGGTTGCAATGAGTTATCTGTTAATCAGTATGAAATGTACTTTGTTCTAGCGGCGTGTGTGAGGGCCAAACACGCTGCGCTGTGCTCTTCTGTTTGCAGCTTGAATGGGATCACTTTTTAAATGGAGATAGATTTCATGCCACCATAAAGAGATGGGACTCTCATTTCTTTTTTTGAGGAAAAAAATGTACTGCTTCAGCAAGGTTAGTCTACTGGATAAAAATGGTGCATATTGAAATTCTTAAGTTATGGCAGCTAAAATTTAAGGTTCACTGGAAGTATGATGGTTATTGAATTCCACAGAGACTCGTTAACTTGGAGGCTTTATGAACAAGAAGGTGCATAACCATGAGTACAGCCTCTTTTTATCCTCTTTCATCCTTTAAATTCACAGTTTGTCAACTGGAACTTGGTGTTCTGAGATATGAGTTAAAATAACAGTCTCTACATGGCTTCATTAACCTTTTGCATATAACTACATTAAGAAGTCTTTGCTGAGGCAGATTTCTGGCTTCGAGTTTAATTCTGTGTGCAAGCCTGTAGTTTTCACTCCAGCCAGCCCTATCTCTCCCAGAGCCTTGTGCCTTTCCTAGGAGTCAGATTCATCTCCTAGCCAAGGCAAATGCACCTCTTCCCTGTCTCACAGACCCTGCCCCTGCCTGTGGTGTCTGTGGCAGATGGTGACCGCAGTCTTTGTGCACACTTCCTACCCTCCCAGCAAATAAGGCTAATAATCTTCTTGGTCTAAATACACAGTGCAAAGCAGCATGACACCAAGCAGCCTGAAAAGCCATGTTAAAGCCCTCCAAGATCCTCCCACAGCTAAAGCACTCTGTGCTCTTGCTTACATTGAATTTAACTTCGCAAAAAGCAGGTGGTCCCCAGCAAATGTGGGGAGCTGGTCTTACAGCCTAAAGGCATGTCCTCAGAAAGCCAGTCCTGGCCATGCTCAAGGACCTTCTGCTCCATCCACATATCTGAAGATCCCCTCCCTCAACTCCACCACCAGGGGCTCAGGGTGGCACCGGTCTCATCTCCTCTGGGCTCTTGTTGGGAGGGAGGGTGCCTTCTGCTCCCGGTTTTGGAGGTGAAGGAGACAAGGGCTCACTGACTGTGAAAGACTGGTCACCAGGCTGGCCACCCACCTCTCCCAGCTCCCAAGCAAGCACTGGAGCTGTGAGAGGGCTAAGCCCATGGGCTCCCTCCCCATTCCCTGAAGGTCTCGCTCACCGGCAGGTCCATGTATGTCACCTGGCTCCAGCTGACACTGTCCCGAGGGATATTTTCAGTGGCTTCCTTCATGTTGGAAGGTCTTGCTCCCTGCAGGTGGTTCAATTATCTGCTCTTTGCAAGCTGTGGGAATCTGTCTCCTCTTGGTCCTGAGCTCAGCCCTTTCCAGGTGCCCTCACCGCAGCACCATTTCTCCTGGCACACTGCGTCTCTGCGGCTGGTGTGACCCTGTGGACAGGGAAATATTCCCCTCCTCTGGGGACCGTAACAGCTCAGGCTAAAGGTACATCAGATAGTGGCTTCAGCTAATCGCCTATCGGTTGTTCTCAGGAAAAAGAAAGAACTCAGCACCCCTCTATTTTCTTTCCGGTGCTTCCCTGGGTGGCCGGTGCTGGGGGCAGTGACCTGCTCTCACCCAGGGACAGCGAGGAGCTGCCCCTGCCTGGTGCTGGGGGAGGCATGGTGGTGGCAGTGTCGGGCACCTGGCCAGCAGCCTGAGGGAGGGAGGGAGCCTGCGGAGCCCCAGCACCCGAGGATGTCGGGCAGGGGGTCTCCCCCCCTGGAGAGGAGCAGCGGTGGCGGGCAGACAGGCCAGGTGAAGGTCCCGGTGCAGCTCTCTGACAGCATCAGCGTCCGGGGCGTCTCCTACACCATCAGGTAGGGCTGGGAAAATGGCATGGTGGGACCCTGCCTGTTGGGAACTACTCTGACCCCAGGGACCAAGGGGAGAGGTGCTGGGACCCGTGGGATGTGGATTTGGCCCGCTGAAGAAGGAGGGACATGTCCAGGACGCTGGCCTCATGGTGCTGGGCCACCCGCCACAGGGGTAGAGTACAGGGCCTGAAGGAGGCAGAGCTGCTCTGTCCTCCAGAGGGTTCACCAGTTCTTCTTCACATCTCTGAAGGAGACACTTTAGAAAAGATTTTCAGATATTGTGCCTCTTAGCAGTCATTCTGAAAAATCTGTACCTTCCACATAATGTTGAAGTTAAAAAGTTAAATGTGGGGCAGGGGAGAGGGGGAAATATGCTTCCTTCTTTTTTTCCTCCCAACACTTTAAAATCCTGGCAGACTCCTATCCAACATGCAAGTAGTTACAAACCATTCACTTGCTTGATGTGAAAATTTTAAATCTTCTCTGTTTCATCTTTTTTGATGTTTGTTTTCCAAGAGAACGTGTTGGCCCATGGTGGAACGTTTCTTTATATCGTAAAAAATGGACCCGGCAAATACTTAAGGATGTTTCATTTCACATAGAGAGTGGCCAGATAATGGGAATTTTAGGAAATTCTGGTAAGTTGTTATAGTACTTTAAAAGGTATATGATTGGAGCTAATACTAATGACTTCAGCAGTGGTATGAATGTGACTGAGGTCTGTCTTTTAAGTAATGAAATCGCAGCTAGTTCTAACCTCTGCTTTGGAAAGCTCCAGGGCTTGGTTTTCAGAGTTCGATCTTCAGTCATCTAACTAACAATTATAATTTCAATAGAAGATAAAGTTGCTTCTAAACCCACATGTTTCACTAGGAAGTGTGAATTTGTATTAATTACAGGCTAATTTACATGCATTTTAGGTTTCCCATTTATTTCACCTAAACTAGTTGCATTATTATTTTAATGCTATTGAGAAAAAAAGCACTTTCTTCTTTTCAAACATCTCCATCCAAAAGTGGCTACTCCTCTTGAAATTATAAAATTCATCTTGTCACAGGATTAATTTATTTTGTTTGAAAGGATCTGGGAAAACAACACTTCTGGATGCAATATCAGGAAGACTGGGACATAAACAAAACTTCTTTGGTGAAGTGTACGTGAACGGGCAACAGCTGAAGAGGGAACAGTTTAGAGATTGCTTCTCTTATGTGCCACAGGTTAATTTCTACATTTATTTATGTACACTGTGCTTCCTCTCATGTAAAGAAAGTAGATAGTGTAATGGAGTAATGTAATCTGACTGTGATTTTACTAGTATATTTGGTATGAAGCACATAATAAATTGCATGCATGAATGAAGGTTGTGCAAGCAGGGGAAAGATCTTAATTACTAAAGGAAGACTAACTGCTTCTTCCTCTTCACCTTTTTTTCCCCCCCAGAATGACACTTTGTTAAGCTTCCTGACCGTGCAAGAGTCTCTGACCTACACTGCTTTGCTAACTCTTCGGATATGTTCCAACAACATCATCAAAAAGAAGGTCTGTATCTTATCATCTTCCCCTAGAAAGACAGACATGATGTCATATAATGCTTTCACCAGCAGCACTTTCTGTCCGTGGCTGTGCTTTACGCTTAGAAGGTTTTGTAATACTCCTCATTTTGCAAGTGGGGAGGAATCCTCCTGCTGAGAAGTAGGACATGAGTTCTCTGGTCCTCCCTGCCTCTGCAAGGAACATGTGCTGATGACCCAGGGAGTCACCATTGTGCTGGAACGAGGTTTCCTGCCCAAAGCTGCAGCAGTTACTGCTGCAGGAGATGCTGCTGTTGGTATTGAGGTCAATTCCTCTTGCCCAGCTGGGAAATCTTGGGCCGTTTAGGGCCGTGTCTGCTGACAAGCCTCGTGGACATGACGTTAACATTACTCTGTCTCCTGTAGGATCCTGCTCACTAACTGGAACAGCTCCAAAAAGAACTGGTCTAATAAGCTCCATACAAGTTATTCTGGATAAAATAGATGTGTTTCAGATCTATTAGAGGACTCCTTGGCCTCTGTTGAGAGTAAAATTTGGATATTTGTGACCAAAGGCTCTTGCTTTCTGTCTTGTCTCTTCAACTGTCTTCTACTTAGTATTTTATACTTCCCCAGAACTAATGTAGCTTTCTGCTCCCTTATTTTGGAAGCCAGACCAGAACATTATGCTTTGTACCTTAACTTCTAGTCCCACCTCTGAGTTCTTTATCTCTTAATGTCAACCGAAGCTGAAATTGTACTCATTTTGTAATACAAGAAAATAAAATTTAAAAATAATAATTGAACTAATATATTAAAACCAGTCAAATGTAAATGAAACCAGATACCTTCCAACTAGAATGGATGCAAGCGTTATGTTGGGAAAGTCATAGGTTGAAATTATATGGGTTTTTCTATGAATTTTTTTTCATTTTGCACAAGCATACTTGAGTTAGACTGTGTTTAGTCTTTGTAAACTGTACTTATTTTTCAGGTAGATGCGGTTATGGCTGAGCTGAGTCTCAGCCACATTGCTGACAAAGTAATTGGAAGCCGTATTTTCGTGGGAATTTCTGGGGGTGAAAGGCGGCGTGTCTCAATTGCAGCCCAGCTACTACAAGACCCCAGTAAGTACCACTTCATGGATTTTCAAAGTAAAACAAAACAGTGTCACTTTGTGCTCCTACCATGGGCTTCCATAAGCCACTTTAAAATACAAAAGCGTCTGTATTCTGTAGTTCAGCAAAAGTTAGTCTAGTAATGACGGAAAATGATGAGCAGTAACTCAAGTCTGCCATTAATCTATTAGTTGATCTTGTAAAGTAGGCAGTTTCAAAATCTTAGGGACTAAACATAGGTTTAGACTTGCATTTGTCTATTGCAAGTCTTTCTGGGCTTGTCTTTCCCATCTATGAAATGCCGATTGCAGCACATTAATTTATATGGTTTTGGGCACACTGGAGCCATACGTATGCAAACATGGAGCGTTATAGTGGATTAGCCACGGGAAACAGCACTGTAAATTTTGTCAGTTTTGAGATAGTTTCTTAAAGGTTCCAGAATTTTATGGAGTAAACATCTAGCACGCATTTATCGGATTCTGGAATCCTCATAGGAGTGTGGATGTGCTAGGATTGCACGCTAGGTGGGAAAGAGCCTTTAAATAGCAAAGTGAAATTTATCACTGCTACTGGTGACTCCTGGAGAGTTCATTGGGTGTAGTGATTGCTCAGTAAGTTCACTAAACTCTATAGTAAACACCATAGTAATTCTGCATAGATAAACCTATAGAGAAAACTCTCCTCCCCCTTTATCCTGATCAAGGTTGATCTTGTAAAAATAATGGATTGTCGTGTATCTTTTACCCTTTCCATGAAAGAAAATGCAATACCCCTCACCCCCCCTGCCTCTCTCATCTGTGGAATTATAAATACTGTATTTCAACAACTCTTAATTTTTTAATTACAAATTCTGTTTGTGTATATATATTTAATTCAGATTATAATATTTAGCTAATTATGACAATTGTATTTATGTTTGTATACATCCTGAAATTTATCATTGTTTTCTTAGAAGCTGATGTATACATCAAATCTGTTATAGTAATTTTCAGATTTCACCTAAACTTAGAAAAAAAAAAAAGATTATGCCCTGATCCTGCAGTAGGTTACGTCCCTACTCCTAGTCCTTGAATTTGAACAACTGAAGCTAACTAAAACGGAAAGATCACATCATGGCAATATCTACGTGTATTCTACTTTACATATGGAACTTGACATGGAAACCATTTTTGATACTATTTGCCAAATCAGCTTCAGAGGCAGAAGTTGGAACATTTGCTTCCCATTTACCTGGTTTAAAGCTATTCCTTGTCATTTCACAGAGGTCATGCTACTTGATGAACCGACGACAGGGCTGGACTGCCTGACTGCAAACCAGATTGTTTCCCTTCTCTCAGAGCTTGCACACAGAGACAGGATTGTGATCATTACGATTCATCAGCCTCGCTCAGAACTCTTCAGGGTAAATGATATCCACTCACTATTTGCTTTTTTTTTTACCAGGCTTTTTAGTACCTGCATTCTTTTCAGGACAAAAGTACAAGACCCAGTATAGTTGCCTTCAAAGGCTGTCTTCCTCCCCCTCTGCATAAAATGCAGGCTTGTCTTGAACTTTTCAGCTCTGGCCTTCTGCCACTCACAGGGCACTTTGGGACACATGCTGCCCTGTGAAAATAGCAGACACACTGACTGTGTGCCTAACCTCCGTGTGATGCAGCTACCCAAATCAAAAACACTGGAAGAAGCCATGTAAACTCTACAGGTGTGCGGGCACTGTAAAACCTAGCACTTTGCTTATCTTTACTTACTCATATTTCAGTAACACTTGCAACTTGAGACAGATAAAGCCATGATTTGGAGTGGAAAGGAAAAAAAAAAATCTTCTTTCTGTTTGAGTGAAGTGTTGTGGGTCATGTGGTGGGGGAGTCCTGCCATGCAGGGCTTGGGCTGGAGAGAGCATTTCTCCCTTCCCATTACTGTTTTGCACTTTGTTCCTCTGACACATGCACCACAGGAATGCAAGGCACCTCTTCCCGGGCTGATGGAACTGAGTGTAAGTGGTCATGAAGCCAGAGAGGAGTGGTGGTGCTTTCCTGGACTGAACGCAGTCCCGGTGCCTTGGGAATATGGATTGATCAGGGAACCCTGCCCTGGCAAATGTTCAGCCAAAAACCAGTGCTGTTAAAGTCCTTAAGCACTTCAGGATAATCTTCCCAACAGTCTGGGGATTTTACAGACTGAGGCTATTGAGCGCCAAAGGAGGTCAGTCAGTAAGTGAGGGTGCATTAGGAGTGAAGCCAGAAGCCCACAGCTGCCGTTTCTGTTGGTGGATTACCTCTGTGTGCTGCTGTCTCTGGCAGTTTTGAGAACCACTAGTTGTAAGAACCTTTGAATGTTTCATCTTGCATAACAACCAATAGGTGTCATAGAAAGGACAAAATTTCTTTGACAGAAATATACTAAAGAAGTTTCAATGTGTCAAAACTATTTTTCCTGTCAAAGCATTTTTATTATCAAGGCAGTAGCTGTACTCAAGCATTAATGTGCTGCTTCCTGGTATCTATTGTTAATATATTAATTTGCTCCTCACAGTTATTTGACAAAATAGCCATCATGAGCTTTGGAGAAATGGTTTTCTGTGGGAACCCTATGGAAATGATCACATTTTTTAGTGACTGTGGCTATTCTTGTCCTGAGCAATCAAATCCTTTTGACTTCTACGGTAAGTTTGTCTACGTTGTTTCAGTAAAAATACAGGTTTGCTTTAGACAAGCAAGTTGTTTTCTTCCCCAGATTAAAATTTTCAGAGATAGAAATGTGTTTGAATTCTTCCCCAACTTTGTAATTATTCTCAGCTCAGAGAAAAGCGAGGGCTGGGCCTGTGTAACCTCTACTGAGTCCATAAAATAGCAGGAGTTTGCATAAGGTCTGAAACACAGCAGAAAGGAGTAAACTGCCCATAAAAAAGGAATTTCAACTTTGTGAAACATGTGGATTCCTAATTGTGTCTCTCTGTGGCTGCCCACTGGATGTTGGAAAATCAGTTTGATCCCAAAACTGTGGAAATTCCTATGCTCTTACAGACTTTGTGATGCCAAGCAGCTGAAGACAGTTGTTGCCTGGAGGGAAGGATGTAGAAGAAGTATGGGATGACTGAGGTATCAGTTTCCAGAGATACTCAGTTTTATGTTTCCAAAAGTTTGGGAAGTTGCTAATACCAGGGTGAGCTACTGGAGCAGAGCACATGGATGCTTCAGGAGATGATGAGAGCAAGCTCTTGGCAAAAGCTGAAGAGTATGGTTTTACCAATTCAGGATGAAAAACGAAGTCTCAGCATGAGATTCTGGAAAAGAAGCTTGGTTTTGCTGCAGGGCATGTGTGGACCTGGTCCATGCAGACACATGTTTGAAGAACAGGTGTGTTTGTGTGTGTGTATGTATGTAGGTACATAGGCATGTGTATGCATATCTGTCTTTAAAATCTAGTATGTGTGATTTCTGATGACAGTAGCTGAGCTTTAACCAGGGAATTTGACCAATCCCAAAAGCTGTATTCAGAAACTCGGCACATTCAGAGAAGGCAGTGTTTTTCTATTGTGTAGATGGCATCCTAAGCTTGGAGAGAAGAGAGGATGGTTGTTGACATGAAGCTGGAATGGAATGAAGCTGAAAATACTGGTGTGACAGTGAGGATAATTTTGCCTATATGAATTTGAATAGTCTTGAAAAGCATAGATGATTTGAGATTTAGACCCACTTCTTAAAAAGCTTGGTAAAGAGAGTACTGCATTCTTCAAATGTCAACCTTTGAATGTGACAAGAAAAGGAAAAACTACAGTTTAGAGCAAAGAATCATCAGAATATTTAGTCTATGGAAAATTGGTAGTTTATATTTTTTTATGTGAATTAATGATGTGAACGAAGGGACAGATTCTGATATCATTTACACCAACAGCAGAGGAAAATAGATCCTATGTGCTGTGTGGATTATATTATTGAAATGTCACATATTGTGTTAATAGAAAAAAAAAATAGAAATGCATGGTAGGCATTAGCTAGTTGGTTGGTCTCTCTGTTAGTGACTTTTAAATCATACCTGGTTGGCATTTATCTCCTATGTGACTCCCAGCAAGTCACACTGGCCAAGTTTTTAAAAGTGTGTCTGTGTTTTAGTTGTTCATATTTACAAAACGAAGACTTCATTTTGGATATGCTCACCATCAAAGACAATTCTGCTGAATTCCAGCTTTCAGAACTCTAGGGAAGTATTCATAAGCTTAATTCAGGTTTTGAGGACAAACTAAGAATCTTGGGTAAGGGCTCCTTTTCTCTTGATCAATTTGTATTTTGAAGTTAAACATAACACTGTAAAACTGAAATCTGAGAATAATAGAAACTTTTGGAATAAATAATTGTAAAGATGTCTTATCAGATATTGAAGGGTAATACAAAAGTCTGTAAGAACAGCTATTCCTGAGAACAATAATCTAGTTTATGAAACCTTAGATAATCCCTTGCTATTAAGGAAAATTCTTATACATTTTAGCATTATTCCTGAATCCTTATGACTTGTGCAAATAGCTTCCCTTCTGCCAAAATAAAGAACTGCTGGTGTCAGGAACAGGTCAGGTCTAGGTGGATTTATTAGAAAGGAACACTAACTCTGTGAAGTAGTTACCTTTCATAAGATCCTCGGCAGTAAGTAATTTTTTTCTGCCTGCTAGGAAAATTTGACCAGCTGAACATCCTCTAACTTCACATTAAACTAGAAATATGTCTGAGAAGGAGGCGAGTGTGACCTGGTGTGAGGATGCAGTAACAGCTCAAGCAGAGAAAAGCAGCGTCTCTGTGGCACGAGCTGGGACTAACTGAAAAACAAAGCTCCATGGTTATGGAGGAGCAGGCAGAGGACTGTGGGGATCAGGCAGCTGTGTCTGAGTATCTACCAGAAAACCTGTAAAGTATGTGACCAGAAGGCTGTCTCTTCTTCCTCACCAGTGTTCACCCTCAGCTGATGCTCTGTCTTGCCCTTGGCAGCAGCAGCGCTTCACCCCTGGCACAGACCCATGCTGTGCAAGGAGAAGGCTAAAGATCTGCCAAGCACCAGCCAGTCCTTGCGTTTCCAGGTGAAGGACTTGAACTTCAGGGTCCTATGGAGACCACAAAACACAGAGACTTGTTGTGGCTGCGCAGTTACTCATTCATGCTGCTTCTAACAGAAGAGAGCAATAAAAGAAACCTTGAATACAGGCAGTGGACCTTTTCTTCTTTGCAGATTTTAGGATAGAGACAAGGAAATATTAGTTGCAAGGAGGGGAAGAGGTAAGAAAGGAAAGTGATTATATATATGATTAACACTTTGTAAATTTACAGTGGATCTGACATCTGTGGACACCCGAAGCAAGGAACGCGAACTTGAAACCTACAGCAGGGTTCAGGTGATTGTATCAGCCTACAAAAACTCAGAGATCTTTAGCAAAGTACTGGCAGCCATCGAAAGAACAAAGTGTATGAAAGAGTTGCCACCAATACCGTTCAAAAACAAAGACTCACCCAGTGCCTTTTACAAATTATGGGTTCTGTTACGGTAAGACTTTTTTTTCTTTCTTTCCTTTTTTAAAGAATTTTTTTTTTTTCTTATCCACTAGTGATGTTTTTCCCACCATACATGTAAATATACTTTCTTGGGTTTTTGATCAACCACTGTACTTGTTGCTGTCTTTTCTTAATAATTCCTCTTTGTGGCCACTGTGTGTAAGATTTGTTCACAACTAAATACCCTACCAAAATTGTAAAATGAGGTCAGTCACAGCTAACAAGTATATTGTTATTGTTTTGTTTTATTATCAGGAGGACAACAAGAAACTTCTCCAGAGATAAGATGGGCATCATTATGCGTCTCCTCCAGAATCTGTTATTTGGCTTGTTTGTGGCATTTTTCCTTCTCAGACTGAGGAACGACCTGGTGAAAGGAGCTGTGCAGGACCGCATCGGGCTTGTCTACCAGTGCGTGAGTGCCCCTCCCTACACAGGAATGCTCAACGCTGTTGCACTCTGTGAGTTTCTGTCCTACTGCTGCTATTACTTTGTAAATAATAAAAAGTCTTTGTTGATGGCAGTCATTCAAAAGATCCTAACAGTTTTAGGTAGTCAGAGCTGATACAGAATCATGAAATTCAAAGGCGAAGCAGCAGGAAGCTTTGCAGCACCGGAAAGGATTAGCTCCAGGTTCACTGTACTTAATGAAGGAATATGCCCTGCCTCCTGTCCCTCCCTTTTACACCCGGCCTGTGTATGCAGTCTTTATTCTACACAGTGCAAGAGCCCTTTAGTTACCTGTGTGTAGCATTATAAAGGCAGGGCAAAGTCTAGATCTGTAGTTAACAGCTTAACTGAGATCAAACCCAAAGACTTGGAAAGGATGAAAGTTCACAACTGCTTTGACAACAATTAAGCATAATTAGATATGAGTATTATGTGATGGTTACATTTTTCTTAGAGGGTGTTTCTCACAGCTGCCATACTAAGACCAATAGTAGCTTCTATTTACAGCCCTAAAACCTGTTCTGCTCCTGCAGGAAATGTAATACTGCTGTCATCACCTTGAGATCAGAGCACTTCAAGAAATTATCCAGTGACTGCAGTTTTTCCCTGTCTTTAATTTCTTCCTGGAAAAAGAGAAGGCTGTCCTGCGTGCTGCCTAATTTGGCCTCTTTCATTGAGTTTACCAGATTTTGCAGTCTGCAGGGAGATACTTTGCATTTATAGCAGTAAAAATATAGCAGTAAAAATAGTTCATACAAAATGTTTCTGATATATTCTCAAAGTTGTCTCTCTGCTTCAGGTCATTTTTGCTAGCAACAAATCTTGATGACAATTTAATTTATTTCTTGTATGTTTAATCCAGTTCCACCTTTACGTGCTCTCAGTGACCAGGAAAGTAAAGATGGCTTGTACAAGAAGTGGCACATGCTTTTAGCTTATATAGTACATTTCCTGCCCTTCAGTGTCATCAGCGTGGCGATTTTCAGCACCTTTATATACTGGTAAGCACTTGCAGCATCTGTTGCGTCGTTATTTTCTTCTTGTTATCGGTTTCAGTTCCCATGTCAGCAACAGGCCTCCTGGCACGTCTTCCTGCTGCTGTCTTTCAGAATGATTGCACAGAGAGTTTAAGGGAAGATGACACAATTTTAATCCTTCTCTTTCAGGCAGTGTTAAAACACGTACTGAGTAAGTTGCCAGTTCTCTAGGTAACTTGAGAAATTTTAATGGGCTTGGGACATGCCAAAAGCAGGAAGTGTCATTTTACATTGCAAAGATAAGAATTAAGAGGGGGAAAAGTGAGGAAGACAACAGTAGATGTATGACAGTAACACAGCTTCATGTTCCCTGGGACATTTGGGATTTAGCTGTAGCATATGGAAGTGATGAGGTCTGGATCTCTCTCTTCCACTCTCCAGAGAAAAGTGGATTTCTAATAGTGGGGAAAAGGATTTGATTGTAAAGCTTATTTTTTCCCCCTCCTAGTACATTCATTTCCTCACATCATTGTCAAGTAATACCTCAAAATGGGATGATGAAATATTTCATCTTGTCCTTGCCTTATCTGTCATACAGGTCTGCTCTTCTTTTCTGTTCTGTTGATTTCTCATTTTTAGCAGAATCTGTGGCCGTTTGTGGGAGCTATTAGCAAAGTAATAAGGGCCAATTTCTGTCCTTCAGTCTTTGTTTGTTTGTTTTCCTCGTTATGAAAGGAGAGGTGTGTTAGTACACCGGAGTTACTATTTGTTTTCATGTGACAGTTGATAGTAAAGTTGCAATCAGATGGCAATCTATAATAAAACATGTGGTAAGGCATAGGCTTGGCTTGTGTTCTGGATGCACGCTGTCTGGTTATTTGCTGGGAAATGCTGAGTGGATAGACCCTTGTGAAAGAGATGAAGTGCAGGAGCTATTCTACCGTAGCTGTGCGTGTTGGTGCTCTTACCCTGTAGCAGGATGCCCTTGGGCAGCTTGAAGTAAAACTGCACCAGATGGCTTGGACTGAATAAGAACTTCTGCACAGAGGGCTGGTCTGCTGCAAGATTTTTGCAACAGCTGTTTTCCCACCTAGAAAAACTCAGGAAAAAAGATCATTGTTGTCTTCTACCTCCTGGTCTGTAGTAGGTAATGAGGGGAAGTGCTCAGCATCGACCTAGTTCTTTCCATTCGGGATCTCAATGTCTGTCACTCCTAGCCAAAAAGCCAAAAACTTGCATGTATGGTTTGGTTTTTTGGTGCTGATACTAAAAGAAGCAGTTTTGTTCAAGCATGGCCACCTTTCTCTTTGCCTCCTTAGCTATCTGGGCTTTAATTTCTGCAGTGCAGCCTGTTTCAGGCAGTATTCCCTTAGAAGTTCTCTTTCACAGGCAGAAATGACTTCTCCCACTAAGCGTTAGGAGGATGCGCTGTGCTCACCAGAGCCCTTCCCTCTCTGCCTGCTGGTGAGCTGCTTGCTGAGAAGGCAGGCATTTGGAAAGCAGCTTTATGGGCTCGGTGAGGAAAGGTTTGTGGAGCTCTTGAAGATAATTAGCCACTATCTGTCACTCCTTAATGAACAGGAAATTTGTCTGGGCGGAGACTTTGCCCTTGTGCTTTGGTAGCTTCAAACACAATCAACAATTCAGCGTGTGTCCTGGTTAATGGGTAATATTTACAGGTCTCTGCCTGTGCGTATCTTTGCTCTCTTGTGCCTGGTTGGCAGCCGGCAGTGATTTCACAGTGCCCTTAGACCTCGTAGGGCAAGCAGTTTGTCTGTGAAATTTTGAAGACTGTACCTGTGCAGGACTAAACTTTTCTGGATGGACTAACTTCTGGAGAGGCATTGATAGCCTCTGGTATGAGTTCTTATAAGCCATTTCACTCAGAGTTTGTGTTTGAAGGGTAAGACAGTTTGGGTCAGGCAGACCCAAACTATTGCCTGTTCAGAAACAATGCAGCTCTTTCCAAGAACAAATACAGCCTCTTTTGCAATCAAGTAAATACACTCTGTTTATGCAAATTTTCCTAGCTAAGGACACCCCTGGAAAATGTTCTAACTTTATATTATCCTACCATTCTATTGTTGCAAAGTCCTCTCTTCTTTTTTTTTTTTCCTCTTTTTTTCTCTTCTCTCTTTCTTTTCTTTCTATTCCTACCTCAGATTTAGTACAGTAGTAGTAGTTTGTGTCTACACAGCTCTGTGCAGAGTACTACAGCACTTCAGAGAAATGCACAATTAATATCTAGGACTTTGGAGAGCTGTTCCTTCTGCCCCAGACTGTGATTAACAGTTGTTACACACCTGCTTGCTTGTTGAATGTTTAATACTTGAAGAGTCAATGTTCAGCCATCTCTTTATAATAGGGATTATTTTGGTATTACATACAAAAAAATGCTACAGGAAACCCAAAAGAAAATTAATACTTCTATTTTAAGACCATGTTCAAACATGATGGATGGAAAGAAAGACATAGGGCCTTGAATCGAGCAATGAAAAAGGAAATAAAATGTTGAATAGCTGCTTGTGAGCTAAGCAAAGCACGCAGCCTGTACCCAGCACCGGGCAATTTTGGTACAAAGCATTTTGGAAAAAGTTATATGTCACCATGTAATAACAGGTTTTGTCACATGTCATACACACGATACGGCTGAACTAAGTTTGCCAAGCAGTTGCTGGCCTTTCGTAACTTTTTAATGTTTAGTAGAGGCTGTGTGTGTGTGTGTGTGTGTGTGTGTGACTTTTATCCTTAGGTGAGCTCAGGGAAAGCTGGAAACAGTGTGTTGTGTTACAGAGTGCAGGAAATTGCGTCTGGATGAATTACACGGGTGGTGAATTCGCTCAGCTTTCCGTTTAACTGAGTATATTCATTTTTACATTTGCATGAGTGCTATCAGGAGTGCGAAATTCCATCTGTTAATTATCTGCATAAAGGCGTTCTTTAAGTATGGGACTTCCATAAATAACTCCCACTGCACAGGCTCTCAAAGGAGGAGGGTGTTTAAGAGGTTCTAAAAGCCAGGGTGGTTTTAGTGAAACAATGTGGATTTCTCCTACAGTTACATCTTTACACAACTCTCTTTAATCTAGATGGAGAAATCCTAATGTGTCTGCACTCACTTCATGGTATTAAGTGGTTATCTTTTATGTTAAGGCTCCCAACAACATACTAAGGCTAAGACATAAACCGTACACTTAATTAGCTGTAATTGCGAAAAGTAAATAAAAACAAAATTAAAAGCTAATTTCCAAGTTTAGTACCCAAACACTGGTTTATAAATGTTCTTTTGCTCACTTTTTGCACAGGACTCTGGGCTTGTATCCTGATGCTTCCAGATTTGGGATTTTCTTTGCTGTTGTCTTAGCGTCTCATATAATTGGTGAACTACTAACGCTCGTTGTACTTGGCGTGGTTCAAAACCCAAATATAGTCCAAAGTGGAGTGGTGCTACTCAATTCAGCAGGCGTGATTGTGGGAACTGGACTAGTAAGGTAGGAAAAAACTTTATTCCGTTATGGTTTTACTGTCACAATAACCTGCCCATAGCACAGGGGCTGTGTAGCAGGAGCTCACTAATGCACTGGAAATCACCCCATAAAGCAATGGAAAGGAAGGGCAGCTGCTGTCCTTCAGAGGTAGAAACACCTATTCATGTCTGAGCTTGTACTTAACACAAAACCACTCAATAACTTTAGATATCAACAAATACATTAACTTTTTTCCCCCACTTTTTTGCAAATAAATTGAAGAAAAAAATGCACAATTAATATCTGTCAGCTCAGCTGAATTCTTTTACTAATGCTGACATTATGGCATCAAATTCTGTTCTCATCAAAGGAGCCTACAAGAAAATTATATTCCTATAACTTTAGTAACTGCTGGAATTTACCAGAAATTAAACACTGGGAATGAGGGGTTATAAAAACCTTGTTCTTAACTATCTCATTAGCGTTATTCTCCAGTTTAGCCAGTAAACTTTTCAGACACCTTTCTCTACCTGTGCAGACTGAACTACCTAAAAATAATAGAGGAAAAAAAGCAAGGTAGTAAATCTGCAGGAAACATATGATCCACTCGCTCTGTTATTGTGCAAGTAAATATTTTTGCCTTGTAACTACATGAACTTTGAACAGTTCTCCCAATGTACCTGTCAATGCTGAAATTACTGTTTTTTTGAGAAATAATCATAATAAATTATTGTAAAAAATAATAAAATAAGGGTTTTTTTGAGATGTTGGGCAAATAGGATATGATGACATGGAATCGTCTGCAAGAAAAGCAGGAGTCTTCCCAAAGCTGACGATGCTTTATCTCTTCAAAGCAGATCTCAGCTAAAACTTGCTTATGAAATAAAACAAAGTTCACGTCTAATTAATTTAGTCCCTGCCTAATCTCAGGAAGTTATGTGTTTACAGTCACAAGATAGTTATTCCTGCTACCGTAGTCTAATGCCTTCATGGTAACTTTTTAGAAGTATTAAGAGTGGTTTCTAACCTTATTTTACAGTAGAGACGTTGCTAAATAATACTGTAATTAATTGATGATTAAACTTCATGGGCAATGAAGGGTATTAAAAACATTGCTGTTTCTTTCTGTTTGTTTGTTTAATTGTCAAGTCTTGCAGTATTTTGGGTGCAGAAATTGCCCAGTCTTGTTTAATAATGTTATTTGAAAATTTCATACTCTGTTTCTCTTCTCATTATTCACGGCTTCATTACGTATTGTTGCTTTTGTTCCAGTGAATTAACAGTCATTTTTGGTTTTGAAAATGGGGGTGGAGGGGTGGGAGGTGAGATTTTCTTACTTTGGAAGCAACGTATTTTTGCAACCAAGGTTTATGTTGGGCCTTGTCATGTTCAGTTTATGGCTGCAACGTGACCAGCAACTTCATCAAATTATTTGGGACTGTCCATAAACAAGCCAGGGCTGGATGTTATGACACTGTTCCAACGTCAGAGCCAGCCTTCACGGGTGTCTCCTCATTTAGCACTGAAATGGACTTTGTATTTGAACACCCTCCAGGTGCAGCCAAGAACTGTTTCTGTAACAGGCTACGACCAAAGAGGACAGCTTGTTCTAAATTTGGGATAGAATGTGCTTTTGGAATGTAGCAAAAGCCAATTTAACTTCTCTGTTCCTTTTAAGGACCATTGAAGAAATGCCGACGCCGTTTAAAATTCTCAGTTATCTTACCTTTCAAAAATACAGCAGTGAGGTTCTTATAGTCAATGAATTTTATGGCTTAAACTTCACATGTGGTAAGTGTTCAAAAAGAAAAAAAAAAGGCCTTTAAGTCCTTTGTAAATAATTTTAATGAGATGTTGATGCTTATTTTCCTTCTACACACAGTAAAAGTACCTTGCTAAGTTAAAGGTAACTTCTGAGTTGTTAAAAAAAAGCTCATTCATCAGTAAAGACTTATTATAATGCCATATTGCGAAGCTAGACAAAAGTTTGACTCCTTTTTTCCAACCATTTGTCATTCTTTCAGTTTTTTATCTTTCTCTTCTTCACCTGTTCTTTTATCCCCCTTCTGGGGGCATTCTGGAAGGTAAACTTTGCAGCCTGTGATATGGTTATCAGAGCAGTATTACACAAATAGAAGATCAATCCAATTGCACAATGTGAGGTCAAACACGAGTTCAGGGAGCCTTGACAGGTAACACCTGACCAGCTGTTTCCTCTGGTGCTAGTGAGGCTCCAGCTCCAGGGTGTCAGCAGGGCACACACTGAGCAGCCTGGATCCGTCAGGCTGTGAGCCAGGGAACTGGAAGAACACGGTAAGGGGCCAGGCTGGCAGGGTTAGCAGCCAACATACATCAACGGAGGTAAAACTTACAGCTTTTGACCTACCCTCAGATAATTTAGGCTTTGTAGCCAGGTGTCTGTGCTCCTCTCCAAGGCTCTATATTCTTTAGCCATTAATCTCTCCTGCCCCTCTTTATTACAAGAGCATAGATGGCAAAGTTAGGAAACGAATCCATGACTTTGGCAGTAATTGTAACCAGCTGATTTTTAATGGGCCCTTCATTCTCCATTTCTTGAATTTTGGAAGCACTCAAAAAATAGGAACTCTAGAACACATTGAGTAACTTGCTTCTTGAGGCCCCTCCAGATACTGTGTCTGAAAAGCCATAAATCTTCTTTTGTGTGGCATGAACAAAGCAGAAGGCTCCCAGGAACCCTTTATTCTTCTGTTCAAAAAACATAGCATAGACTAACTGCAGAAACATATGGCTTGTCTGTTCTTATTCCAAAATGATGGGAAGTAGTGCTGTGGGTGTAGCTCATCATTAAAATAACCTTAGGGCTGGATAATATTACATATATGAGCGAGATGCTGAAGCCTGAGTTTTAATATTAGCAATTCACCAACTAAAGAAAGGAACTTCTTCTCTTGACAGGCGGAGCCAACAGTTCCACTTCGAATAACGCTGCGTGTGTTTTCTCTCAAGGCGTTCACTTCATCGAGAAAAACTTTCCCGGTGCTTTGTCCTGGTTCACAATTGATTTCTTAATTCTCTATGCTTTTGTACCAGTACTTGCCATTACAGCCATTCTGAGCTTCAAAATAAGAGACAGAATTATTGGCAGACAATAAGCAGCAGTGCTAACAATGCCTAATAATGCACTTTTAACTTGATTATGGTTGAAGGTTTAAATTGATGGATTTTAGATAGATTTTAAGTGATCACACATATTGAAACACATTTATCTTCTCATGTTTGTTTCTAACTGGGTGTTTTCCATCTTGAAAAACAGCTTTCTCTGAAGGGTAAGTCTTCCTGCTGCTGGTATTCCCACCCCACTCCCAAATCAGCCACAATCAACAGGGTTGCATGTTTTAGAAGACTTAAAATTTAATTTAGTCACCTATTGCTGCCAATTTTTAACAATGTATCAGTGGTTCTCTAACCTTTTCCATACCATTTTCTTTTTCAACTGTTACCAATAAGCAGAGAGGTATAAGGACTAGTAAATTTTTTAATTTAACTCCTTTATTTTGATGCCAATTTGGGGAGTTGTAGAAACATAACAAACCAAATACGTGTAAATAAAGACAGAATCAAGAAATCACTCCACTTTAATCTTATGCATACTTTACAACCAATGAATCCAGGATCCTTAACCAACATAAAAGTTGCCTAACATGTTTTTGTCTTGTAAATGATGGTAAATCACAGAAGGCAGTTATGTTATTTATATCTGTTCCTTCTTTTCATTATCTAGTTCTAAATCTTGTTTTGGAAGCAGTCTGTGAATTACCAGAACAGATTTTCTTTGTTAATAAAATGTCACTTTAACTAGGGATAAAAACTGTCAAAGTTGTTTGCCGGTTCTTGGAAGTGATGTGGTTTGGATCTGTGGGAATTATTCTCGTGAGCTAACTGACATCCCAAAGAGTCTACTTTATCCATTTAATCAATATAAGTGCCTCTCAAAACTGAAAGCCTAACAGACACACAATTCTGTAACTTATTTTGCATACTCAGTGAAGAAATTATTTACTACAGAGGGACAGCTAGAGATTTCTTCAAGGAGGCAAGTATAGTTGTAGCTTAAAATTCCACAATTAATTTGATAGTTTTGAGAAAATGGACTTTGTAACAAAGAATTTCAAAATCCTGGAGTTAATGTAATTTCTCTACTTAAGTGTGACACCAAGTTTTTACAATATTTTTATGCATTCTAAGAAAAAAAACGTTATATCAGAAAAACATTTGATGAACAAATGTGTTAAAAAAATAACACACAACTTTAAAGACCTGGAAAGATCCCACATTAGTTGGTCTTTCCAACTTTTTGTGTATGTAGGGTTGTTTCTCAGGGAACATTCTAATGCCTTGGTCTGCCAAGTGACTGTTCAGACATTGATTCTCTAACAACAAATCTTAGCTCTCAAGAGACACCTTTGGGTCTAATCTAGTTCATTCTTACGTATTCTCAAAACCCTCAGGCTGCCTCACACTGGTGAGGATGTCCACGGACAAAAAGCCAAACCTAGATTAGGCTGGCATTTCACCAGCTTAGGCTGCATCTGAATCAATGCTATTTCCACCACTAACCAAATACCTGTCAGATTGACAAGACTGACTTCCTGGCGTTTGAATATTTCATAGAAATGTTGTCCTCTGAATTCTCTGCAAAGTTATTGCAATATTATACATTGCAAAAAGTAATTCCTGTATTAAACTGTTTGTTACTGAAATAGAGATAAAGAAAACTTCTGAATTTTAGACCAGGTTAAACCTGCTTTTAATTCCATTTTATTCTGGCAATTTTTGTGGAACTGTCCTATTGAAATATCAAACAATGATGTGAAAGAATTCTTAAGCTTTGCTTTTGAATTATATATGCAAGGAACTAGGAAAAGATACCTGGCATTAGTAGAGATGCAGTTTCATATTTTGGGTGTGAAAATGTATTTAAATACATGTTTAGGATGGAAGCATTCCAAAATAAATGAAATAATGTGTTATAACTCATAAAATAGGTAACTGACTAATGCCAGTCTTCATAGTCAGACCCATCTCTGAATAATCTACAATTCCTTTCTCCCCATGTTTTAAAACTCCATGTCATTGCCAAAATATACTTGAATTTGGACTGAATGAATAAACAGCTATTTTTATTAAAAATAATAACAGGAATGCTTGACAAATATTAATTTTGTAGTTTGATATTGTATTTGATACTTTCAACTGCATCAAATTGCTAGCATAATATTAAAATGATCAAATAGTTTTGCAAAGCTTAAACTGAAGATACCTATAGGAGTTCATCAGTCAGAGTCAAAATCCATTTCTTTCCAGGTTTTAGAGGCATTTCTTTTGTATTGTTCAAGTTCCTAAAACAGAAACATACATACATATTATCTAATCTCGTTATTAAAAGTGATAAGATACATATATTAGCCACCTAATCTTGTACAAACATTTTTCACTTTAGAAAAAAACGTACTGCTTTTTTTTTTTAACAAAATTATACTAAAGATTCTATAAATTTTGCCAGATTTGCTCTCACATAGGGAGCTAGCATGTATTTATTTAGGCCTAGATACTTGCTTTTTAGGGGAGAAAAAATTTTGGGTGGTGTATGAACAAAGAGAAATGTAACACTACCTGTGCTTTAAAAACAGGAATCAGAATTACCAACAGAAACTACTGTTTCACACACATGAAGTCAGGGCCTTTCAAGATGCAGAATGGATTGGTAATTCCTTAAGATCACAGAAAAGAAACAGGAAGAAAAGCCTACTTTCTTTCTCTTTTTTTTTTTTAGTAGAGGACTGAATTGAACTTCTGAAAGTTTATCCATACCAATGGTGATAACTTAGAAGAGCTAATGGAGGAGCTTAGAAACCCCTGCAGAACACAGGTTTGTCCAGAAAGGAGAAGCAGGAATATGTGTCAGGTGAATGCAAGGGGTGTTTAGGAAACTGACATCCCACAGGTATTTAATCCATGGTACTGGATAGTTGTAGAAATACTATTCATCATTGCATGAGGTTGTTTGGGAGGTGCATTACTGGTGACAACAATGCCCTGCTTGTACTTGCATTTTGGTTTTCAATTAGTAGTTAAAAGTACGCATCTTCTAGATAGTAATTAAATTATTAAAAGCAAACAGAGGCTCAAATTGTGGAGGTATAAACAGAGTGAATGAGGTATGGAAGATGAGGCAATCAGCTGAGTACTACTCTGGCACACAAATGACCTCATTTCAGTCAAAAGTGCTACTGGGAATTTTGAAGCCTGTAATAAAAGGTTCTAGCAACATTATAAACCAGTAATTTAATCATCTGGATTTTATGCAGTGGTGCATACTGTTGGGAATCTTTTTTTTAGCAAAAATTAATTTCGAAAGCACTATGATTGCTTTCTGTTCCTTTAAGAACAAGGTTTCCAATGTATTTGCAGGAAGATAACTCTCTAATGAGGTACCGTTAGACCCGACCATGTACTGCTTGCCATACAAAAAAAAAGTCATCACATTTTACACAGATCAGGAAAAGAAGTGGGCATAAACCAGTGGTCAAAGACCCTCAAAAAGTGGGCATATGTTTTTCATGATTGCTATTCTGATTTTAATAGAATGGGCTTAACAGAGTAAGGGAGGTTTCACTCACAGAGATACCCAACAGACAAAACCAACCAAATTCACATCTGGTGAATTTAACAGGAGTATTAATTATCAATCCAGAGCACAGAGAGAGGAGGCAAATAAAGGGCAGAACAACAAAGGAATCATCATCTAAAACTTCTACGGAAATAATAAATGGAATTTTCTCTCTCAGGAAAATCACTTCAGCGGCTTTGTCAGCAGTGCAGAATTTTCAGAAAGCACCACAGATTTACGAGCTGCAAGAGGATTTTTAATTAGTGCACACTCTTCGTGTTGCTTGCAGGAGTCTAGTTTTACAGTTAAGTAGCCCATGACTGACACAGAACGTCTTGTGTTTTGTCTAAATCTAGTGAGTTGCATTATTAAATACAACTCTAGGACTTATGAACTGTTCTATCTCCAAGCCAGTCTTTACTCAGTATTTTCACTCCCTCATTATTAATATAAAGTAATTATGATCTTGGAATATACTGAATTGTTGGAAATTTGCCAGCAGTTAGGAATAGAAAGAATACTGTGATATTTTAAGAAGCATGTGCAGTCTGATTTATGCTAAGTAAATAACTTCAATTCTAACAACTTTCTCAAAGGTTACAGGAAGGGGTAAAATTAGACAATGAAGTTTTCCATACAAAGACAATGCTGTCTGGGGGTCACTTCTACAGATGTTGCCTAAATAATTACCCTTACAGATTTATCATCTGACTAAACTGTTTCAAGAAAGAGGTACATCATTTAGCAGAATTTGTTTTGCTGTAATTTTAGCTAAAAAGAAGGCAATTCGGAGTAAAGGCAGTTCAAAACAATCAAAGTATCAAAACCACAGCATATATTAAACCAGTATAGTAATTCCACTACATGTAGAAGTACGAAACAAAAGGATAAATATTTATTTAGGAGCCATGTCTAGGTAAGACTAATGTTTAAACAATGAGAAATGAAAGAAAAATACCAGGGATTAAATGGGAGGATATGTACAAAAATCATCCTTAACAAATACAGTGATTCAAAAGGAAAAATGCTGTTAGGAAAGTACGGTTCCTTAGTTTTCATGTAAAATAGAAAGTAAAATAAATCTCCGTAAGTCAGAAAGGCAATGGAAAAATCTTTCAAATGCAGCTTAGAGATCACTCCAGAGACTCTTCTGAAAAAGCAGAATCTTCCTGCTCATTGTCTTATACAACAAACAGAAGCAGAATTCTGGAATATATTGTATAACTGCACAGTCAGCTGAAAGATCCTGTCTCCAAACTGAAAGAAGATCCTAGGAAAGAATGTATCTAAAAGCAAGCCAAAAACATTCAGGCTGGCACAATTCTGCCTTTGTTTTCTGGGTACCAAGTGTGGGGGGCACAGATCAGGTTTACAGAGAATGAACAACTGCAATTTGCACACGCTTTCAGTGTGCTCTGAGTACTCTAAACTTTATTAGTGCTCCCAGCTTGTCCTACATGTCTCAATGCTGGCAGAAAGTGGATTTTTAAACATTTTTTTTTAATGCTTCTGTGTGTCTATAAATTCTTCATCTGTCAAATGGGGAAGATCACACCCAATCTCATAAAGGGATGGGGAAGAAAGACTTAACTGATGTTTGTGAGGCACTTGGATAAGATACCATTACCACGTTCTCAGAGAAAAAAAAATGAATACTTTTGTGTTCATTGAAGTGTCTGAATGGCAGGTTGAGAAATAAGGTACACAAAGAATAAGGATGATGAAAAGAAATAGTGAACAATTGAATTGAGACATCAGCAAAATAGTATATGATCATGTAATTAAAGACAATACTGTAATGCCTACAAACAAAGAGGAAAAATTAAGATTGTGGGAAAAGCCTTAATTGTTGCATTTCCTCAGTTCCAAGGGACTGACATGACTTTAACTTTCTTTTTCATGCAGTTTCTTCCTGAAACTGCCCTCAATCTGGACCATGGTGAAAATAACTAGATACTGAAATAAGGATTAAAAATCTTAAGCATGAAACATCAGTAGGAATTTTAAGAACAGTGATCTAATAATGCTCTTTAGGTTGGTTTGGAAAAAAGTCTTCTGTACCCATTTGAACATGCTTTCATATGAAAATGAAAAAGCTTATTCTTGGCAGCTGAGTAAACATCTTAAACATTTTTTCCCCACAATACAGAGACTTGCACTTCTGCTCTGCAGAAAACAAAACATGTTGCTTCTCTGTTACCCACGCAAGGTGTCTGTCACTATTCCCTGCCCAGTAACACTGATCTGGCCAAGGATGTTCATCACACAACACGTCATCTGATTTGTTGAATGAGATTGAAATTGTCTCCTGAAGTTCTGCAGTATTTCCCCCTCTACTCTGTGCTTGTGAGAGCCCACCTGGAGTACTGTGTCCAGCTCTGGAGTCCTCAACATAGAAAGGACACGGACCTGTTTGAATGGGTCCAGCAGAGGGCCATGAAGATGAAGACCTCTCCTGTGAGGACAGGCTGAGGGAGCTGGGGCTGTTCAGCCCAGAGAAGGCTCCAGGGAGACCTGATAGCAGCCTTTCAGAATCTGAAGGGAGCTACAGGAGAGCTGGAGAGGGACTCTTTGTCAGGAAGTCTACTGATAAGACAAGGGGTAACGGTTTTAAATTGGAAGAGGGGAGATTTAGACTGGATATTAGAAAGAAACTCTTCACTGCGAGGGTGGTGCCCAGAGAAGTTGTGGATGCCCCATCCCTGGAAGCGTTTAAGGCCGGGCTGGATGGGGCTTTGAGCAACCTGCTCTAGTGGGAGGTGTCCCTGCCCATGGCAGAGGGTTGGAAATCGATGATCTTTAGGGTCCCTTCCAACTCCAACCATTCTGTGATTCTATGAATACGGTCATGTCAGAGAAGTATGTTGAAAAAAAATACAGCTCTCATTCTGTTGGCCAGCACAGTCCCAGCTGCAGAGCTGACATCAAGTTGACTTTTAGCGGTGAACGATGTGGTTAATTAGTTCAGTCCTATTTTAGGGGGAATGGAACTATGCTTTCTTGCAAGATGTTATAAAACCGCTCCTTCTTCCATTTAAGACTTGTTAAAGTCGTAACAGTCACAGTCCTGTTCATAGAGATCTGCTTCCATGACTTCTTGTCTGCTGTCACCTACCCTTTTTGGTTTTTCAATGTACTTTCTAGCCTTAAGCTTCAGCTAAAACTGGCAATACCTAAAGTAATGCCTTCGTGTAACAAGGACCAGTCAGCGTGAACTTTGGCACTGGGTGACACTGATTTCTGAAGTACCCAGGCGGGATGCTCTCCAGTTCTGTGAGCTCAGGGTTAGCTTTAACATTTAGCTTCAGTGAATGAAACTGCAGTCAAACGTCCAGATGAAAAAGGTCCAAGTACCTATTTTGAGTATTAGCAATACAAGGCCTAACAGGATAAGAAAGATGTGAAACAAACAAAAACGTTCAAAAAGACAGAGTAGGAAAGACACATCTCTGTAGCAGAGAGCATTTCTAAAGGACACAGAGCAGGCACCTCCCTGTGCCATCTCGCTGCCACAAACATTCAGATGGAACTAAGAAGCAAGACTCCCCTGTAACCCTAGGTGCTCACAGATGCAGGGGGTATATGTGCAGCTCTGATCAACAATATGATTTTAGAAGATCTCAGTCTTATTCAAGTTATGTGTGTACCTAAAGAGAAATTAAGGTGACCTCAAAGCAGAAAGCCAGCAGAGAACAGAGAGAAATGGATGATAAATATGCCACCTTGTTTATGTTTTACATAGGCTGTATGAACATTTGCAACGTATGTACACATTTCAAATGTGTAATCAATATATAAATACATGTTTTTCTTGACTCTTGACAACCCTGCACAGTGCATAAAATTCCAGTCATTCCCCACGAGAACCAGCTAGTCAAGAAATACATAGAAAAGGTAAATTCCCAAAAGGTCTCAGGTGCCGTATTCTCTCTCTCAGAGCTTAACTCCAGAGAATGAGAAAGCAATACACAATTGCAGCAGCACTATTTGATATAAACCTGCATGTTGTGTGCCTGCGGGGTAAGAACCAGGAAAAGAATTCTGAAAGGACGTAGTTGAGAGAGATGTGCTCTATCTTGATAAAGGCTCCATGAGGAAGAGATGACTTCAGAGAGTTTTCCAGAGGAAAAAAAGCCTAGGAATAGAGTGGGCAGGACTCATAGTTCACTCTGAAAATATTAAGGAAGCAAAATAATCTGGTCTAAAAGAAAACATGCTTATGACAAGGTGTTGATGAACTGGATTCTTTTAAATCCTCCAGCCAAGAAAGCACATCAGATAAATATAAGCTGACGGCTAGTACATGAGAGGGAGCCAGGTACTTTCTTGCTTCTGTACTTCATTTTTAAAAAACCTGTTGTCTAATTTTACACTTGAGAATTTAACCTTCTACTCTGCTAGAATGAACAAGCTCTGGCTGCAGACAAACCCTTCAACCAAGGTTGCAAAGCTGGAATTGATTTAATTAAAGTTTGTATTGCCACAGTTATCTATAAATATCTGTGAATCTCCGACAGTATCATTAAGCAGTCTCAGCAAGACTCTGTCAGTCAGGTGAGCTAATTCTTCTAGCAGACTCACTGACAGGGGCTATATTTTATTTCAGTTGCTCTGTTCTTGTGTTTATTTTTCCTTTAAAGCTTATCCCTGAGACAAACAAGCAGACTGGTTATCACCCAGGGTCCAAAGTGGCACATTAATTAAACGAAAGTGACTGAGGAAAATGATAACACATTCTTAAACGATGGTAAAATTACACTGTCGACACATGAAATTTTCATTGTTGCATGATTTCATCAGCAACATGTTTTATATTAAACACCTTAATATACTGTTCCTCCTAAACAACAGATACCACACGACTCTCAAAAGAGTGTCAGACTTTCAATGCATTTAAAATGTTGCTTTAAAAATAGGATTTTTGTGCCGCTTTCCGACTAACTGGGAAATCCAAAGACAATTCAATAATCACTGCAACTACTAAGCTCTTTCCTTTCAGATGTATATTGCTATCTTGGTGCATTTCAAATTGAATGAAATTCTTGGAGTAGAAAACATTTTAATAATGTGCAAATAATCTTGTAATAATTGAACTTCATGATAGGGAAGTTTAGGAAATGGCTGCAGATAACAAAAGTAATTTTCTCTTTAATGCTCAAATTACTTGTAGTAGTCCAACAAAAAGAAGCTATGCTGGTTTGCAATGCCCTTGAACAGATTAAGATTCTAAAAGCCTGTCTCTTTTGTTTAAAAACAGAAAATTAATAATTTCCTGTATGATTTTATCAGTGCATACCAGTATCTCCTTTTGCGAGACGTAAGTATTATCTAAAAATAACAATCCTAGTACACCATACAGTTATTGTGAGATGTATAGATCTCCTGAGTATGAGATTACATTATAAATTCCAAAAGCAATGTGCTTTACAAACTTTAATGATTTCTAAGACTGTTCTTGATGTAACCGAAATTCAGAGCTGATGCCTACATTAACAGGATATTACAGGTAAGGTGCACGTTCAAAGACTGCACTGGATTCTTGAAACTGCTTTATTCTTTCACATTATTAATGTGCTTCTTTGGATCAGGTAACTACAGGTTTACTGCCTTATGCGATCTAACTAAACTCTACAAAAATGTGATAGCAGTAATAATCTAATCCTTTGGCTTTCTTTTACAAGCACACGAAAAGATGAAACTTGCCATGTTTTTTTAGGGTTAGTTGAGATTAACTGCACTGCCATTCAATAAAACTGCCTTTCATCTCAGGAGTGGGGGGTTGTAAAAGCGTGGCATTGGTACAACCCATCATCTTAAAGCTGTGTTAGAAAAACCTCCTTCAAGAGCAGCAACTTTGTCCACAAAGAAGTTAAAGAGTGTACAAATAGTCCACATCTGCACTGGGAGAACAGAGTAGAACGATGCTCAGTCATTCCACCATGGTATCTATAAGGCAACGTTCTAACCTTCATCTAGTTTGCCAATGACTTCTTCCATAAAATTAATTCACCACAAAATCACTTCAAATTAATATGAAAAAATAAAAGACCTTTTCCTCACTAAAGGTCTTTCCTGGAATTGAGGGTTTAAACCAAGTATCACTATGTGGAATAATTCTGTTTAAGATAAAATGTACATAGCCTGCAAACTCCAGTCAGAATTGTTATCATTTTGGTGACTTTCCAGTTCAAATAAAAAGTTTTGAAGGAAGAAGACAAAAATTAAAAAAAAAAAAAAAAACACAACAAAAAACAGCCCCCACCCCAAACCTTGATACTGCTTCCTAGGCTTTCTGCTAATCAACACCCAAATGAGCGTGCAGGGTGCAGAAATTAAGAAACTGCTGCCAAGAATGCTCCACAGCTTTGATTAAGTATTATTTTAGTGAAATCATTCTGGAAGAGAGCTAGAGGGGAAATTAGTCAGTTCTAAAGAAATTAGAGAGCCAAAACTTTCAGGCCTAACAATGCTCTACCAGCTTAATATCTACCATTAGAAAAAAGACTACCCCAACCAACTACTAAGCTGACAACTAAAGTTGAAGGTATATAAAGGCAAAAAGGAGACTATGAGCATATTCTACGATTAATTCGGCAATGCTGGTGGTTCTGTAATATCTGACTGTGAACAGCAACTGCAGAACAACAACACACCTGTTTTTTCTGAGCTCTCATGGCATCAACTTCATACTCGGCGTACTGTAAATCCTGTGCAGGGTCCTTGGTATCTTCTAAATCACTGAAACTCTATAAGAAGAAATGACAAACCCCTAAATGATGAAATTGATCTTCTGCTCTTTTAACAAGAAAATGCCATGCTAGAGATCTAATGGAAGCATTTGCTTTTTATACGAACATATTACAATACTGCATTTATAGAAGAAGTTTGTGCTGTAGGACACAGATTAGGTAAGAATGTTTTCTTTCCTTTAAGATCCTACACTTTTACTTTCCCATCATTTCACCAATCTAAGGTTATTTTTTATGAGCTAGTTTATTATTCTCTCCTCAAAATTAAAATCTCATTTCTGGCCAATAACATTTGGGCATAGCTAAGATTGTACTCAAGATCAGAAGTCAGTTCAAATTACCAGAAGCATTACTTATTGAAATCGATTACTATCTTTTTGCCAAACACCTGAAATTTCATTTACTAACCTTAAGAGAACTGTAAGTTTAATTCCAAATGCAAAAATACACGAGTAGAAAGAAACAAAAAAGATTTTTTTTATATGTAGTCCTGCACATTTCACCTTACTCCAAAAATGAAAAGTAAAAAACGGAAAGAATGCAATTATACAAATGGGATAAAATAAAGCAGAATTATTACTAGATGAGGTGATGGAAAAAGAAACAACAATGCATAAGAACAGTTTTAAAGATTAAAGCATATTTTGGAAGTAAAACAGAAGACTGGAAAGCTACTTGGCAAATCTTCTTTAATTAGACTGATACCTTAGAAAACAGCTTGCAAGATAAGAAATGTCTTCATTTCTCCAGCTGTTCTAAGGGGAGTTCAGGAATGATTGGGTGGGATGTGGAGGAGGGAATGTGTGTTTATTGTATTTTAAAAGCCTATGAGCAAAAATAACAAAAAACAACAGTCCTGTATAGTGTCTGAAAAGTAAACTTTAGTCTTTATCCCGTTGGGGCACACTGTACTGGGAACAGCATCTCAGTGATAATTTATTCTGGTCACAAGCCACCTGAAATAATTTGTAGGCTTTGATATGTATCAGTCAAGTGAGTGGGAAAGAGTGAAATCAGACTCCTCCTCACCAAGAATGCAGACCCACAGACTGAAAACTGGAAAAATCCAGGTTCATGCACCATAATCTGTAACAGAGTTTCACAGCCTTGCCTGCCTAGGTAAGCTGTAGAGCAAGAAATGGACAGGGATAAAGAACTGTGAGAAAACAGCAGCCTGGATTTGCTCAGGTCAAATACAAAAGAATTTTGATTTCCTGACCACAGCAATTACTTTCATTAAAAAGTATTCAGGGGTTTGACTCTTGGGATCAGAAACTTCTGAAATACATACAAGATACTTTGAGCAACCTGCTCTAGTGAGAGGTGTCCCTGCCCATGGCAGGGGGGTTGCAACTTGATGATCTTTAGGGTCCCTTCCAACTCCAACCATTCTATGATTCTATGATTTATCACTGCGCAGGTACCAAGGGATTCTAATTACCTTGCAAATCCAAACACTTCCCAGAGCAGAAGGACAGGTTTCAGCAAGGAACTCTTAACACACTTGCCTCATTCAAAGCCTCATGCCCTAAGCGAACAAGGATCAATGGCTTGCTGCAGCCACAGAGAGCTCTCCCCTTGGAACATCACTGCCATTTGGTTTAGTTAGGGGATACATCACTTTATAAAATTCCACAAAGGTTGAGTATAGCTTGTCTCTCGATATAGTGAAAGGCAATGGTGTAAGTTTGGAAAAAATAGAGGCAAACGTAGGCAGTTTGGTTACTACTAAATGTAGGAAAGTGACTAAAGATGCAGAAGCAAGTAACCAATGCACCACTACACACAAATCTGTATCTTTTAAAAATGTATACATTAAAAAGGCTGGAAGAAACAAGACTGCTAAGCAAGACTGAAATTCCAGTCACTGGACTTGAAAGAAATGAGTAGTGGCATTACTGCTCTTCTATGAGAAAAGCAGCTGTGCAGCAGACACATAAACACCTACCTTGGGAGGAAAGGTTTTCTCAAATACTTTTTTCCACAGTTCCAGTGGTGTGTTCACACGCATCTTTCCAATCTCACCGTCAGAGGCGGGGGGTGGTCCTAAGGATTTCAGCACAGCACAAAGGAATACAAATTCGTTATTGTAACAACATAAATTATCAAATTATTTTGGATAATGATCCATCTAATCTAATAATTTACCCTCTACTGTGACAAGTTACAACAAGTCTGAAAAGGCAATGATCTACCATGAAATGGGCTAAGTTGTATTATAGACTACATTTTCTTAGATCTAAGCTTGTTGGTACTCTAATATTTGAAGAAGTCCCAATACTTGATTAAACCACTTAATTGAACAATCTGCTAAAACTGATGCTGATGTGCTATAAGTTAAATTCATTTTTTCTTTGCTTAAGTTTTTTTTTCTTTTTCAAAAACACATAACAAACACAAAGAAGAGGAAACATCCTAACCTATTTGGCTCAGCGAATCCAGGCCTGCTGGTATAAACAGAGGTTTGCTGTGATCCACTGATACAGACTTGCTAAACAAAGAAAGAAAGAAAGAAAATATATTGTAAGCATTTAACAATTAAGAAAAAATAACATTATTCTAGCCACGACTGGACTTTTCCCACGCTTTGTATACAAATCCAAGTAAACAAAAATATGCTTAATTCTAGTAGTGACCATGTTTCTAGTCCATCAGTTTTGGCAACACAATGGAGTTATCACTGTCCTGTGTAGAGACAGGCAGCTGAGAATCAGGAGAAAAATTCCATGAACAAGAATTTTCCAGATGTCATACTTTACTTAAGAAAGAAAATAACGTTTTGGTGATTAAAATATTTTTATTAAGTACTTTTAGACTCTAAATTTAGACATCTAGTAGCTGGACAAAAATTGCATTACCTTTTATCATAGCCAAATGCCAGGTGATTAATAAGAGCACGGGCTTTCAGCAGGAGAGCCTCAGATTTACTGGTAAACTATAGGAATCAGAAAATAAAATATACATTATGCTCTTCCATCACAGAAATATTACATTATGTCACCTACATAGAGGATTCCAGACAGAGCCTGGCTAATTCCTGACCCCAGTAAATTTGGTAGACATTCACTGAATTGACTAGAATAAAAATCTCACTCTCCCTTTCCAAAACAAGAATTTATTTGTCACTGAATATATAGATCAAGAAAGATTAAATGAAAATAGCATAAATAAAGGTTAAAGAATAAATTTTAAAATATTGATTCACAACTTTTGAAGTATGTCCAGTAAGAGACATCATTTTTTTGTCCAGGACTCATGAGTTATTCAGATCTTAAAATACATTAAAAATTATCCAGAATACCATAAACATTTGAAATACAATGAGTAACTCAAATGGTTCACACATCATAAAAGCAGCTTGATAGTGGCGAAACAAATATGATTTCTCAGCTCCCAGAACATCTTCTCAAACAGCATCCTCATTTCTGTCTAAGAGCTTTTGTATCCTAATGACTTACAGCTTTGAGAAAGAAGTCGGATCCAGATCCGTACAGTGGGAAATGAAGTTTCTCCCACCCATTACACTGGGAAAGAGGATTTAGCAGCAAAAGAGGTTTAGGCTCCTAGTTCTTTATTTTTAGTAATAATAATGCTTAGACTTTAAAAAAAATAATTAAATTGAGACAGTTGTATTCGCGGTTAACAAAAGATTAATTCATGTGTCAAAGCACAAAAGCGATATGATTTTTACATGGATGCAAAAGGACATGGTTTTATTTAATTTCTGCTAATACTGGGAATCATGTAGTTTGTTTGTTCACAAGGTAAAACCATCCATCCCCTGCTGACACCTGTAACCCCTTTGACAGACTAGTTCATGAAGAAAGCTACCCTAAAACCAATTCAATCCCATTTTCTCTAGGAGATTTAAATTTCATTTTTTAAAAATATTGTTCTGTTACACAAATATTGCTCATCTTCTGTATCATTAGTTAGAAAGCGAATATACACACCACTAACGATGCTCCATAATAATGCGAAACAAATCGAAGTGTCTTGCTTATTATTTTTCTCATTTCAGAGTCAAACTCCTGAAAAAGTTGATAGTGGAAAACATACATAAGAAACAAACCCCAAAATATTACAGCTAGAACTTTTCTTTTTTTTTAAATATAAACTGCAATGCACTTAGGCAACAGTATATGAGGCTTTCAGCTGTCAGCATAATTATATCTTCAGACAGAATCAGTAACAGCCTACTCTGAAAAGAAATGTCACAATTTCCCTTTGTTTCTTTTCTGCAGAGGGAGCCTAATTCAGGCAATATGTTAGTCCAGAAGAAGTTTCTTAATTGTATTCATAGAATCACAGAATGGTTGGAGTTGGAAGGGACCTTAAAGATCATCAAGTTCCAACCCCCCTGCCCTGGGCAGGGACACCTCTCACTAGAGCAGGTTGCTCAAAGCCAATTCAATTTTCCACTAATTTGTTTAATTTTTAAAAAATATTTAGAAGTAGAAATATTGCCTACTAGAGGAATAAGGAACTTTTCTTTTCGTAAAAATATTTAACTTCAGTAAACTTTTGGGTATATATTCTTTGAATTCTAACATCTGCAAGATGTGAAAGGTGCATAAAAACACCTTTACCTTTTCATCTGTTTCTTTAATTTAAGGTCACACAAAGGGCCTTCCCTGGATAAAGTGGGTGAAAACCTGGTCTCGGTGAAGCCTGCAGGACTCTTTCCAGAGACTCCAATGGAACTAGGCTGTAACTCTGTGCTTATCACATCAGAGTCACTACAGCTTAAAGATGTCATGACTCAGCATAAAGCCTCAGTATGACAGAAGGCACAGAACCTTAGTAATAAAGAATTAAGTAACTCAAAGAGTCAGCCAAGTATCAGCGCACTATGTAGTTATCCAGAGAAGCACCAGCTGCCAGCACGGCAGCTAAAAATCAAACATACTGTTCTAGTTTTTCGTTATCAAGTACTGCTTGAAAATTGAGTATGTGTTTGTTTGGTTTTTTCATGTCCTGGGAGAGAATCCAGCACTACTGTGACATTTCCTTCCCATCCTCCTTAAATATGCAGCTACTCACTTGTCTTTCTAAACTTAAGTAGTACTTAAAAAAAAAAAAAAAGTTTCAGATGAAATGATAGTTTACTGTTTGTGCTGCCATAACTACCAAAAAATGTGACCAGCTGACCCCTGCAAGATGCCCCTCCTTCACTGCCATAAATTCACAGCTGCTGTCAGAAGGGACAAATGGAGCTGGATTTCTCTCATTATAAAAGGAAATAATCAACACAACATTTTCTCGCTTCCCTCTCTGGTCTGCACAAACTTATAGAATCACAGAATGGTTAGAGTTGGAAGGGACCTTAAAGATCATCGAGTTCCACCCCCCCTGCCATGGGCAGGGACACCTCCCACTAGAGCAGGTTGCTCAAAGCCCCATCCAGCCTGGCCTTGAACACTTCCAGGGATGGGGCAGCCATAGCTTCTCTGGGCAACCTGTTCGAGTGTCTCACCACCTTCACACTAAAGAATTTCTCCCTGATATCTAATCTAAATCTCTCAACATTTTCTAAGTATGTCTCACAAATCATCAGTTTGGGAATATTTTGTGAAGGAACAACAGTAAGCCTTTCATAATACTGTTGGATGGAAAGATTTTTCGTGGTAGAAGGCAGACTGGCCATACTTCCGTTCAAATGATTACTATTATAGTACCAAGATTTTAGTATAGAGAAATTTTACCAGGAATCTTTTAATTATTAAAAAGAAAAAGAAAAGAAGGATTACTTACATGAAAAATATCATATTTGCTTCCAATTATCACCAAGGGTATTGGAAAAGGGTCAACTAAATCATAATCCTATTAAACAGATACAAGACAGTTAAGCAGTGTGAGCATCTGTGGAAGACGGCAACTTTTAAAACAACTCAAAGGAGTTAAAATTAATTCATAGAAGGCAAGGTTCATTTTTTCCAACTCTTATGTTAATAATAATTCTCAAGTTATCTGGAAGCCTTTCCTGTAGTCCATGTGAAATGAAACAATCCACTCGTGTTCACGTAATTACTTAGTCAAGCTGCTTTGGCTGCAGCAGAGTGGAAGAGAGATGTGTCTTAGCAGAGGCTGACTTAGGTGTTCCCTTCTAAAACCAGTTATTTCACATAGAGGTTAAATGACAGACAGGAAGCAGCTGCACATACTGAAAATACTCTCCTTTGAGAGGAAAAATAATGGCTTCACTCACACATACTTAATGCAGAAGCTTTGAGCAAAAATATCAGAACTTAAAAGTGGATGTATAGAACATAGAACTGAAAAAATTCTAGGTTTAGGTCCTTAACTAAGAAAAAAATTAACTTGGGATAACATCAGAAACATCTGAACTGGCATACTGAACTCTATTCCTCTTTCTGACTATGGGCTACTGTAGGTACATCCAGTCCAACAGAATTCTTCTAACCTTTAAAAAAACCCACCACAAACCTCATCAATTCCCATTTATCATAACAATATGTTTAGCTATAAAAAGGCAAATAAAAATCTGCATAAACTGTGATTTACTTTGACTATAAAAGATAGTATTTCCTCCCACAAAATTGACATTATTTTTTCTTGAATAATGGTGAAAGTTTAAAGAGAACTGAGAAGTAACATAACATTTTGCTTGCAAATAAAGGCTGTATAGAAATTGTAGTTTAGAAGATGTAATTGTGTTCCCTACACAGCAAGTGTAACAAGTCTTCTTAACAATTAATGGCATTATTCCTTTTACTTGCTGGAAAAAAAAAAGGTAGGAGTTTTTTGATATGTAGGCCCCCATATGTAAACTTCACACTGTGGTCATGATTTGTTGCCAAGGGTGCTTGTAGGCATTTTCTTTTTTGTGAATTACCTTCTCTAAAATTAAAAACCAGAATCATAACCCAGCAAATCTCAAACCCTATGCTCTTTATCTACTGAGTGGTGCATATGTTGCTTTCCCAAAAATTTTAGAAGTTTCTTTTCAGATTTGGAGCTATCTGAGCATTTGCTGTATTACAGCATTTTGCAGAAGTTTCAGTAACTAGATTTATGTGCCAAGTCTTTGAATTGTTGAATACTTATTTATGCATTATATACACACAACATTTGCAGAGGTTTAATGCACAATGACTTTTCATTTCTATTGCGCATAATCTAGTTTAGCTTTTCGAGAGATTTAGTTAGCAATTATGTTTAAAGGACTGATGTTAACATTTCTGAAACTTTATAATTTAATTAGTTGTCAGATTATCAAAAGGCATTGAGTTTGTGATAGACATTTAAATAAATGCAAAGTATATAGTCATGTTGATGGCTGTTATAACTATATTCTTTGCTTAAATTTGTACCTTCAGCTAGTCTCTTGCTAGATGACTTTTGTACATTCTAGTTTTCATCTTCATTTTAAAAAGATGAGGGGGGAGAAAAAGCAAACTGCTACTCTAAAACTATTTCTTTTGATTGGTGTAACATGCCATAACAATCACATTAGATATCTAACAAAAAGATATAAGAAACCTTCTTTCCTTGTTTCTACTCTTATTGAATTTTTATTAAATTGCTATAATTTTCCAGTGAACAGGTTCATCTACATCAAATGGATTTTCAGTCATGCATAAAAATCTAAAAGAGTTGTTTAAGATTTTCAAAAGCATTATCTTTAACTGTATAAAGGCCTGTGACATCTGGAGAAAATATTAGAAGTAACTTACTGGATGATCCCTCTGCAGATTGCTCCGCATCCTCTGTTTAATTTCAGCAGCTACTTCAGAATTTGTCTTTTCCAGTTTACTTAAAATTTTGTTCACGTGGTTCCTGGTAACCTGCAGAAGTTTCTCCATAGTAGTCCAGAGTTCATCAGGTTTGGACAAATCCAATACAAGAACTACAGCAAATGACCTATTAAAAAGGCATTCTTTGGTCACACATTTAACCCATGAGACATTTCATGTTTTTATATACAACCACCCCTGTAGTACGGACGGTGAAAGCAACAAACATGAAAACACAAATGCTAAGACAGAATTAAATGTGCCAACAGAGGGAGGTGGATCTCTAAGGATACTCTGAGCTCTGGAGAAATCTTTCCATTGTTTCTTGTTCAGAACCACTACTTTGGCAACTTTCCATCAGAGATTTGGGGGGATTGTATATAGCAAACATTTTCAGAAGACTGTATTTCAAAGCAGTAAAATATGCAAATATCCTGACACCATTTAGCTCCTTCTTCCTGTATGACTGGGCACCTCTACTGTCACATCTCCCTGCCATCTCCTGACTCTACAATCCCATGTGAAGTAATGATAGCCAGCAATCAGAGTCTTTCCTAACCATTAACGTCTAAAAAGTTCTATATTTTCATTATTCTTTCATAATACGAAATGGAAAAAAAAATGGTTAAGAGCAACACTCTGTGCCATGGACTGTGGTAATTATCTGGAACCCCAAATGAGCGTATGAGAAAGTCTTCTGAAAGACAAACTGAAGAAGTACTCAAGACATACTTAGCAATTGCCAGGCGGATTTGATGAGAAATGTTTACACATAAACTCCTCTCCTCCCAAAACTCTAACTGCCTTCAAGTGCAGCTGTAAAGAACTACACAAATGCAGCTGTTTGAAGGGATGCAATCATTCTTTTACATTCCATCCTGACTTGAGAAGGGGCACTCCAGACCAGAGTGGTATTAGAAAGACTAAAGAGGAAAGTTAATGTCCAGTTTCACTTCAAAATGCCGTGGGGAAAAAAAGACCTGGTAAAAAGTCTTCTGGGGAAACTAGATATAGTTCACAGTACTTTAAAATAAGCAAATTGTTTCACCTCAGACAGGTGAGAAAAACAGTGAAAACCACTTATATTTAGGTTGAAATGGTAGAACTTTGCAGTAGCATGTTAAAATATTGCCTTATGAATACAAAAGGCCTTAGAGAACAATGTTGCCAATCCACCAAAGAATCTTAAAATCATCCACGTTATCAGTAAAAAGGGAAGAGCAGTGGAGGTGGAGGGCAGTCAGGTTCATTTAGGCAACAGCTGAAAAACAATAGTTGATTTTCCCCAAGTTCTTCTAGAAACTAAAAGCTTCACGTGTTGGAAGTGGTTTGGTTTTTTTCCTTCTTAGCATCTCACTAAATAATGGCATTATCTCGATAGGCAAAACAGTAGCAAATGTACATGATAAAAGTTGTATCTCTCAGGGCTTTTTTGTTTTATTGTTTTTTGTTTTTTCCCCCACAGAAGTTAAAACTCACTAACAAAGAAATAAAGCAAGGCATCATAATACAAAAGGTTTCTTTTGATCCTTTCCTCCCCTTTCAACTCCATCTTCCCTAACCAGAAAAAAAAAAACCCACATGAAATGCACTCCCACATACACCTTCTTGTTTCTTCATGCCACTTTTCTTCATGCATTTTTTCTTCCTATGCTATTCCATCACTCATCAGATGGTCACTTCACTCCCCAAAATCCAGAGATTGTTTTTTCAAAATTTTTTGCCTTTTCACCCTAAAATACTGCTCCTCAAAGAGATAACATCAGTGTTTGCACGCAGAAGTAAGAAGCCCCTCAAGCCCCACAAGTTTCTTGTGCCCCCCAAGCTGCTTTTTCTGCTCTTTCACTGAACATAAAGATACTCTGCTTTCTCTTTTTCCGCATTTCTTGTTCTATCTGCTTAAGACCAACCAATTTCTTTCATGTTACTGCTTTCTCGTGTTGCTGGAGATTGCTAAGAACTTGGCTTACTAGGATAGAAGTGTGAAAAGGAAGGTCAAAGCAGAGTATTGGTAGTATTAACATGATTTTTAGAAAAACTCTTAAGTGTTCTATCACACATATTGAAAGAGTTTCCCACAATAAAAGGCCTGGAAATTTACTTACCTGTGAAGGAATGCTGGAATTAACTTTGGAATTGTAATATTAATCACGTACCTAATGTTGTTGCTAGTGACTGGTATTCGAGTCAGTTCCAGTAACGAGGTTCCACCACCTAGTTCCCAAAAATGAGCTACATCTTTAGGCTGTAAAAAGAGTTTCATTATGTTAGAAATATGTGCCTCCATGCAACGCCAACAAAGATCTTCACCCGGCTTTCCATGAAAGTGACTCAGAACTCATTAGTATTTTCTAAAAATGAAAACCAAACAAAAATGCCCCCCACGTTCAAGAAATCCCATATAACACTTAGGAAAGACGCCTGGAATGCTTGTGGCTGTCTTGATAAATGACTACAGTAAAGTAAAAAAGTCAGGAAGCAGCATGATTAATGATAAACATTAAAAAAAAGAGGTTCTCTTCCCTTTCTTTTTGTTTATTGAGCTCAAGACTAATACTTTCTGAGAATTTTGGAGAAGTAGTGGATCTCTATTTTCTCATTTAGTTTCTGGGAAAAGTTTTAGGTGATTTTTATCTTTCAGGCAGAGTCACATTTTCCACTCTGCTTCAGTAACAGAAACAGCAATTGCCTGCAGCAACAGTTATTGCTGCTGGGCAGTGCTGTGCTGTGATGGGAATGGGGTCAATATTTCTGTTAACATGATCTGCAGTGCAAAATTTAGCCATACGGACACAACCCAAAAATTTAATTATGATTTAACATCTTCTAAGATGACTGCTTCTCTCATAAATGTGGTTGTAAAGTATATCTATTGTTTTTTCTTCAGTTTGCATTTTAAAGGCATGCATCCTATGTTGCTCAAACATGACTAACAAGGCAATTTTTAGAAATCACTCCAATTGCTTTGTGTTACTCTTTGGTCTCTCATCTGTGATGATTTAGTGAGAGGAAAAAAAAACATATTACAGATTTAAATACAAAATTATTCTCAGTGATTTTGAGACAGTGATGCTCAAAACCCTCTTTGTGTTTCACAAATAGTCTAAAAAACCCTAAGGTTCTTATACATAGAAATAAAACACCAATTACTTTTATGTGTGTTTACATATATAAAGATACTTTAAGTTATGCTTTCTGGATACTCACTGTATTGTGTCTCCTTGCCCTTCTTCCAAAAGTATATTCCAAGGCTAATGTTGGCTTTGGAATCTCTTCCCTACGTAAAGAAAAATAACCTAATTTGTCAAGATCCTCTAAATAAAGAAAGTCAGTGCTACTGTTACTAAATTACCAGTCAGTTCAGAATTTGCCTTAGAAAGAGTGGCACAGAGAGGATACTGTAAGACAACAGGTCTCAGCTGTAAAGACAGGAGAAGGAGCAGCACCAGTCTGAACAGGTGGCTGTTGAAGCTCTCTAGTCTGGAGAATAAGGACTGAAGGGGTCAGACAACAGGTAGTAATGAAGGAAAATAAGTTTATCCATAAGTGATCAACTGGTCACAGAAGACAACACCTGTATGCGTATATTATGAATGATCACACAATACAATTATGCATGTAAAATTCTCATCCAGAGTTGAAAACTACTTTTAAAAATTTAACACATACCTCTCCAGGCACCTCAGTATAATAGTGGTCTTTCCCTGGAAATTAAAAGCAAAGAACAACCCTACTGTAATGTCATTGCAGCACAGAAGTTGTATCACTTAACAAAACTCACTCATTTAACATTAAAATATTGAAGTACTGAAAAAGTGTAAACTCATATAATTGTTTGTAGCCTTATAGTGGAAACTTAACTGTCAACTTTCTGTCAGAATCAAGTCACACTACCATTATTTTAATTATAAACTAATAGAAATGATAAATACAGTGGCAAGAATAGTGTGTTTAAAATTAGATATTAGTGATCAACCTGGCCAACTATGTTCAGCTTTTTAAGAGTTTCTAGTTATTACCAACCCATTTATTTAATGTTGGGTTTCCACTGGAACTAAACTATTACTGATGAATGCTTAAAATACAAATAAACATAGAGAAAAATATGTCTTTACACTGTCTAAGTTCAGATACTGAGTACTGTGCCACACTGAAGGGGCTAGCACTTCGCTCCTGTATCGTTTCCTCGCTCAAAAATCAGTGAATTTCAGGTAAATCTGAAATCAGGAAAATGTCATTGTATTTCCTCTGAAAAAAGTATTTTAAAAATTGCCAATCAGAGGTTGTACATGTACTAATCCTTCTAAAATAAAAATAGTATTCTTAAAAAATGACTCACTTGGTCAAAAAGGCAAGTATTTCCTTATTTACTTTTCAAATAAATGCTAAAAGAATAAAAATATGAAAGTATTAATGACCCACCTTATAAGACAATGAGGTAAGACAACCTCAGACATGTAGAATCCTAAACTTCCACTGACTGATAACCCATGTTCAAATGTGTCTGATGCAGATACAGACACAGTTCATAGCAGGATGCTAAGGCCTCTGTTTACAACAAAACTGGTATCAATCAGTGCACTTCAAATGGACTGTTACCAGTTAAACCTCTACAAGGGGAAATCTGACACGCCAAAGAATTAAAGAATTTCTGGCAGTGACTTTTACAGAAATTAATGAAGCAAATAATAGATAACAAGGGTTGAAGTTTTGTTTCTCCAAGACATAAACTTGAACTTCTGAATTGTAATGATGTCTAATTGATCCACTCTCTATGGAATGCTGACTCTGCAGAATCGGAACATGACAGTTTGTCTCTAGAAGAATTGAGCCACACATTTATCAGATATTTACCCTGACACAACCTATGTTCAAAGAAAGCAGATTCATACAGTGTTTAGCATTACCCCGTTTTTGCTTCCCATAAATAATACTGATTTTTCCCAGACTTCCCCACGCTTGCCATCGTCGTCAGGGTTTTCTCTCTTCTCCACTTCAGCTACAGCAAGATCCCATAAAGTATCACTGGTTGGAAAAAACAGAGCGTCAATTAGAAAAGAACAATGGACCCTAGACCATAATTCCTGAAAATATGTAAGTGGATAAATAAAGGGTATTGCAGTTTACTGTATTATTGTTACTATTACTTCACATCACATTCCCTCTGCTTGTCGAAGTAACTTTTTTTAAATTTTATTTTAACAAAACCAGGTTAAGTAAAATTCCTCAGGTAAGCCCTACAGGCATTTGTGGCTGCAGGCTTTGTTTTGAGTGCACTTAGGACGGATTTAAAAGGTTTTCTAACGATTGATGCTTTCCACACCCCCCTGTGGCCCGGCCCGCCAGCCCCTGCCGCCGGCAGCTCCCGGGGGTCGGGCCGGGCCGGGCTCCGTGGGCCCGGGAAGGCTCCGGACCTGACCCCGGCGTTCCGGGGCAGTTACTGCTCGGGGCAACGGGGCAATTCCCTTCTCGGGCACCCCCAGGGCCGTCTGCCCGTCTCTCCCTTTCCTACGGGGTCCCTAAGAGGAGTCACCGGCTTCTCGCAGCCATGGCCAGGGGTGCCCCGACCGCTTTCGGGACGGAATAACCCCTTTTACACCTCCCTCCCTCTCTCTCTTCTTCCGGCTGCCCTTCCCGGCCGCCGGCGCCTTCTCCACACGGCAGCGGAGGCGAGAAGCGGAGGCTTCCGAGCCCCCCTCGCCGAGCCCGGACAGGGCTCCCCGTTACCTGGCCTTGGGCATCGCCGCTCCTCAGGGCTCGGGCCCAGGCGCCCCGTCGCCATAGGAACCACGCTGGGCACGCTGGGAGCTGTAGTTTTCGGCTGGGTCGGCACGGAAATGGAGAGAGGCCGCGCTTCCTAGCGGGTCCGTTTTGCGGCCTTGGCCTGCCCCGCCTTCCCGCCCGGCGCTGAGGGAGGGATGACGGCGGCGCTCTCCCTGAACCTTTCCCTCCGCTCTGTGTGGCGGTGGGAATTTCTCTGGAGGTTTTCCACGCTGCGGTGGACTCAGCTGCCTCGGGGAGGGCGGCCGTCGCGCCCCTGAGACGTTCGTGGGACCAGCAGTGGCCTCTGGTTTTGGGGTGCGGCTCCCCTCGCCACCAGAGAGAGCAGAGCTGGTGTGAGGGGTGGTGGAGGCACTGAGTGCTTGGGGGACCTAGGCCGAAGCTACTGTTAAACACCAAAGTATTTCAGCTGCGGAGAAAGCCAGGGATGAATCAACAAGTCATAAATGGTGGGAGTCTTGTATTTTACCTCAGCTTGAAGCACTGGCTCCTGATAAACTCATAGTCCCCAGTCTCACAGTGTTAACAGTGGAAGGGAGCGAAACGAGACCTTAATTCCTACCTCTAGTAAGTGAACTGCTGTATATGAAAATAAATACGATTATTTTATAGTTGCTGGAGCATACAAATCAACTACTGTAGATGTAACTCAAAGTATATGTTATTATAAATGTAACCAACAGGACCTGGGCTGGATTATTTGAAGATCTATCAGTCAAAGGTCAAATCCAAAAATCACGTTAGGGTTATATTAGAAAGTAGGATTTGAAAGGGTGCAGTAAAACTGGGATGACTACTAAAGGGATATAGGATGTAGGTGAACCCGACACAAGTCACAGGTGGCCTACGTCAGGGAACTGACCCAAAATCTAGCACTTGCAATTACAGCTAACTCACTGTAGCTGAATAGCTGCTTTGTGTGTTGAGAGGCTGGAGACAGAAAAAACTAAGTAAAATCCTCTTATCTGTTTAAATCAAAACCAGGAAAGTGGCCTTATTCATAATGATTAACTCAGAATTAATTTTAACCGTTCCTTCTTCCCCAAAGGAGGGTTACATACATAGCCTTCTACAGACCCTAAGTAATACTTGTTCTTTAAATAAGCGTTTTTCTGAATTTAACTTATATAATCCCTCGCTTTCAGTTCCAGAAGCCTTCAAATGGTTTATTCCCCCTATCTTTATTTAATTCCAGGTTTTTACATGGACCTTCTAAAGCATTTGCCCCCCTATGGGGAACCATGGTCTTTCTAATTAAAATCCAGAAAGAAACTCCATTGTTTAGTCCTGTACAGTGGTAGTCATGCTGATGCCTTTCTAAGTGCGTTTCTTTCATCAATTTTATTTTAATAGAATGTTTCTGAAATCTCAGTATATGAATGTAGTGCTGATCTGTAGTCAGCAGTTGGAGGTGGTGAAAACACTGGACAAAGCTGCTATTGCTGGGCCAAAGAAAGCAGAACCAAGGTAGGAATTGCTCCTGGCAGTGTGATCTCAGCATATATTGGTGCACCAGCAAGAGTGTAACGCTAAAAAGCACAGTATTTTTACAGTGATTTACTCACTGACAGAGACGTGGCAAATCTGGATGATGCTGCAGTACAAATCTGACCTGGGAAACACACTGTAAGGGTGTACAATTAATAAGTTGTACTGAAATCCAATCTGGAAATGAAATTGGAGTTTTCAGTACTTAAAGTTTCACCTTATTAAATTTAATTTCCTTTGCCCTAAGAAACTGTAAAAGAATACTTTTTTTCCCCCTTCCTAATTCATTATTACTCTGCTACTAATCACCTTAGTTAAAATTAACTCAAACTAATGGATTGCACTAAGCTGTATGGACTATTAAAGCTCTACCTAAAGCTTTAAGTGGTGCATTCCTTTATGCACGGATGATTTTTTTCCTTCAGGACCTAGCCTATAAAAACTGTGTTAGTTTGACAAGAAACTCCAGTACCAAGTATCTGCCAGCCTTCTCTTATAGGGAAATATATTTAAAATATATTTAAAATTGTATTTAATAATTTTAAATATTTTAAATTCTATTCAAATAGAAGCCAAATTCAGCTATAAACCAGAATAAACCTCTATTTTAAATATAAACTAAATAAAATATAAATCAAATATAAAATAACAGAAAAACACTAATTTTGTGGATTGCATTAAAACCTCAAAGCTTTATCATTTGTCTGCTGTACTACAGGAGTGACTGTGTCTTGCTTGTTTTAGAATTGAGCAGTTTGCTTCCTAATGCTGCTGCACAAAAATTGACAAGTGAAGCTCAAGCAATATATTAATTTACAGTGCATTCCAGATATTATTTTCATGTCAATCTAATTGCTTATACAGAGAGTTACTGGTGATCTTTCATTGTCAAGCTCGGACTCATCAACCTTTTAAACTGATCATTGTTGCTGACCACTAGCTCAAAGCAAGCACAGATATTCTGTAAATCATGATAGAAGGTGAAGTCTCCTTGCATGTGCTAACGCATTAATCTCACCCTGAGAATATTTTTATAACCTAGGTTCTGCAAGCACTGAGCATGGGAGGTTGTTCAGCATCTGTCCCAAAGGTCGCTGCTCATTTGACAGCTCCCATCATGTCGTCGCTGCTCAAGATTAGAAGGTGAGAAAGGTCTAGTTCCTACCAGGGCTTAAGTCATGGATTAGGTAGCACGGTATGAATTGTTTTGGTGGATGACTCAAAATTAAGACTGAGATGTGGATAAGGCTCAGGATGAACAGAGAAAGCAGAGCAGATTACCTGCCTGTACTCTGAAATGTTTAGCTTTACGTTGCGTGGAGGTAGATGTGGAGGAGGTCCTCCTGAGACTTGCGTAGCTGTGTTTGGAAGCTGAGCTGTTGAAGTGTGCTTGTCTGTGTAAGAGACTTCGCTTGCTGACTATTAACTTGAAGGGAAGCATCTGCTTGAGGTTACTATCATTCTACAGAAACCTCACTTCTTGAGAGTACAGAAAACTCACACCAATCAAAATCCTCAGAGAAACTTCATTGTTTAGTGTAGTGTTGTCATGGTAACTGTGATTCTGAGTTCATTTATTTCATAAAAACTAACACAGCATTTCCCATAATGTGACTATATGGGATTAATAGTGACCTACAATGAGCAGTTAGTGGTAGTAAGTCTGGAAAGTGCTGCCAAAAAAAGGAAAACTAAGGGGATGGATTGCTTCTGACAACAGATGTAGAGATACACAACAGCAGCAAGAGCTTAATGCTAAAAATCAAAGGAATGTCTAGAGTTATCTACCCAAAGTCAGGCAGGAGCATCATACTATATAGATTATATACTGCTTTATAAACCAGCTGTTTGTATGGCTGTGTCAATGGAGACTGGTTAAGACTCAAAATCTGCACATCAGCTGTTTGTATCGTGCATCATGTTATCTCAAAATTTAACAAGGATTTTACAAACCACATGAACAAGCTCACTAGCAAAATTCTCCACCTTTTTGCCTTCTAATAGAACCTGATCTACGACATTCATTTAAAGCTGGACAATTAGGAAAGAATTATTAGCTGGACTATTCTAGGTTGACAGTTATCATGATGACACAAAGATTTTTCTATTTGTAAGTTGATGGTTCTGATCATCATATTTGAGAAGCTTTAGACTACGACCTGAGTATAACCGGTGCAGTAGCATCTGTTTGAATTTGCAAACACCCTGCCCCCTCAAATCTATGAAATGTAATTAGTCTGCTGATAGTAAGAGAATGTTAATTCCTTACTCAGTTTCACCATTGTATTTGCATCACCTTGTGGGGTGCTGCACAAAAAGCTGCTGCAGTCAGTGCCAAGGTCTCTTGTAACTTCCAACATGCTTTCTGTGATGATGCCGGCAGGAGATCAGCCGGCCAGCAGGAGGTAAAGCTCGTGCTGCTGGCCCTGCCTCATGGAAAGAGAAGGATCTAGTCCCACATCCACCATCAAAAGGTAAAAGTTACCACAAAGCTCTTCCCTCATAGCAAATGTGGAAGCATCTAGCTATCATACGCTTGTTACTCGCTTGTAATTTTTAGGACTAAGCATTGACCCATGGTCCCATTCATAAAATGGTGCCTGAGTCCTGCAGAGTTGAGTGGCTGTTGCAGGGCTTTGAGAGCTTTGAGAAGAAACATATTTGTCAAGTCTGCTTACCAGTTTGTCTTCCCACTTTTTAAGAGCATGTTCATCTTACAACCTGTATCTCCCTTCCAATCTTATTTAATTCTTCAGGAGGATTCTCCCTACCTTTCATAGAGGGCAAACAGCTGAAAGTTCCCTTTTCCTCAATACGAGTATGCATATATCTGAGATGTTTAAATGTCATAAAACAAAGGAGATTGTCAACCTTCAAATATTAAAATTCACCATTGTGAAATTACTTCAGTTTTAAATAAAAAAATCCAAAATGATGAGAGTTATCAGTAAGGGATTAATGGACCGTGATCATTTACATAAGCTGGAGTGGAAATCGTGGAATGTATATAAATCAGTGACTTACCTGTGACTACCTTCTCTATGGTTAGACCTAAGTTATCTATTAGAGTATGCTGCTGATCCACTTCAGGGCCTGCAGAGATGATTTCATGGCATGGAAATGGAAATTTGAGGATTGGAAGAAAAAATGGGTGTAATTTCTATGTACTTGACCCTGTGTAGCACTGAGGTCTGCAGCTGAAAAAGGCAACTGGAAAGTGCTCCCAGGTCCAGAAGTGCAAAGACAGCATTATGTCTTCAGTGTGCTAGAACATTATATTAGAATTATGATAGGAAATGTAGAGATACAAATGAAAAACGAAAAGTACAACTTTTACAAAATATTATTCTGAATCATTGTATATACATTATACACATTATACATGGACTTTATGTCACATAATGTCTCCACGTGTAGACACAACAATTCAAGCAATGTCTTTCTGTGTTATTCTTGTGTTTTCAATTGTGAGCCATTCTTCCATCTGTATTATATTATTATTATGGATTACAGAAGAAATGAGGTGTGGGATCTTGTTTACAAAACTGTATTAAATACAGTGCCTGTCTAATTTAGATTTTTCCAAAAGGCTGGGGCAGACAGGGATTATTTAGAAATTCATCAGACCAAGGCTGAAGATTTGCCAAGTCAAAAAGCTGTATAACAAAGGCCAGAGTGTATCATGAGAATACTCTTTAGCTTCATAATAGTTACATGATGTGCGTATGGGCTTTTTTTAAAGGAGAAACAATTATACAGATTAAACAACTTGTTCTTTTTAGTCCCATGGTGCTTGTATTGCAAATAAGAAGGCATGCTGGAAGTGGAAAATACTGACTTTTTTTTTAAAACAAAAATTCCATTTCAAAATGAAGGTTATACAACTTGTATAATTTTGAAAAATAGACATGAAGAGTTGAAGACAGTTTGGTCCCTGAGAAAATATCTGGAAAACTACTAAAATCTATACAATTGTTCCCAAGGCCACCTTTCCCCGTCAGTATCAGCAGGCACATTTATTTTTGAGCTGTAGGCACAAGCCACCCACAGTAAAGCATAATCCTTAAATTGGCTCCATATCATTCCAGTTCAGGCCAGGGCTTTAATTAGAGGGTTCCTCCTGTTACGTACGATTGAAATGAATGCAAACCTGTTTGCCTTTCTTTTGTTTATGGACCTGCTTATCCTCTGTGTCTTGTACATCAAAAAGTTTTCAGTTAGTGTAGAAACCGTGTAACAAAGATGCATTATCACAATATTTAACCCTTTCATAACAAAGTGGGACATTTAGTTGGTCTATTGTTTGCAAGAAGTGGCTGACTCCCCATTTCCTTGAGTTTCTGTCCACTTTGAGGTGTCAGTAATGCTGGAGCAGAGAGGTGATGAGCAGCTCCTTTCAGCTGATGAAAGTTGTTAATATAGCTGGCAATTAGTAGAGTGATCTCAAGAATCTATAACAGGAACATAAAAAACTCTTTGAGAAATACAGTGATGTGTTTTGACTGCTGAAAAAATAGTTAACTTTTTAGCAAGTGACAATCACCATCAACTGGAAAAGTACTTGTACTTTATCAAATAAGTTAATGATGGGGAGAGAGGAGATGCCTAATAGAGCTTTTTTCCATCGCTCTTTGCCAAAAATGTAATATTATTCCCATCAGTGTACTGGATACTTTGTCTTCCACAGTCTTAAATGATTCAAACAGCTGGTTTCTTCCACTTCTAGAGAGATTCTGAACTCCAAAAGATGTCGCTCTTAGAAAAAACTTTCACGACATGTTCCCTCAATTTTGCTAGAAAATATCTAGTGCTCAGAGAACTAAAGACACGGGGTTGATGAAAGGCCTGAAAGCTACTGAAAGCTTTTTACCATATTTTCTCTATGCAGTCTACACAGCCTTGCCTATAAGCGCACAGTGTGAAGGAAACTTCAGCAGACCTATTTTACTATGCTTGTTTCTATGAAGCATCATGTTTTGACCCAAATTTATATGTGGACTTTTGTATTTTGTTTCATATAGTTCCTAATAACAGCAAGACTTTGCTTATTAAAACACATAGTCAATGTTACCAGTGAAGGACAGAATCTAGATTTGAAAAGCAACATTTTTTTTACCAAAGGTAAAAATATCCTAGAATTGTTAAGAAGCAACGGATCTTTTCCATGTTGTGTTCTGCAGTTCCACTGCAGAACACAACTGTACCTGCTTAAAAATTATCTCTGGTGCTGATCAAGCAAACAGACTCGTTTATATGCACTGCATATACTTCTGTCTTTAATGGCCTTCTTTGTCCTTCTATGAAAAAATTGGAATGTTATAGACAGCGACATGAAAAGAAAGGGAACACATCAGTATTGTCACTGTTAGCTCTTATATCACTAATTGCTCTGCTCCCTAAAACCATCTGGCAAAAGTCAATAATCTGAGAATGCGAGGAATAAAGAAGGTGTTTCATCTTTCACATCTGTTACGGATTACCCACTAGAAAAAGTAGAAGAGTAGCAGATGGTGGGAAACTGTTTCAGGGAATATACCAACCTTTGGTTTTGTCATGGCAAAAAGGTGCTTTTCAGTTGATTTGTCCTTTGTCTGAGTATTGTTAACAACCAACATAAAATCATCTTGATAGCCTCCGAAAGTCATCAGACTCTTATAGGTATATGTGACTGTTAATCGCTTGAAGAAGAAAAAACAAAATGCAAAGCTGTTAGCAGGACAATGCAGGAAAAAACAGATTACAAGAAATAATTCTTTTAAAATAAAATTCCATGTGCATTTTTCAAAACTCTTATGACTCTTTAAATGAATTGTAAATTTTGGGAGAGTTTCACTCAGACCTTTGCTTTGAGGAATCTCTGTTACAGATGGTAACTCTTGTAATTCTGACCTCTGTTTCTATTCCAAATGAATTAGATCAAAGATGTTATAAGTGGGTTTCAGCTTAAGTGTGTTATTCAATTTGCACAAGTATTGACTGACTTTAAGAGAAGTTAATCTTAGTAATTACATTTGAAATGGAAGCAGCCACTAAATAAATTAAATGGCAAAGTTTGAGATATTTAAAGGGTTTTAACACCAGGACTTCTTTTTGTGCAGTGATGTAGTTTACATGCACACAAATTAAATTAAATTCTGCCCTCTTTTTTTGCATCTCTGATGAAACATAAATTCTCTTCGAAGCTCCTCTGCTTTCCATGCCTTGGCTCCTATTGTTCAGTGTTCACTACACTAGTGGCCTTTGAGTCTATGAGTCTTTAAGTCTTTGAGTCTATGATTAGCATTTAACTTATCATTATGACTCATATTAATTTGTTTCAGGGGTTCACATTTAAAATTCATCACAAGACAATATTTGTGCAATAACTGACTTAACATCCTTTAGATACTAAACCTCTTTTTGCCCTTATTTTGAAATAGCGTTTCCCCTAACTACCCCTTGCAACAGCATTTCTGATGCCCTTCACCCTTCCTACAGAAAAATCAGACTGTTCCCTGGAAAGCAAGAGTTTCTTGAATGGTGAGTAAGGCCCACTGATACTGTGACGGGCAGCGCGCTGCAGAGGTGCCTCGGCTGGTCTGTACGTAGATGGTGTGTCTAGGGCTTGCTGCAGGCTGATGCAAGCTCACTTTGCTTGTTCCCTGAAGAGAGCTGCTGTTTGCTCTCCTCATGTTCTTTGTTTTATTATTTCTTTAACTGCAAAGGAGCATCATGAAAAGGCCCGTATCAGTACAATTATGAAGTTGAGATTTTAATTTTCTGATATCCAATATTAGCACTGGCTAATAGCACTGTGCCGTTCTGTTTCTTTGCGGGTTACAAATTAAAGCAGGGATCTTCTCAGGCGCCGCTTCTTTACACTGATTACCATGAGTCGTTCTCTGTGAAAACTTTTATTGCAAATCAAAGAAAAATCAGAGCCTAAAATGACATAATTAAATAACACTGGGTTATATTACCTACTATTAAACAAAAATAATACAATGAAAATAACAATCTTTTAAAGTAACTGCTCCTTGCAGAGTGTATGTATTATGAATAATAATGGAAAATGAAGCCTTCAAGAAAAGAAAATTAATGTTATTGTAAGAACTGTAACTATGGATCTGCTGACATCTGAATGATTAAAACATTAACATTTCATTAAAAGATATAAAAACTGTATCTGATAAACAAAAATAAATTCTGCGCAAAGAATTCATTACTTATTTCTTTTATTAGTGCTGCTCTAACAATGATAACGCTAAAGCATTTTGAAAGGAATGAATTTTTGCTTTAAGAGAGAGACTAGATAACTTAGCAGGGAAGGCTAATGCCATGTTTTATTTAGTATGGTAGTGCATCTCTCCATAGACTCAGTTTTAAAATCTACTTTGACCAAAATTACAAAAGAAATTTCACTTACCATAGAGCTGTAATCCAGGATGCTTACACCATCTTCATGTACAGCAAACCATATGAAGGACTTCTCAACTGAGGATGCTGCTAGAGGCTACAGAGAGAAATGTTCTTCAATTACTGCTTCAAAATGAGGCAATATGTAAATAATTATTAATTCTCAGCTATTATAGAGGTTTCTCCATCCACAGATCTTACTGAGATTTAAACTGGGAGGGAACTGATGTAAAGGAATTGAAGTAACTGCCCAAAGCTAAGTAGGTGGCCAGTGGCAGAACCATGAACTCAACCTAATACTCTTGAAGCCTCCCTTGGTGCTTAGTCCAGTAAAATGTATAGTCTCATTAATGAAATAAAAAAAATCAGGTGTTTTAAAGTTTGTTCACTGTCACATATTGACTTCTTATGCAAAGAACGGAGTGCTGACAAGCTATTATATATATATACTGGGATTACCTAATAAAACGTAAGGGGTGAAGTGACAGTTCTGTTTAACATTGCTGTTATCTGAATCAAGAGGATTAAGATATCAGTAGTTTAAAAGAAATTGGGAGGGGTCAGTGTGGAAGGGAGTGCTTCAAATAACCCTTAACAACATTTAGTGTTTCTGCAAGGTGCAGCTTCCATAGCCAGTTAATGATTCCTTTCCAATATTATTCTAGTTACCAGGTAAAAAAAGTCGGAAACAAAAGGCTATCTCAAACTAAGATACTAGAAAATGAAAAGATACCACCTAGAATAATAACATAAAGTAAACAATAAATGTATTGGGAAGTTCTTATTATGGTATACTTAGCACTGTGGCTATCACATTTCACCAGTATATGGCTTAAATGAGGTAGTAATTTGACAAGAGGTTCAATCAGCACATGTATAACACACTCCCTTTCAACCAAAAGATATTACCATTTGCAAATTATATTTACATTGCAACCCCCCCCACCTCTCAGACTCAGTAAAGTTTCTTACTTTTGCTGCAAACAATTTAGCACCAAAGAAAGCCCATTTTCTGGCGACAGTGAGATAAATGCGCACACAGTCTGCAGCACTGTGCCCCCGGAGAGCCATCCATCGTGTAGACAGTCGCTGACAAAGCTGTCTGTTGAAATTAAATATGTAATTTAGTTTCTGAAAGGAATTTAAATGCTTACCCATAGCGAGTTTAATGAGCAAAAAAGAATCCATTTGTTAAAATGATAATTTAATACAACTATCACTTATACAGCATTAAATAAATCCTAAACATCATTTAATATTTTTATGCACATGAAAATCACAAAGTGTCTTCTAATTTCTGCAACATTATGATTAAATATTGATGTAGCAGTTGCAGCATAAAGGGAAAAAGCCTAGGACAGCTTTTAATGTGTCTCTACAGATAATCAATCTACCTTTATCAGCACTCAACAGCTATGCCAGTTGTCATTCCAAAAATCCATCCAGCTTAGTACATTTCTTTACCTGTGGCTAGTAGTAGATGTGGAAGATACAGCTTATACTACTCTTCTTTAGTGTGTCTGGGTGCTGCTACCAGAAGGGGTGCTTCTGATGCATGATGCATTCACACTGCTGTTTTCTTTTGTGGCCCCATGGCCATTTGGTTCAATGAAACGATCCTATGGAAAGCTAATCCTCCAGGAAAACCCACCCCAGAACTTCTAGCACATTGACCTGCAGCGATGACTCACCCGGCAGCCACAAGACTGTCAGATGCCGCGCACAAAAAGGGAGGGGGAATGTGTAGAAAAGGGAGATCTTTCACTTGTAGCTTATTCTCACTGGAAGTTTATGAAGCCGAACTGCACCCTTAGCAACAGAACACCAGCAACAGGGCAGGTACGGAGCGATTCTTTCCCTGCCACACAATTCCAGCTCCGGCAATTGGTAGTTTAGGGACTACTTGAACAGTTTAACAGACGTTTGACTTATCCTCCATGAGTTAATCTAATCTAGGACCTCTTATACTTTGTTCTTTGAAATTAATCACACAACTTCCTCTTTGTTAGGTGCATACTTTTGAATGTCACTGTTATCTCTGAGTATGTAATAATGTTACTTTGCGCGTATGATAATAGCTTTAAACCTCTTCAACCCTGTAAGAAAACATTTCTGTGATGCTTATTGGACTTCAAATTTGCAGTATCATTGACTTAGGATAATTTACTGCACTTTTCTGCTCTTCCTCATGTTAGTGGATGTTGATTGAAATGACTTGCAGGTTAATTTTAACTTCAGTGCTACCTTAGTAGCAAGTCCACTAAGTTTAACATATTGCCAGTTTGACTGGCTGTGAGAGATGGCAGATTTGAACAGCAAACACTCAGGTCAGATCCTCATGTCCTTTACTTCCAGTAGTTCTGTAGTATGTGCGCAGACTTAATTTAGATTTGCTGAATAACAAAAATAAGCATTTCAAAATCTCTGGGTTTTGTAACACTGTGTAGTAACTCGCACAGCTTTTGCTGGAATGTGTACTTAGTGATGGTCCTCTGTTTAGATGAGAAATACACAGAGGAAATGGGTTCTTCAATTTAGTAAGAAAATGAGTTTCAAACACAGGTTTAGGCAAATATGGCATAACAGCAAGTTGTGCCTAATGACAATTTAAAACTTTCTCATTTTACTCCTTGATTTTCACAGAATATGAATTGCAAAATAAATCTCACCTTAATTGTTCCTCTGAACAGCCCTGCCTGTATCTCTTAGGGTAGAATCTCTCCAAAACTTGTTTTAATGTTTGATTGGACTTGGACTGGGAAGTGACTTGCCCTGCTGGAGTTGAGAAAGGCCGTTCAAAATCTCCAATCTCTACCTGAGGGAAACAACACGAAGAAAAATAGTTGTTACTCCATGGTAATTTTCTAGCTGGGTATTGTGAGCTATCTTTTTCCCTGTCTTATCAAGTATAAAATGAAAAGCAGTTTGTTAATTAATGTCTATTTTTCACTGATACAAAAGTCATGCAAGTAATTTTATTTTCCTTATTTTATGTTTACCATGGAAAAAACATAAATATCAAGTATAAATTGTACAAATGTAATATTTACTAGTTCTGTTCTGAGATTGCTATATCTGACACTAGATTTATTGAGTAACACCATCAAGAACCTTTGCTTGAGCCTTGAATTTTTAAAAATAGATCAGATCTTATCAAGACCATGTCTAGTAAAGTAGTCTTAGGCTTTCATTAAACAGCTGTTACTTTGGTGTATAACTTGCAGAAATTGTGTAAGGAATACTGAATGAAGAAAGGGTACATGATTACATGATCATAGAATCTTAGAATGGTTAGAGTTGGAAGGGACCTTAAAGATCATCAAGTTCCAACCCCCCTGCCATGGGCAGGGACACCTCCCAGTAGAGCAGGTTGCTCAAGGCCCCATCCAGCCTGGCCTTGAACACTCCCAGGGATGGGGCATCAACAGCTTCCCTGGGCAGCCTGTTCCAGTGTCTCACCACTCTCACAGTAAAGAACTTCTTTCTAATATCTAATCTAAATCTCCCCTCTTCCAATTTAAAACCATTCCCCCTTGTCCTATCACTAGACTTCCTGACAAAGAGCCCCTCTCCATGACAAAGAGTCGAAGGGCTGACTGTGGAGGAGGTAAAGAGTTTTTATGCATACTGGTGCCAAGAGCAGCGCATGCTGTAAAGCTTTTCCATGCCAGTACAGAGTCAGCCTTACATAACGGGTCCAGCCCAGTCCATTTCCTGCACTGTCACCTGTAAAAGGTGAAGGTCACTCGACTGTCAAGCGATCCTGGATCCCTTTCTTTATTCAGGTTTTTCACCTGTAGAACTGCTGTGTGACTCATTAATGCACAAGGATTACCTGAGCTAAAAGAGCTGTCAATTCCATCGCTAGTTCTTTGTTTACGGGGAAAAGTCCATTGACTATTTGATCATTTGTCTGATACACCAGCAGCAGCTTCTCTCTGTCTGTCTCCCCGTGGACTTGAACTGAAAAATAAAGCCTACAGAAAAGACAGAAAGTTATTAAATAAAAGAGATAGGGAAATGCATTAGCCTTGAGGATTGGCAGTATCTGCTCCAAATGTGACATGTTTACATCAGTGTCAAAACACATTAGCAGAGCAACACTTGTAGTTGAACTAGTGGGCAAATATTTAATTTCAGTCTTCTGAGTTCAGTGCTGACTATTTTGGGGTTTTTTTGGCAGTACTGCTCACCTCCTAAGAACTAGCAAAAATTAACTGTATTTTTTTAAGAAAAAATCTCAAGTTACACCCATTTACTATTTTTGTTGCAAACTTTGAGTCAGCCAGTATTTTTCAGATGAAGGAACTCTGCAGAAATTAAAAACAAATCTTGGGATGAGGCAGAGATGTTATACTTGCTAAACAAACCTATTTTTGTAAGTAAGGCGGACAGTCCTTGTGCCTTCACATTTCCCAGGGTGCTGTTCTTTGGAGGCTTGCTCCCATTTAGAAATAATGTCACAGATCTAGAAGGAAAGCAATACAAAACTGACTTTGCCATGTATTCTTCTTTGAAAATACCTTCGAATAGAAACTGTATATTTAAAATAGTCAAATAGAATTTGAATATTTTAGTATCTTTTACCTATTAGTTATCAGAAACATACGTAGTTCGAAATTTTAAACCTATTGAAAGATAACTTTACTTACACTTCTTAGTTGGAGCATTTAATAATTAACATTTTTGTTTGTCTATCCTGCAACCCACACACACTGCCTTTGGAAATGAGCCATAACATGCTCATATGGAAGGGTCAAGTACTTGATTTAGCAGTGGCCAATGAATGTGTAATTACACAGAGTGAATTATTATGTAATTAATCAAATGCCTGTGATCTCTGCCTTCTCTTTCTCTTGCATGATGGAGTTTTTCAGGTCCTTTCTAGTAGCTGCTATAAAGTTTGCATGAAGTTTGTAATGAAGTGCAGCAAGAGTGGCTCAGAACAAGCGGTGTAGGTGGGTAGGTAGGAAGATGGGGAGGAGGTAGAACAGAGGTCCTGGAAACCCTTCTAGACTTTGTGTCACCTTTCCTTCAAAAAAGAGGCTGCCTGGAAGCATTAATGTGAACAGCTTCTATAGTTCCATTTACCAAGAAAATAAGTACATTTTTTATACATTTTGCTTTCCATACGGTAATTTTTCTGATAGAGGGAGACAGCTGATTGTGATGACTCTACTTGTTTGTCACTAGGGCCTGGTTGTGCCACACGTTGTAACTCAGAGCACAACTGAACGTTCGCCAAAGTTGCAAAAGACTACTTGGTGTAAGCACAAAAAATTCATTATTAGTTACTCAAAGAGGCTTAAAAATACCTAATATTTGACTAAAGCATAAATTATATGGCATTTTGCTACTCTTTCCTGTGAAGAATTTAATTCTAGCAATAGAGAGAACTAAAAGTCAGAATTCAGATCAATGATAAACCAAACACTGGAAATTTCCTGAACCGAACACTAGTTATTCTGTATTTAGATAAGGAGCCCTTTCTTTTTTACCTTCCCCAGGATTTCCACCCCAGTATCAATGACTTTTTGGACCTCAAATGGTCATCTTTTGGAGCTATACCAGAAATATTAACTGGAATCTCTAAATGCATGTTGGACTCCAACTGCTTTTTAAAGAACCGTGATGAGTGGCAGCTTACTTTTTAAACCCAGCTGTTAGTTCTCTGAATAATATCAGTCTCCTAGACAAAGCTTTTAAATATAGTTCTCTGAATGAATTTTAGCAATTAAAAAGTGATGTTTTTAAAAAAATCTTTCCTTGTACGCTATGAAGAAAAAACCTAAGGATAGTTTTCAGCATTAAAAATGTTTTCCTCTGCATTGTCTGAAAAGAGGTCTGTAAAATGGAAGATATTTTGTTGTTTTATATGCAGATCTCATTAAAGCCTTTTGTTTACCTTGATGTTTCCTTGAAGACAGTGCTCTATATCCTTGCCAGAGGGATCATCAGAAAACAGTGCAAATCCTGACTGAGCTGGTTTCCTCATCCCTGTATCCTGGTTCAGGGTGTTTAGAAATTCCTCCACTGTGGTAGAGGCATCAAAACCAACAACCTAAAAAAACAGCCAGTATATATTTTTCTATCAAATTTTAACTCCCCCCACCCTTCAATCTTAGATTATGAAATTTAATACCTCTAGAATAACAGTGGGAACATAAGACCCATCTTCTTTGAGTAACTTATTGTCATTGGGAATTAAAAAATTCTATAAAAGGTCTGGAAAAAACTCAAGATTTCCATGTGGGAAGTCAGTTTAGTGAAGTTTTTCTTCATGCAAAAAATTATTAACTTCCCAGCAGATTGTGACTTATGGCATTTTGTTTAATAAATTAAATTTACTATCAAAATTCAAAATGTTTCTAAACATAATACTTTTGGGTTTATTTTCTTTGTGTATACTGGTTTCTTTGCACTTGCTACACTTGAATTTCTCCTGCAGACTTTATATAACAGAAAGCAGTCCAGTATCTGAGCTTTGTAACAAATACCAATTTAAGAATGAAGAAAACGATAATTTCCTACACTTTTCAGTATGGTGGTAAAAGAAATGAGAGTAATGAATAATTTTTCATCATGCGCAACTTCAGAGGGATAGATGGCAGATCTACATTGGCAGGTCTGAAATATTTAACAAATGTTGCTCTGTCAGTACTACCTAGGTCAGTAATACACAGAGCCTTCCAAGTTTTATTTTCCCAAATCTTAATTTTTCTCTGTTGTTACCAATATTAAAGCACTTTAGCAAGAGATTACAAATTACTTCTATACAGGTACTAGTTGCTGGTGTTAACTTACATCTGTTTTGAGGTGTTTTGCTGTATTTGACATGTGGAAGATGTTCTACTCTTTCAGTAAAGAAATGTCTTGAAAATAGATCTTGGACTTCTGGTTTTGGGCTTCTCAGTGGTGGGCATTAAAAAAAATCTGTTGAATCTAGCCTCGGAGATGAATACAAGATTTTTCAATACCACTGTAATTGCTTATTTGCTCATCCCACAGAAGTAATTTACATATTTAATTACAATTTTCATAGCCCTTGGAAGTACACATTTTTGAGCAATAACTAACTAATGAGCAGTTTTTCATTTTCTTCTTCAAACTTCAATTTTGGAACCTTTTAGGATGATGTAAACACATGTTGTTTTTTCTGCTTTACGAGGCAAGCAGCAAGCAATTAAGAAATTTTGAGGGGAAAATAAGCAGAGTTATTGTGTGACCTAAAATGAAAAGTTTATTTGATATAGCTTTGATTCCACATAACAACTTGCTTTCTGTCTAGGAATACTGTGAATTGTTAAAAAACTCTTTTCAGCCAGCTCTCACAGTTAGAAATCCAAACCAGGATGTGGATCAGTGTGCATGGAAACCCCTAGAAAGTTTCTTACAGGCTTTGACTGATGAAGTCCCAAAAGAGTTAAGAATGAAGCTGTGTTTGTTCTGTAAAAAATACGGTTATCCTTCATGACTGATAATGGGAGTTACAGCTGTGCCTCCAGGCCTTCGCTGAGATATTTAACTTTCATGATGTCTGATGAAAGGAAGTGGAATTTAATACCTTTCCCTTTTCGTCAGTCTAATTCATTCATCTGGTGGTTACATTAAATACAAAACAGAACTTTAGTATTTTTCACTCTTAGGACATTGAAATTTTTTTCATTCTTTTAAAGATTTTTCCCCAAACCTTTCCTCTTTGTTGATCAAATCCTATCACAAGTACTTTGTGGCTGCCATTGCTGGTGCTGGCACAGGATGAAATTCGAACCGTGTTTAGCTTAACACTTAGAATTCTGTTTCTGACTTAGTATTTCATGTATATGCCCATAGGAAGGCGTTAGGAGAGCTCAGATTTTGTGGTCTACCTGACATTACCTGATATATGCCGTTCATGAAATGAACTGGAATACTAAAGGGAAGCGAATGGTGGTAGGGGTTTCTCAGAAGAGTGGAAAGGATTTCCATTCTGGAAGGTCTGGCTTCTCGGTCCCCGTTCTGCTGGGTGCGCTCTACGCATCGCTGACAATAGATTGCGTACTTCCCAAATTCAGTCCTGTGACAAAAGGAGAAATAAGGCAATTCTTGGCGACTGACTGAAAGGATAGTAAACTGTGTGTATATCTCTCTGGGGATGCCAGATGGGAGGAGCACTCAGATTTCACTCTGTGAGATTTTCAACACATATTTTCCATGTGGAACTATAAAGAGAAGTAGTCTGCTGAGACCAGCAAAATTGTGCCAAAGATGAACATGGCTCAGAGTGTTTTGTGTAACTGCCATATTTTGGTTTTCATGGTTTTGCAATGTACAGCCAGAGCTCCGCTGCAGAGTATTTTTCAAAACAAAGGATAACTTTCCCAAGTAATGCATACAGTATCATGTATTACATTTTAGTAGCACTGGAGCACAATTCTACTCAAATTTAATTTAAAATATATGTCAAAAGATTTGAAATATTAAATGAAAGACCAAAAATAAGGTACTTCAGAAAGACCAGTCGACTAGCTGGGTAATAATCTTCAGGCACACCTGGAATCTGCGTTCTTCTTTAGATGAAGTTTAAGAAGCCAAAGGAATGGGTGCTGGGGCAGAAAGAGTCCAACACAGAGGGCCAAGAGCTGCAAGCCCTGGACAAAAGGAAGACATTCACTGTTTTAAACATCTTACAAAGTAAAACTTCCTGCTGGGGCTGCTGGCCAGCAATGCAGCTTGCTGTGCCAAGTTTGAGTAACAGACAGCTGTAAATAGGAATAAAAACATCAAAACACAGAGAGAAAGCTGAGTAAATAAGCATGTCACCTCATCAGAAGACCAAAATGCTCTCTTTCTATTTACTTGTGTACAGCAAGTTTCTTTCAGGGCTGGAAATGGGAAAGTAGATCAGTTTGTATAAAAAGTGGTTAATACACAGGAGAAAAATACTAAGGCTGCAAGGCCAAGCACTAAGATATGAGGAGAAACCTATGCAACTTTAATTCAGCTCTCCTGTTATACATATAATGAAGCAACCCATAAGACATTTTCCTCATACCAAGCAGATATTCACTATTGAAAAAACAGTTATTCAGTATTTGGGTATATTTTAATTTCCCAATACATACCCGTAGGCTTGACTTAATACAGACTGCTCTCATTACTCTGGATATACACTTACCAACACTGCAACTACTTTTCTCAGAATTGTATCAATGCTTCACATTGAAATTTAGAAAATGGAGTTTCTCTATCTTGATTTATCTGACTTGCCTGGTATTGCATAGAAATTTGACAGCACAGGCACAGATATTGCCTTTCATCAAATACCTGTGCTCTGATGGAGGAGAGTATCAGCTCTGTTTCAGGAAGACACTGCAGTAGAGGCATGTGGGGGAGACTACGGCATGAATTTAGAATTTAAAAAAATATTGTGAGGCTGCAAACATTTTACTGAATGTATTAACTCTTAAAAATAATGCCAGTGGATAACAATTTAGTTATCTGTATCAGAGGGAAGGTCTTGCTAGTGATATGAAAAGTATGAATGAAGGATTATGATTAGTTCAAATTCCATCAGCCATATATAACTTCAGTGCATGCTAACTGATGTGAGTGTGCCATGTCTGTTATAAAAGCTCTGTGGACGTTTTAGCAATGCACACATGCTGGGCATATCCCAAACATGAGCTGTTTCTAGATAATAGCTGTGTCTGCTGGTCATGTTCTATGTTCTGTGACAAGAGAACAACCTATTACAAAAGCCTTCATATGGTAATTTCCTTTCTCATTTTCTGATCCATCTCCTAGTTCTGTAAGTAAGATGCAGTAGAAGAGAATTAGGTTCCATATACAATGTCTTACTCAACACTTAAGTTGAAGATAGCCCATTGTATGTCCAGGCTTCAAAACCAGCACAGGCACAGATACACTCTATCTGCAGATACACATACTTTGAAGGAGGATAGCATCAGCTTCATTTCAGAAGACACAGCAGTCACAAGATGTTAGCTCAGGTTTGTATCCGATTTTAAGTAAGCAGATGCTACAGAAGAGCAGAGCCCCTTTACCATTCTAAACAGTCTGGGTAGTTCCTTCACTGCTGTTGAAATAGATACCATTAACTAAATACTGGGTTACCTGTATTGGTCCTGCCTGGTTTTGTGGATGTCGGCGTCTAGTCTGTTTAATAAGCTGACAACAGATCTCATTTTGAAGTTCAGGGTGTGTGAGGCAGATCTGCAAAGCACTTTGGGCCAAAGATACATGGTAATCAATGGCAGGAGAGTCAACTGCAGCATTTATAAACAACTGGCAGGTCTAGATATAAAATAATAAGCAAGTGAGTTTACATATAAAAAGGTCAAACAAATCTTTTAGACATTTCTGTGTAACAAAAGCATGCTGTAATTGAAGTCACTATTAGTCAGTTTACCAGTAGACGGAAACACTGCTGGCTCTGCAAAAGGGGGTGAAAAGGGGAGAGAATGAAAAAGCTACACAGAAACTTAAGATAAAAACACCTCTTAAAAACCACACTTTTCACCCAGTATCTAATGGAGTGAGCTCTAGCATGACTTGCAGCAGTTGTGGCAGTAGCAGGCTTACGGACGTGCTGAACAGAGCTCACCCCTCTACAGGACTTTAAAATGCAAAATGTAGAGCTCTCAATGGCAGCCAGTGTAAAAAGCTTCTGAAAATGGTGAGTGCAACACGGCAAAATATACACAGATACAAAACCTGTAACTCAGAGCCATTTGTTTTACATCTTGGTATTCACTGGTATTTTTACTATAGTTAAGTATAACCTTTCATATCCCCAGTACTGTCTTAGGAAAGCCAGGTGTTAAGCTTTTGTTGTGCTGTATTAGAAGAATGGATCGGTACCACTCATTGCATTTGCTCTGTATAACAGCTGATGAACTTTCAAAGCATATAAGCAAAATACAAGGAGTGGATGGAAGCCAAATCTATTTCTAGTCTATATGAATATATGTGGATGCACAGGACTAATTTTTATCAGCAGTGGAATAACTGAAACATGACTTGACCTGTTTCTAAAGCAGTTCCCTACCTGGCACTTAAACTGATTTTTACAAAGTTTCGACAAAGATCATACAAATCATGTCCTTCTTATTTGTTTTTTGCAAGTGTCTGCAATTTGAATTAGGTCTGAAATGTATTTCAGAGGGTGATTTCCAAATAGATGTTTTTTTTGTATCAGAGACATACATTTACTTTTAAATTTTCATGCTGCAGGATTGCAGAAAATAAGATAGATATACTTCTTTAAAGCATTTCAGAGAAACAAGCTAGAAGGTGCCTACAAGTGGCTATGACTGATCATGCGGTGCTTGTCTTGAATTCCTTTCTAGATCCGAATCATTACATCAAAATTCTCCAAATAGTTGATGCTTCAAGGAAGTTGGTCTTTAGACTTCTTTAAGTTCTCCGGATGAAGCTCATTCATCCAAGCTCCGTGCCTTCCAACTTGTAATTTATTTCACAATGTACAGAAAAAGGAAGAGCAAGATTTTATTTTGTCTCTGAAACAGACTTTATAGCCTGGCTGTAATTAACACTGAGGAGTAATTTTACCTGGGCGAGGGCAGGAGGGAGGAGAAAGAAGGTTAATGGCACAACAGCATACTCCCTGTCATAGACAACCACTTATCTGGCCTTTAAATAGGAAAGATAAAAGGTCATACAAAAATTCTCAAGAAACTACCTGTGGCACAGCAGCTTTGAACCATGAAGTGTCTCTTTAATCCTAAAGCCTTTTCACTACTACTGGGAGATGTACATGTTTCTGTATTTTTAAAGGTGTATGAAAATATTTAAAAGTGAATTAAAAAAACTGTTGTGCAATACTGCCAATAATTTTACTCTGTAATATCTTCTCTGTTTATATTACTTGAATACCTAATCAGTCTTTTAACAATAGCTCCTTCATATGAAGAAAACATTTTCTTATTATTAAAAAGAACAGTAGAATATCTACCTTCTATCTCAATTTAAAATAATCCATGACTTGCTCAAACTTAGCTTTGTTTTACTTGTGATTTTTAAAATGTCTTTTAGCTGATAGAAATATATCTACAACAAAACTTTTGCCTACCATTTTTATTTCCTGAAATCTAATAGAAAAAATAGTATTTCAGATACAGGTCTCTGAACGGAGAGATTCATCCATACTGTTAGGTTCTCTGGGGCTTATGGACTTCACGGTAAAATTATCATCTGTGATGGCTGTGGATTCTTCTACTAACTTGCACTTTATCACAAAGGCCAAAAGTTGAAATCTAAACTGCTCCCTCATAATTAAAAGAGGTTTCTTTACACTGGAAGCATTAGTCTTTGGTGAGACAATATGGGGACATTTTCCTACTGTCTATTAGTTATCTCCACTAAAGGTAAGCGTCACCTTCTCTTTTCTTTTTTCTTATCCGTTGAAATTCTTCAGCAAAGAGTTAAAATAGTAAGTCATTTAATAAAAAAAGGTATCTTCTATGGTTTTACCTTGAATAATTTAATTGCTTCAGTTTGCAAGGCTTCTGATGGCAATGTTGTAAGAGGGGAAGCAATTCCTTCTTTGCTGTGGCAAAGAGTAGGATGTCTCCAAATCTGAGAAGCTAAATGCATAAAATACATAGGCTTTGCAATTAATTCAGTTCCAACGTACATTCAGTACTTAGTAAGTAAGTATTAGAAGATTAGTTTTGAAGTGAAAACAAACTTACTGGTATCACCTTCCACATTTAATAATTTGCAAATCAGTTGTTCAAACTCAGATCCAACATTTACACTGGTACTTCCAGCTGCAACTGTCAGATGATAAAGCCATGTGTCCTAAAGTAAAGAAAAAAAAAATCAGCTCCCTTATTCAATGTTGGAAGGAGCTGCTTCATCAGGATTTTGCTCTCAACTTGAAATACTACCATGCACTCTTGTTGAAACCCTGTTAATGAAGCAGGACCTTCTCCTTGCTTATTTTATCAAACTACATGTCAGATGACTTGTACGTACCCCTTTTCCTCCTCTTTAAGAAATAATCATACCACAGCACCATGCTCATAGACATGTTACTGAAAGTCAATAAAAAAGTCCCTTTATTACCTTCTCGTGTTTGGATCCTATAAGAAGGTAAGTGGGTCCTTGATCTTTGGGGTGGATGACAACAGTGTAATGTGTTGATAATAAACTGCGACTGCTAGCCTCATAATCTTCATCAGAATCGCATGATCTATCAACTTCTTCAACCTTCGCCTCAGAAAGCTTGATTTGACCAAGAGGAAACTAAAAGCAAATACTAAAAGTGGTGAGAAAGCAAGCAATTGTTTCAGTGCACACTGATTTTATATTTCTTACTCTACAAATAGAAAGAAAAACATGAACTACCATCAATACCCATTTGTATTTATGAATTTTCAGTCCTGCCAAGGAATGTCAGATAAACCAGCTGCTGCAGACAGCACAAAGAGAATTATATGTGCCAAAGTCTGAAAGTGAGATTTTCAAAAATTCTTTTCCAGATCTGCTTCTGTATGTAGTTAATGCACTAAATCTCTGTTAGGGTGAGAGAAGTAATTCTTCAATTTCCAGGCTTGGTTGCAAGCAAACTTTCCCTGGGTCAATCCTAGTACTTTAATTATAAACTTGTTATTTCAGAGGACAGCAGCGTATCATTGATGTTATCTATTTTACTCATACTCTGAGTTCAAAAGGTAAATTTTTGTGTGGTGGACCTTCTCAGCTGGTTTCATTTGCTAGTCTGGTAGATCACCGTACTTGAGTCTTAAGTTGTATATGTAGTTATGATCATTTATCAGGCGATATTTTATATGAAAAGCCATTCATTTATGCAAAGCTCCCTCCCTTCCCACAGCACCACGGCTCCTTCTCTAGCCGTTCAGACATCAGGATGTTCAAAAGAGTGTTATTTAACGGTGTAGTGAAGAAGCTGTGGCTACTGTTGCTGTTGTTTGTGGTGTCTGGCTGTGCTCAGGGATCCAGCAGAATGAGAGGGATGCTTGTTTCCCTCTGGTGAAAGGATCGTTGGGCACTACAGTAATTACCATCTTATTTCTGCCACGTTGGAGTATAAGCCTGAAGTAAGTTGTCTTGAAATATCACCACCACTGAAAAGCTTATGAGACTTCTCAATAATACTGTTTGAAAACTGGCAATACCTTACCAGAGAGTAGTTAGCTGGCAAGTTTGACTCAGTCTAGAGTGAGATTCTTGAACAGTGATTTGATAAAGTGAGCTGTTAATAATAGAATCATTTTGAATAAAACATCACACAGTTGTGGCTCTTTATTCCAGTGCTCTCACTGGTAAGAATTAAAGATGCATGTGGTGGTTTATATTTTCTGTGGTGCTTCTGAAGCATTCAACTTTTTGAACAAGATAAGATTCTGAGAATCAAGAGATGCCATTATACAAATAGTCAAGACTGATTTATTCACTATGTTTAACTAAAACACACTTGGCTGATTTTTTAATTTGAATTCCATTTTGAAAGGAGGCCACTTAAAGGGACTCCATTACTATATTAACCACAGCAGATTGTGTAATTTGTTTCCACACAGACACATTCAGCGACAGCAAACATGTTTTTAATTAACAAATTGTTGAACATTAGAAATGAACTAGCTTTGGGAAAGTTTTCATACATATTCTGCTTACAAAAGCTAAATTCTTGTTCTATTACAAGCTGGCAAATTAGTTTCAATTTTACTTTAAAAGGGCAGAAAAACATGTTTGAAATGTGAGGGAAGTATTCACAAGATTGCAGCAAAATTCTAAAATGCTTCTAAAGGGCATGCTAACCCCCGAAGTCTTCAGTGGTAAAAATGTGTAAATTCAGATACTTTGAACACAGAAGGTAGTTTTAATGTCTCTGTAAGTTGATCTAGAGATTAATACTCTAGTCATTTGATTCGGCAGCCCTGTAATTAATTTTAAAGAGTAATTAAAATAAAATGTTTTGATGTTACCACTATCGTTCTAGAAATAAGGTTTAGTTGAATGTTTAAAAATGGCTGAAGAAAGATAGGAAAACAAAAGGAAATAACTGGCTTTATACAAAGACTGAGTTACTGGGTCCAATGGAATTATTTGGTTAGATTGGAAGTAAAAACTGAGAGTTTCTGTATTTTTTTTTTGAACTGTTGGTTATAACGGCTCAGTGGACTCCTACCATTTTGTCAAATGTCAGTGATCTGTTTGGTAGAGCTAGGTAAGACGGGTATGAGTCAAATATTCATAACTTCAGTGGTATTAACAAAAATTCTTGTAAAAGTTTTCAAAATCTTGTTCCTGACCCACCTCCGTTACAAAGATGTTTATAGATGACAAAATACAATGCTTTGGGGGCAAAAGGACAGGTGAAAAGTATGACTAGGAAGTGTCCCTTTGTTCTGTCTCTGTAGGTAAATATGACTGGAAATATTAGGACCAGCAGTATTCAGAAGTGTGGATAGAGAACTGAAGGTCAGGCCCAATGTGGAAGAAGCAGGTCTTGCTCTTCCTTAGCTCCTTGTGTCCTATAGGATATGGGATGTTGGGAGGTCAACTTAAAGCAGACTGGATCCCATTTCTTTCTTTTCTTCCTCAAACAGTATTTTCCCTAGGTTTAAGAAATAACTGTATCATCATTTTCTTTTGCCATCCTCCAACTCCATTTCTGTCCATCTCATCAGTTGCAGACAGCAGGCTCCTTTTCCGTAATCCTGATGGGGAATGGGAACAGATCCCCTCCACAGATGCACACCTGCAAAGGTGCACTCACCTGCATCCTGCCAGGTGTGCCCTGGGGTACTGTCTGTTAGACAGGAACCTTCCAAGTAGAGAATTTGTGAAGTCTAAATATTTGATAATTATGATGAAATGGGCATATGCTACCCAGGCCATTTGTACCTTAATAAAGCTCTAACTAACTGAAATCTACTTCAGTTTGTTATTTTCCATTCACTGAGGAAACAAGTCAGGGACCTACCTTGTCTTCTTGATTACGGAAATAATACAGAATTTTTCCAACTAGGGTACACCAAACTCTTTTGGAATATCCATGTTTCACCTGAAATTACAGAACATTAGGAACAAGCACAGCCAGAGGAATAAAGACTACATTTCACCATCTCAGTAGTTTGGTGATGTTGGGAATAAATGCCTTGGTTCAAATTCCTTTCCACATTACCAAACAAATAAATAAAACTGTGGAACTCTATCAAGGGCATAAGAATTAAAGCAGTAGATGCTTGTCTAAAGCCTAGTAAGGCCAGTGTGACTTTTTCATTTGGCTTTGGATCAGGCTTAAACTAGTGGAAGCTAAGGAAATGGAAGAACTAAAAGAGAAAAACGCTTTTATACAGTATTCTTACTATCTTGAAATAATCTGTCCCAGTAAGGAATGTAGAAAAAGAGAGTCAGGGAAATAAGGTAAGTCAATTAGCTACTGAAATATATGCTGAACTAGGATATCACTGAATTGCAAATGGAGAACTCAACACAGGAACAAATGAATTAAAAAAAAAAAACCAACAAAAAAAACCCAAATCAAGTCAAACAACCAGAAGAAAAACATTGCCCAAAGTAGGTGAGTTACTAGTCCTTCTATAGATTGTTCACATTGCAAAGTACTAGGAAAGCAAACACGTTTGTTTTGCTTGTATTTTCATCTAGATACTGTTCTTCAGAAATATGGAATAAAGCAGACTGGGGGAAGAACAGTGTTCCTACCTTTGTAAGTAATCCTTTCATGGTTGGCTTGATTTCAGGCTGTATGAAAAGTGGGCTGGCAGCCTGTATTTTAAGAACATTCTGTAGTACTTTGATCCATTCTTCTAAGATGTTGGGAGAATCTGCAGTTAGGTAGTATGTGCGTTTTTCTGTGGTCAGCTATGTAATAACAGAAGAGTTTTGAGCTTTAAGATCATTATACATTTGACCCCACAGTGTGAGGATTGTAACATATACTACTCGATGTAGTTTCATAACTTCGGGGGGTTATTTTCTCCAAAGTACTTTCCATTAACAAAACACTCTGTGGCAAGGCAGAGTAGACAGATCCTTTCTAAGGCTCTATCTGAAAAGTTCCAGGACAGCAGAATTTATCTCCTTTCAGATAAACAACTTCTCTCAACTCTAATGCCTGGCCCCAAGACTACTGTCTTTATTTATATCTCATGTCACGATCTGACCTTTGTAGCAACACAAACAAAACTCCATGTAGGCCTTTTTATAGCTCTGTAACTGAAATGATTCTTTGGTCACAAACGAAGGGCACTGATCAATTCCAAGTCCACATTTGGACTTTCAGTGCCACAGGAACTGGAATGAGGGGCTGGTTTTGGGGATGGAGGGAATAAATACCCACTGAAACACAGATGAGAAAAGCAGGCACCTGAATTGTTTGTTTTCCATCCCCCCTTTCAATGTGGCTGCATGCATTTAGCTCAATTTGACCTTGAGGTTTTCGAATGACGTCACTCTGTATGGAAAGAATGGAAACAGAATATTTTAAATCCACCGACAAATTGCAATAAATAATTATAGAACTCATTTAAACATTAATCTTGATAACAGCTTCCTAGTTAGACATTGAGTACCTTGTGAGGAACTGAGTCCTGAATCACTCTCTGAACAGCTCAGACACCAGGAATGCATTTCTTTTCCTTCTAGCACCCCTAGATTCTCAGGAAAAGCAATGTAATATTAAATAGATAAGTTACATGTACTTACTGGAGATTTGTAGTATAATAATTCGCCTCCTTTAAGCACAAACCACCGTCGTTTCCAGGTTTTTACTTTACCACCCATTTTTAACAGATATCCAGATTTTTCCAAAGGTTCCTGATTATTTAGAAGTGAGATAAAAAGTAGTTAGATACACATACACCTATACCCCCTCAGAGATATGTATAAATACACACACACACACACACACATTTTAATGACTTCAAAGCATGCTAAATAGTAATTCCAGTATTGGATGAGACTTTTAGTCCAACAACAAAGTTTTTACAAGCATCAATTAAGACAAATGCCATGCATGTAGGATAACTAATTAATATCCCTACTTACAGTTATAGTACATGAAGGAGAGTAACTGATTTGCCCAGAACTATACAAAAGAATGAAGAATATGATGATTCCTGATTTTACTTTCTAATTTTTTATATTAAACAAGGAACAAAATGAATACAATTTAAATACATATTTTTTCCCAACTTCAGGGCCTAACCTACAGACCAGACGGAGCACTGCCATTCAGAGCTCCACCCAGACATATTTTCAGTGTGTACATCTGTAGAGCAGAGTTCACAGTTTTGTTCTGTGAAGGAAGCTTAAAATAAATCATCTTCATCACCAGGCAGTCAATCCACATTTATATTAAGACACGAACTACTAACACAGCCCATTAAAAAACTCCAGGAGACAGACCAATACCCCATAATGGTTTGGTTTCAACCTGTTCTCATATGCTGCTAGGGTTAAAATTTCTTTGATGTGTACAAAGTTTTCCCTGTATGAGGAAACTACAGAAACATAGTATAAAAATTGCACATAGATTTCTACTGATGCCTCCAACTCTTCAGTGGAATGCCAAGCTGATTTTAGTATTTCACACACTACTAGATCTGGCTCCAAGAAAGGAAAATCTTAAGTGCTTTGAATTGTCTTCTGGAGTTGTCTACCTATTTCCACTCATTACATCGAATGCTCGGAGTTAGCTTCCACTTTTCTTCAATCATTATAGTCTTATATGGCTAACCTATCGTTGGTGTATCTTTGCTAATTGTACTCATAAGGTAGTCTGCAAGTCAGCAAGGCTGAACAGAGGGACTTGGCAGCAGGCTCTGAACACAGACATACACCCAGCACCACAGGTTCACTTCTTCACAGAACTTCAGGACTCACATTTTTCCCGTTATCACTAGACGAGGAAGAGGTCTTGGGAAGTTTCTGCTCTGGCTCTGAATAGTCTGTATCTACTGAATATGCATCTGGAGGAATAGCGTAGTCACTTTCTGAGGTCACAGAAGACAGAGACACACCTGCGTTAGAAGAAGACAAATGCTTCTTTATATTATTTTATTACATGAGAAACAAATGAGATCAGAATATGCATGCAGAAAGAGTATCTGAGTAGGATCTGCAGGGAAAGAAAAAAATCACCATAAATCAATCAGGAACCAGGCACTTGTTAAAATATCAGCAGATAAACTATTAGCAGATTTTCTTCATAATTAAACAGAGTTTAAGTCACTTGTAAATGAAACAACATATAAATTTCTTGCATATATATTATCACCTTCCGTTATATTACTACAGCTTTTTTAAAGAACGAGGTTAGTGCCATGCGTCATACTCATCCTTTAGAAAATGAATAAAGGAACTTTATTAATTAAACTAAGCAACTTTCCCTTTCCCTTTTCTATCATTTTCTCTAGTAACTGGATTTCATGCAACTGTTTGTGTACTAAGAAGCTATGCTCAAGATCTGCTGTGTGTTGAAGTTGTAGGTGACTATCTTTAGTTTGCAATTATTACGAGGTTTTATACTGAGGTTTTCTAAAAATCTGAATTCCAGATTTCAGGATTTTTTTAAGAGTTTATTAGCTTTAATCCTGAAAAAAAATGCAACCTGTTTTCAATTCTAGTGAATCATCAATAAAAATTCAAACTTCTCCCTTATTCACCATAGAAATAATTACTTTCAAACATGTGAACATGTCTTTTTGAAAGGACTAGTGTTCTACTCTGACAGATTACTCTCCAAGACTGGAATGAAGATGCCTTGTTTCCTTTGTTTCGTTAATTTCCAAACTCATTTGCCAATATTTGTCACCCCATGAGGATGCATTATATCTTTCAGTGTTACGAAGTATATTACTTTCATTCTGCAGTTGGAAAACACACAGTTACCTAGAGCTGTGAGAACTGTCTTCCACAAAAGTCAGAACATTACTGGATTTAAGTGTTCTAACTAAATCTTTGCACAGGACCTTGAGACAATCACTGTCAAAATGAAAGAAGTCCTTTATTGCATGAGACGACAGAATCAAAGACTCTGTTGAGGAAACTTTTCCACCTGCTTTCTCATCACATGAAACTGTTACTTTGTTTTATAAACTTGCATATATGTGAAGTTTTTTTTCTAATGGCAGTTACTTTTTTCTAAGTCATTTTTACCTACCTACAGTTAAAGGTCCTACAAAGTCCTTGGCATGACCCAGTATAGATAGAATGGAGCTTCTTCCTTTGAATGTGCAAGTCACTTTGCCCTCATGACAACAACTAGCTACTAGACTAATGTCTTAAAAAGACATCTGTAATAACAGCAAGTCCTTTCTCCTGCTTGAATAATAGATCTAGGCTTTGACAACTGAGAGAAAAGCCTAGCTTCAAGGTGCCTATGCTGTTTGAGGAAGGAATTCATATCTAAGATTGTGTAACTGCCCAGTCTTCCAAACTTCCCAGAAGTTACTCATTCTTACGGTTTTCGCCTACCTCGTTTCATAGCCCGAGGACTACTCGGACCACTTCTGCTTCGAGAATCAGACTCAGAAGTCCTTGAGCTGGACCGAGAGCTGTCTTCTTCCTCAGATCCTGACGAGTCATCTATAAATGGGCTGTTGCTTATTTGAGTTGCTTTCTGCAGAAATTAACACACTGTTCTTTGATGCCTTGCATAAAGGGTATCAGTCATTTCCTTCATGCTGTGGCAGAGCTCTGCTGGTTTCATAACATTCAAAGTTGTTCTTACTTGGGTTGTGAGTTTTGGCACACAAATATTAACAGAAAGCTGAATTCACTCTGCGCTCTGTGTACTCAACCACCCCCAAGCTTGAAAAGAGAAACCTGAGGTGGCTCAAGGCACAGGTCTTTCTAAATCACAAAAGGCTGCCAGAAAACAAACAATGCTGTGATTAGTTACTGCTGGCTATCCGACTACAAACAGCTTTGGCACTGACACAAGGACATTTCTACACATACACACACTTTTAATTATGGCGTTGAACGTCATGTGGCTCTGTTTAATAATTAACAAGCCTTTGGAAAAAATCAGCAAGGAACCTAAGAAGAACTGACCTGGGCTAGTAACATTTTATAAGCAGCAGTAATTTTTTTTTCCAGCTATTTGACATTTCCATTACTTTGGGGATTCTGTGATCTCTAAACATTGTCTTATGACATATTTGGCATAGGAGCATTAAATGTGAAACAGCAAGTTCCTGGATGTGAAGCCTAATGGTACTAAAAAATTTCCTTTAAATAGTAATACAGTTACCCCTTTCAAAGTAGTGTAGACAGGAGTGGTCATGTTCTTATATATCAGAGATGTAAATAATCCAGATATGGAGTATGAAGTTAGTGAAACAGCACCTAAAAAAGCAACATATTTTATAAATGACCTTCTTAATTTACCCTTCAATTAACCAAATTAAAATGTAATTTTTTGCATCATATAATTACTATATAAAGCAGACTAACTCCTGAGCTGTTTTGGATGTGAGTTTTATAGCATTTTGAAATTTACAATGCTTTTAAAGAGTATATATTAATTGTAATTATGACCACTAGCACTTTTATAAATGGAGGTATATATCTTACCTGGTATAGAATCTTCAAAATGAACTGCAAAGAAAACTGGAGTAAACCAAGTGCAAATTCAGCACAAAGTCAAAAGGTAAGGTAAAAGAAGACAATGGAAAGATAACCAATTATCTTCTCAGTATTAAATAGCAGATAACTGCATCTTTGTAAAAATGTCTTAGAGGAACATAGGATATTTGGTCCTTGCTTGCAAATCACCGTAAGAGAATTGTTGTTGATGAGATAATGAATGGCCAAACCACTTACTTTTGTTAAGAGATTCCACAGTGAAAGCTTCAGACATCCTTAAACCAGATTTGGCTACAGCATAAATTCTGCTCTCCTATACAAGCAAAATGGTAGACGGTGGCTAATTAATGATGTAGATGATAATCTGATGGTAGATGATTAAAACACAACAATTACTTTTCTTCTGTTTAGCCTTCCCATAGCCTAGTCTTTGTGTTAGTGCAACAATGTGATGAAATAGTTGATAAAATGGCATCATCGGTAGCAGCTGAAAAATTGTTCCTTGTTTTATATGCCATACCCATCATATTCATAATCTGTTTCAACCTTTTTTTCACATACTTCTTGACCTTTAGGTAATTTATTTTCAAAATGTACTATTATGAGGGGCCAAATAAGCTGTAGCGAGAATATTTTTTAATGGAAGATTGTATGTTAGAACAGAGAAATGCCATTAGGAGGCAACTTTTCAACCTTTTTCTGTTTAAGTGTCACAGTAAGAAAATCTATAATGAAAAAATATGCATTAAAATATATGCCTAGAGAAGCTGTTATAACAGTACATTATTCATCTCTGAATCATTAATAGATCTGTGTGGAACTGCAGAATTAGTGAGTTTTGACACAGTTAATTTTGGATTTTGTGTAAGGCATATTAATATCTATTTTAATTCCCTGACTGATGACTTTAAAATTTTACTTGGAAACATGATCAATAACCTCTGTAATCTGTAGCTGTCTTCTGTCAACTTAATTGTCTAGATTGTGAGTGGTACAATGACATTGACCCCAGCACTCTTAGCCACTGTTGGTGTTAATATTAATAAATAAATGCAGTCACAAGCATTACCTCCTTTGATACACTCAAAAGGACATATGTAACTTTGGTGTGACATGAAAAAAATTGGTCTCATCTACAAAAGTAGTGACTATGTTTTTCAACAGCAGAAATACTGTGTTTCAAATCAAACTTGCTTCTGAATTTGTCATCTTAGTTCCATTTAAGGCAATGCCTTGTCATCAAACAGAGAATAAGAAAGGTAGAGGCAACAAAAGTCCTAGGAGAGAGGCAGAAAAATGAATCAGTTTCACCAGTATGAAAAATACCTATAATTACACTTACCCAGGAAGGAAATCGATGTAACGGAGGGGTTGGAGGTTTGTTGCTAGCACCCTTTTTGGTCATGTCACAAGGTTCCTGGGCTTGAGCATTTTGTGCTTCAGTGCAGTCATAGGTAAACACTCCTTCATCACAGCCAATCTCCATTTTCTCTAAAATATCAGTATCTTCTCCATCCACCAGATCAATGTCTGTTTCCTGAGGTCTCCAGGGACGTATCATGCTTATGGCATTTCTATTTCTACCAAACATCCTGTCAGAACTCAGCTGGGGCTGGCTTAGATGCTTCTTTGCTAATGCTGAATTTATACTAAACACATTAGGAGTCCTTAACTTTGGAGGTGGCAAATTTGAGGACGAATCTGATGGCGTTGTGCATTGAGAAACTGCAGGAGCTGCTAGAATTGGGTGTTTGGGTGTCAGAGCAGGGGTTAAAATTGGACTTGGGGTATTTGCCTCACTGGATGAAGATGAATAATCTAGACTCTGAGACTGAAATTTCTTGTTCAGTTCATCTGAAGAACTATCTTGGTCTTTCTTTTTACTTGTGAAGTCAGAATTGCACTTTCCACCTGGATTGTTCTGGCCTTTTCTTTGGGATCCTTGCTGCCAAGAGTATAACTTCTTGTGCTGAGTCCTCTGAACGCCAAAACTCTCATCTTCAAATAGAGAACTACTGTCATCAGATGCCGTCAAATACATTTCACTTCCCACTCTACTGTACCTCGCATTCTCTTCAGAGGTGTGGCTTGAAAGAGTCGATGCACACCTGGATTTTGGTCCTTTATTGTCTCCTCCATCCTCATCAGAGCTCCAGTCACTCCCGGTAGTGCAGGAGTTCTTCGACATGTCGCTGTCTACATCTTTGGATGAACAACTTGTTCGCACGTTTTTGTTCTGCTCTGATCCAGAGGAACTTTGTTGCAATGACTTCTGACCTTTATTGGTCTCGTGCGCAGGACCAGCAAAGGTAGTTTCCAGGATATCCTTCTCTAGAGGAAAAATATAATGAACATGAGAAAATTACTTTAGCAAACTTGACTGCTAAGATTTTGTCATCACATCTGCAAATAGCAAGTAGGTAATGATTTCAAATAAGCACATTTACATTTTTTTAATACTGTAAATGATAAACCTTAAGAAAAATAGTACAAAGTATTGAATGCAACTGAAGTTGCAGTGATGTTTCCAAAAACTGTCAGAGACATTACTCAAAGTTCTGCCAAACTAAAAATGGCAATAAAAGTAAGGATAAGCAGAGCAGAGTCATAATTTAAAGTAAACCACGTATGTATGAAAGCAAACAAGTAAACCAACAAAAAAACCCCAAACCCAGAGACTTAAGGGGGCATATATATTTAGCTGCTTTATTAAATCTAAGGAAAATTAAAGTTTAATAAAAGCTTGTCAGAAGAGGTGTACATTAACAAATCAAGTATTCTGAGCATTTCTACAGTGTTTATACAGACATTTCTTCTGCAAGCTATTACTGTATTCCCAGTGGTGAATGCTTGAGATACACAACAGAGGCTCATGAAAGATGCTTAGGGAAAGACACTGTATTAAAAATAGCTTTGCTTCTGCTGTTCACTTTTACCTGGTTTTGCAAGAGACAGCTATAGATTGCAATGTGTCGTTGAGGCCTACGTGCTCCGAGTTAAAACAGATGCAACAACTAGGGACACAAATGCTTGGGAAAGTAAATGTTAAATAGCTGCATGAAGTTCAAGTGGATTGGATAAGCCAAAGATTTTAATTTAGTCCACATTAAAGTAATGAAGTCACAAAAGTTCATCTGTTTCTATCTAGGCAAGGCTAAGTTTCTATGTCTTATCCTTTCCCTTGAAAAAAAGATTCTTACTTCTGTTCTCTCACCTATAGAAATGGAAATAATAATACATAACCACCTTCATAATGAACTCAGTGTAATATAAATATACAAAATATTAATAGGGTCTATTTCAATTTCTGATTTTCTAGAGACCTCAGCTTGTACTTTTGGGTACCATGATTAACTGTGGAGAAAATGTTGAGGTCATAAATAGCACTGTGGGACTCAAACAAAGGACCACAGCAACAGCATCCTTCCTGAGCTTTTCATGGTTTAGGGAAAGTAGCAAACTGCAATGGACTTGCTTATGCTCATAACGGCATAACAGCACACCAGTTTGCTGGCATTGCCAGACTTCAGGACTTGTTGGAAATCATATGAACCGATCAGGGAGCTTTCTCCTGCTTGGAGAACTACGGTGTGAAAATATCTCTGAGACTCCCTCCTGTTTTTCTGACCGTGATCATACTAATGAAAGATTACTGAGTTGATTTTGTTGAGTTAGGGCATAAAACTAACATGGGGGCACCAGTGATAGCATAGATAAAATACAGGGAAATTGGACTTAGGTAAGACTCTACAGAGGTATAAAAATGTAAGAGCGCTCCCTGGGGGACTGGCAGCCGTAAACTCCTTATGACACCATGGAGCAAACCTGGGCCACAACAAATTCTTTCCTTTGCAGCCAAAGCACCCGACAGCTACTGCGCGCCACCAAACAATGTATTAGTGCTATTATGGAGACTCTCCTGCTCAGCAGGATTTCTTCCTAGTAACAGAGACTAGCGTTAAAGAGGGAGAGAGTACTACTATGTACTTTGAAAACAGATCATTTGTGTATGCTGACATAGTTGTTGATTTTAGTTTTCCACCTGTGTCAGAATAAAACAGCAGTATTGGTGACTAAGTACCTAGCATGTTTTTGCCTTCAGTGTAGTCTGACTCTTTAGACGAGGACTTGCTTGTTTCTTCAAACTTAGGAGAGGGTTGAGGACTTCTTGCTCTATTGGAAAAGCATCCGAAAGTCAAACTGCTTAGTCGCTGACACTCTCCAGGTTTTTGTGTTGAAGAAACAGACTTCTTGCCCGTAGCTTCTGAAGAACAGTGATGCACAAATCTTGTGTTAATGGGATACAGAAAGCTACGCTACTCTTTACTCTGCAGTGTAGGATTTTGTTTAAGATAACCAAAATTTAGCAAAAAGATAATAAAAATTTACAATAAATACATAAAATCTACCTGATACCTCCCCACATCAAAAGAAACCCAGAGCCACATTTCTAGTTCTTAAAGACTGACTTTTTAGTGTAGAAACAAAACAAAAAAAATCTCTTTTAACAATTTCACAGCAATAAGACATAAAACATGCACTTAATACAGAAGGAAAACCTAGTGAAAATATCCGATCAAATCTTCCTACTTACAGAACCTCTTAAATAACAGATACCTGCTCACCCAACAAAAAATGTTGTGGTTTGTCTGTGTGTCTTTTTAATAAAAATGAAATTATTGCTTGCCCAACACCTTCATGTACAGTCACTCTGATGTCAATTCATAGTAACTGAAATCTTTGTGATTTCACAGACTATTTTAATTATGTGGATGCACAGATCTATAAGGAATAGCAAGAAGCATGCAACATATGGAGAAGTTTTTAACAAATTTGTACATTTACCTTGCAGTTTAGATTGCACTATTTTCATCTCTCTGGTTTGCTTTTGGTTGATCAAGCGAAGGTTCTGATTTTCCACCTCTAACTAAAAGCATATAAACATCATCTCATCTATCGGTGAAACGGTTTTTAAAGTCATTACATCATTGAGATTTTCTCTTAATTTTTGCCTATCTAAGGATAAAGCTAGTTCACATTGAAAGCTCCTCTTTGCTACTTCTCTTAATGCCACTCCAGGTATTTGTTTATTCTCAACAATTAAATTCCCTGCAATGACTGTTGACTCAACTGTTAAAATCATTCCCCCAGCCAAGCAAACCCAAGGCTGGTTTAAAAACCCTTACTAATTAAGAAAAAAGAAATAAGCATTCACATTTTTAATAAAAGCAAAGGGCTAGCATTACAAACTTTTGTGCCACTTGGCAAACTCAAGAACAAGCAGAGGAACGAGAGGGAGTGAAGATGCTAGTGCCTCCTACCATCCCATGGCAAAGATTAAAAAAATTGGTAACGAAAAACTTCATATGAAGCAGAAGACCCTCTACAGCAAGAAAAAACCCAACAACCCATTGCTGTGGCCCATGACCAGGAGGTAAAAGATGTTGGTTCAAACTCCTGCTTCAAATTAAGCAACGAGAAGTTTTGAATCTGAGTATGCCGGAGCACACAGAGGGGAGCCAGCAATTCCAATTCCCATTGGGTGACATCCAGCCACCTCTGTGAAACTAGTTTGACATTCTCCAGGTTTCAAGCTAAGTAAATAGTTTGAGTCATATGTGATTTTGTCCAAACTTTTCCAAGATAATTTTAGCTAAACTTACATGCATGTATTTTCAAAAACTCACAGACTAATAGTAAATGATACTTCTAGTTTCCTACTTTAAAAATAATAATTTAATTGCTTTTCAACTGGAATGGGTATAATTTCCAGTTTACCACCAGCAGAGTAGGATTTTAACTTTTCTGGGCAACTTTAAATTCTATACACAGAAGGAGGAGAAAGCACAGCTGCACACCAAAGCTGTCAGCCTTAGGCACGGCGAAGACATGGTTATCTCACCTCTTTCCAGCAGAGAGCCGGTGCCACTGAAACTATTCATGATTAAGAATACTGTGGGCATTGGAAAATAAAAAATTATCAAGTCCTTTTTTTCTGCCAGGCCCCAGAAGATGTGGTCAGCTTTCTGGGGATTAGTCACACTTTAGGCATCTGCTTGAGCAAGATCAGATTGCTGGCTAATCTCTCTCAATTAGTGGAGATCAGTAGACCTTCCAGAGAGCAGTTCTAGGCCCCTTCTCCATGAAGATATACTAGCTGACCAGATTAGACACTGGAATTTAAGTGCCATGGATACTCTGCCCCCTGTGCTGTTGTTTTCATTTTTCCTCTTTCAAGCTAATAACTATATAGATCAATGACACTGGGAAGCTTTTTTTTTAAATATGGCATAAAGTCCTTTAATAGCCAAAAAGCGTAAGAGATATCCAGTCAGACTATTATATTTTCTTATAGGTACTGTAGCAAGAGTTATACCTCATGGAGCTTGACTGTCACCCATTCTTTTATTTTAGCTGCTTTTTCTTCTATGATTTTTGCTTCTTGCAGTCTTATTTGCTTCTGGAAAAAAATTGACATAAGCATATTTTTCACTGAGTCTGCCTGAGTAGTATCTTCAGACACAAATCCCAAGACTGATTGAAGTAATTCAGTCTCCTGGGCAATAAATGGTGATTTTTTTTTAAAAGATGATGAATACGCATTTCACAGAGGCTGCTGTTCCTCTTTTCTCTAGGAAAAATGAAAGCTCTTCAGAGGAGACAGTGAAGAGGAAGAACATCTTTCCCCTCTTAAAAGTAAGATGTTCTTTCAAAGGCCGGAACATAATTTGCAAGTGAATAAACCTTATTCAAATGATACAGTTCTCATGGGAATCTCTTTAACCAAACAACAGAAATAATGGTAAATATTTCTGTTCTCTACTGATCTTAATTTTTATTTTCCTTTTATATAACTAAGAATGGAATTAACGCTCATCTTTTCTAACACCATTATTTCTAACCTGTTCTTCAAGTTGTTGCTCCAATTTTTGTATTATGTCATTTTTATCTTGTATCAGGATCTCCAGATCTTGACATCTCTTATACAACCTTGTTTCTGATTCGCTCGTTTGAACATTAGCTGCTTTTAATTTTTCTTCCATGACCTGCACCTATTTGAAGGTCAAACATAAGACTTTAAGAAACATAATGCTCCAAGTCAAAGGTAGTATTTTAATCACAAAATGCACTGATAAAATTGCCCCCAGAGTTAAGATTCAAGACGGCCCCACAAAGCTCTGAAGCCTATTTGAGAAGAAATTCCGCAGTTCATTGTCTTCCTATGCATCTAGTACCAACAGGATTAGCAAAATACTCACAGACCACAAACAAGTTTTGTTAGTATCAGTGAGACGCTTCTATGTTTGTAATGTACAAGCTGTTAGAAACACCAATTTCAGAATAATGTGATTTATATACAAGGAGCTGTTAGACTTATTAGACAATGTTTTAATAAATAAACAATTGCACAGTGTCAAAAACACCAACAAATTATCAGAAGCATTCTAAAAATTGGCTGGAAAGTACTTGGCTTATAGTTAGGAACATTTTCTAACTCCAACTTAGTACATGAACATTTTTATTCGTACAATTTCAGTTTCTATCTGTCTCACAGTAAGATATGAAGGACTTTTAGGGAACACCAGAGATACGTTCATAAAATGTCTGCAGTAGCTATATCTGCCATTTGGAATCCAAAGACAACTTTGGTTAAATATTTAGCCACAATCTCATTCTTTAGATGATGTAACTTCAAGTAAATCAAAGAACATAGAATAATGCCATTTAAAGACTGTGTTAGATGGCTTCATTTTATTTTCTTACAGATTTTCTAAAACAGGTCCTTGTTTCCTCTCCCTTTTGTTTCCACATGCATCACACATCAAAATTCATGATGCATCAATGAAGAAGCTCATTATGGGCATCTGGTTTTGATTCTTGCTGTTAGCTTTGACTTTATTGAACTGAACTGGATAGTGAGCAGAGAAAGGTGTTAGAACATCCCTGATAAGGCAAATCAATAGACAAACTGTCTTCTCCCTTTGGAGCAATACTTAAGGAAAAAGCAGTTTTCTGAATTTCCCTTCATTACAGTAACATGCATATAGCTAATGGAGATATTTTCCAATTTATACATATACCTGCTGAAAAGCTCTCTCTGCTTGACGATCAGCATCTATAACTTGTTTCTCAAGCTGCTGCATCTGTAGATACACAAAAACATAGTAAAATGGCCGTGCCTTCTGCTCATTGCCAGAAATACCACAGTGAAACATACTTTCATGGTGTGTTTTTGAAAATGAAAAGACAAGTTATGAGCAGGAGCAGAAAAATATAAAGAAGGATAAACCGTGTGTCAGACTAGGAAAATAATTCATCATTATGACTGTGTTAAAATATCATTAAGATTATTCTACAGAAAAAAAAATAATACAACTTTTATTCATATAATTTTGTGGCTGCTATATGACATTCTGCTTTTTTTCCCTGCTACCAAGAGTAGAAATACTTTTGACAATAGCCCTGAAACTTTCTTAATGCAAGGTCATAGTCTTTGAAAGTGCTAAGCTCCTTCATGTCCTTCCAAAACTGGCAAGAGTAAAGGCTACTTGGCAAGTTATGCAGTTTGGCTGCTAATTCCTTTGAGTTGACAAACTCAGCTTTTGGGAGAAATTGCACTATTAGGCACAACTCCTCCATGCTCTGTGAAAGAAGGAGGTATGTGGCAGAAGAGGTATGGTGGACTCAGGTGCTCCGCAGAAAAACATGTGAAAATCCACAGTAGAAATGGATGAAGACAGAGACCAGCAGAGCATGGAGGAGTCCAGGTCACTTCTAAGCAGTGAAAGACCCTGATCTGTTACTTCATAATGAGGCCTAATAAATCATAGGCTCGACCTTTGCTCCTAACCTCAGAAACCCCCTGTATTTTACATGATTTATTTTTAAGTCTTTTCAACAACATGGAACTGAAAAGCACAGAAAGAAATACTTCTGCTACATTTTATTACACTTTGTTAAGAGCTCTCTGGTCTACTTTTGGTGAATGACGCAATCATGACTTCTTTAAGAAGTAAATTGTGGTTTGAAATAACAGTAGAAAGTATTATATATAAGGTATTCCATAGCTTACGGATTTAGACTGGGTATCAGGAAGAAATTTTTCACTATGAGGGTGGTGAGACACTCAGGAGGGTGGAACAGCCAACCCAGGGAAGTTGAGGATACCCCATCCCTGGAAGTGTTGAAGGCCAGGCTGGATGGAGCTTTGAGCAACATGGTCTAGTGGCAGGTGTTCCTGCCCATGGCAGAGGAGGTGGAACTAGATGATCTTTAAGGTCCCTTCCAACATAAACCACTATATGATTCCATGAATCTCTGACATCTACTGGTTCTCAGGAAAAACCTAGCTGTCAATTCATTTGATGATACATCAAATAATCAACATTGGGATACTCGGTATTCAGGTTCAAAACTGTGCACAGACAAGCATCCGATACCAATAATGCACATGAAAACCATTTAAAATAATCAGTCTCATTCTGTCCTTTTTGTACTTGATTTCTGGCATCTTTCAGTTTCTTTTTCACTCTGTGTCTCTCTTTTTCTCATCCCAATTATGTTGACAATCACATGAAACAGTTCTGTGTACTTTTAGCACCTCATCCAGACAAGGACACAGAGACATCATTTCCTATCAATGGAAAACTGAAAATGGAGAAAATGAGTCTTCACTAACACAAAAAGAAACCCCTGCAAGTGACCTTCTAGTACTTTCTCACAAAATACAAACCCCCCAAGTCTATGTCACAATACCACAACACACTACTGACACAACAGCAACAAACATTTCACAGTACACAGAATTATGGTTGGGTCCCCAATGAATTGTTTTGCAAGAAAGCTTCTTAGGAAATTATCATTCATGTACTAACAGCCCAGAGAGATGAACAGGGAGATGAGCCTTCTTTGTCCGTCTCTGGTCACATCTATTTAATTTCACACTTATATGAGTCCATGTTGAGATTTTGAGTTTAATTTTTAGAATTTTGAATTGTAAGGTTACTTTCCATCTGCCTTTTCAGTTTGACATTCAAACAGAAGTTTGGTTTACAAGACTCACTTTAATTTTAAGCTAGCTTTTAAGAAATGTATATGTTAGTGAGTTGAGGATTCAGGAATTGAGGTTATTTCTGAACATGTGGTCCGCTAATATTCCACTGCAGTAACAGCACTATGCTAAAGCAAGTAGAAATGCAGCTATTCTATCAATAGTGAACATACTCTATGATATGACAGAAAACTCATTGAGATATTTGTAATGTGAATCTCATTACTGATGAGTAAAAAGTTGTTAATCAGTTTTCACAGTCAAACAATTTGCAAATGCATGCGATTGCCATGGCAGTAATTGGCAATTTATTTATGTCCCATAAGTAAAACTCATTTCAGCTGTAAGGTTGTACCAGAAACCTGGCAGATTTAATAGATGGAAATAAAAGCTGAAAATGTTGCTTTCCAGGCCCACTCAGCTGCCACTGCAATTCAACCAGCTCCAACTCAGCTTACACCTGAAAGCAGCTAGTCTCTCTGGAAGTACCTAATAACCACTTAACTGCTGCACAAGCATTGAGCAGTAGCGCTGCTCTTCCACACAACTATTTAAGTTCTGGACAATGCAGTGCACTGAGGACCTAAGTTCCTTCCATCTTTCTGCGCTGAAACTGCACAATGCACCTCTTGCTAGGAATATATGCATAGGACCAGGACCATAATAATATGTTCATGTAGAATCATAGAATCATCTAGGTTGGAAGAGACCCTTGGGATCATTGAGTCCAACCATCTACCCTAAAGTTCTTCCCTACACCATATACCCCAACACCTCATCTAAATGACTCTTAAACACGTCCAAGTATTGTGACTCAACCACCTCCCTGGGCAGCCTATTCCAATGCCCAACCAGTCTTTCTGTGAAAAATTCTTTCCTCATGTTCAGTCTAAACCTACCCTGTGTAAGCTTGAAGCCATTCCCTCTTGTTCTATCACTAATTACCTGCGAGAAAAGACCAGTACCAACCTCTCTACAGTGTCCTTTCAAGTAGTTGCAGAGAGTGGTGAGGTCTCCCCTCAGCCTCCTCTTTCTCAAGCTAAACAACTTCCTAAATGTAAACTATGAAGAATATGATTTGAATAAAATTCTTGCTAAGATGAATGTAAAGCTAAGAGTCAAAGGAGCTGAGAGAATAATTACCAAGAAAATGAGCATCCAGAGATTAAAAATGGAAGAAGGAGGTTTATTTCTGCTTTTTTAAGAGTCAACTATTCCAAGAAGGTATTCTAAGAAGCTTTACGTGATCTCACAATACAGATACGTCAATCAGCTTCATGGCAACAACCAAATGTGAGATTTTATTTGGAAAATTTCTAAAGGGCCTTAATTTTATTTTAGGAAGCTCCTGTTATAAAAAAGCAATCTGTATTATTCAGCAAGAATGGAATACCATAGTTACCAAACACGAGCATTTCTATTGCAGTTACATTGGCCAGCATTTCAATAATTTGATGCCACCTAACAATTAATAAGTAAGTCCTGATTTTCTTTTTATTTAGAGTTTATATAATTTTGTTTTCCAGTGTCTATTGTAACAATAATGACACTTTTAAAATATATAATTTCCCCCCCATTTGCATAAATAATCACTAAGCATTCCACAAAATGGTTTTACCTGAAGAATGAGATTTATATCTGCATTGTGCCTGCTCTGCTACTCTACAGGTCTGTGAAGTTAAAAAGAAAAAATGATTGCTTTAGGATACTCTGAAGGTTATCAAACTTGTTGGGCAAAAGATTGGACCTAGTTCCAAGGGAAGGATTTCTCTTCACAAAGAAAACCTATCCTTAAACTTTAGTTAGTAAGAAGTTTCATAACAATGATCACAGTATTACTGAGAGAGAAGGTGAAACTGTATGATTGGAGGAATAGGTAATTGTTTAAATCAAAAGTCATGCTTCAAACTCATCAAAGTAAAATGCAGTGGTGAATTCTCTTTGGCCAGTGACTATGAAGACAGTTTCAGTCTTTGATAACTTGAGATCCTCAAATCAAAAAAACAGGAAAAATCAAACAAATGGGAAAAAAAAAAGAAGAAAAAAAAAAAAAAAGAGGGAAATACTACCTAAACTTAACCTCCTGATGGAAGTGGCAAGTAACTGTAACCATATCCACATTTGGAGACAAAGGTCAGTGTACTTTACAGACACAGAAGAAAGAACTCTCACCTATGGCTGCAGCTTGAACATTGATGACAAGCTCTGCCTTCATACAGAAAGTGATTTGAAAAACAGAAAAGTCTGTTGAATTAGACCTCTGCTGCACCAGCTTCTTTCTATATACATCTACTCAAATCACTAGGATCACTGGAATTAAATGGTATGTATCAACTGTTAGGCTGGATATTTCTTGAATGAACTACAGTCTGGAAAGTATCAACAAACATAAAGTTGGCTTCCCAGGAGAAACATGGAAGGTCAGCACGTCATTGATAACATCTGGCACATGAGGTATATTTAAGCTTAATTTTCTACCATGTCCTGAATGAGATAACTTGAAATAATGTCCCAGTTCAAACAACGTCCGGAAAGGAATATTTTAGTCACATGTATCTATAATTAGTGCAGTCTTTTTTCAAAATTCATAAATTCAGAGGTCTCCTGTCATAATCTATACTGGTTTGGGCTTTACAGTTTTAAAGAATAAATGTTTTAGGACCAAGAACAAAAAAGTACATGCATACTGACTAAAGAACAGTACCAAAACAAGTACAGAAGAACAGACTGCTACTTTAACCCGCATTTTCTCCTTCTCAAGAGTAAAAATCCTCTTATAATTTTGAGAAAATGTGTTAGTTCACACTGCATCAATTATGTGAATTATGGATAACAGTACCTATTGTTAGAAACAGATTTGTTTTTAAACTTAGTAAGGAAATAAGCACTCTACATCTGACACTCTTCAAACTGAGCTATTTTTGTTCAAACAATGAACAGAGAAATGCCACATGTGAACAAATACCAAATGCTTTGAAGAAACATGGCAGCAATAAAAACGAAGAGGTGCGCTGTCTTGGAGGTCTGGACACTGAAGCACAACACACAGACACTGGGAATTTTTTACAATACAAAAGCAAATCACATGGCGATTTTATTTCAAAGGTCACCTGGAAGTTTCTTGACTGTATTCAGAAACGTTCAACATATATTTTTGTTCAAGTAAAGAAATTTTTATTTTATTAAACATGTATTGCATGAAATCACCAAAGAGTATAAACTTAAAATACTCATTTTGTGTGCATACAGATGTATATATACTTTCATTTACATACACTGTTCCTGTAATGTGTTTGAGAGAGATATTACAGCACTAAATTGGTAATTTTCCAGATATCTGAAATAGGTATTTAATAATTTTAAAGGAAATATTTTCTTTTAAAAATAAAAATTGCTGGAATTATTTCCTTTTTGAGATCTGAAAATGTACGTTATTTATAGCAACAAAAACTTAGGTTTTTATCCAAGTCAATTTTCAACATAACATCTTGTCCCATTCACATTTAAAATTTATATTCTAATCGGCGCTTAATGTACTGATAATACCGTAAACAACACAGTTGTTATCACAAAGAATTTTTGGAAATATTTTTTGAAATAAATACAGGAAAAAATAAGACAATTAATGAATGGGGAAAAAATAAATAAATCACTTCTCTGTAAGCCTTTCAAAGCATGCTGAGAATAGGTCAGAGTTTTCAAAAATGAAAAATGAGTTTAAATCTAATGTTTCTGAAGCAGAAATAGTCTGTTTATTGATAAGGAGCAGAGCTTCCAGAGACTTGAGAATGGTATGCTTAGAGTCTGCTTTTTTCCTTTTGTTTCAATTTTTCAATTCTTCCTCATCTGAAAAAAGGCCCAAACCATCTGTGGTTGAAAAATAATGTTCCACATAAAAAGAAAAGTAGTAAATCTGTCCGTGTTTAGATTCAGCAAACTATCAGTCTTCATACCACACAGGAGTTGCCAAAACCGAAGAAACATGCTTCTGCTTCTACAAAGAAACAAATAGGAGAAGCAAATGAGGGATAAACACACCTACAACTGTCTTTCAGAGGCGCAAGCAGATAGAAACAGATGATGAATAAATATAGGCTTGAAATTAGAAGACCCTCATTTTCCATATGCACAGAAAAAGATTTTGGAACTGCCTTCTAAGTCAAGCTCTAAAGGCAAAAGATCTGACTTTATATGTGGTGCTTGCTCAGATTATAAATGGTTTGAAGAATATGCCTGCCCGCTATCCCAGAGCACAGCATGTGACCAAGATTTCCCCTTTTGGTTCTATATTCCTATGTTTAAACCCAAATATTTCAACAAAACCCTACATTTCCTTAAGAAAAGAGCCAGTACTGCTTAAAAGCAAGTCAAAGTCTGCTTTGAGGACTTCCTTGTTTAAAAACAAGAAAAAAACTACCCGTTTTCTTGTTTTAAAATATGCTGTGCCAAATCTATGCATGTATAAAGCCTTGCATACATTTGTTAAAAGCAATGGTAAAACGGTTTGAGAAGCATGACTTACTCTTTTTACAAAAAGGTCTCTCTCTTCTGGTGGTTTAGCTTAGGAAAACACAGAAATATTCCTCCTACTTCTGTAAATCATTTATTAAAAAGCTGACTGGGTATGTTCCACTCATAGTTTCAAACATTATTCCTTCTGACTTGACACTGATTTCTCTTCTACATATTCTGTATCCTCCAGAAGGACAGCACTAGATCTTTATAAACCACAACCATAAAATATGACCTGACCAATTAAGCCACACAGACAAAACACCTAAAAAATAAAGATGTAAAATCATGATATCAATATTTCAGAGGAAAAATAAATGAGAAGATAATTTCTAAAGAAGGAATTAGCACCTGCCTTATGTAAGATATTCTTTGCTCTTTACTGGATGATTTTTTTTTATCTCAAAAGCAATACAATAAATAAAAAGACTTATCTTGAACTAATTAATTGAAATCCATCTTGTCTCACAAATCTAGGACTTGATACCTCAGACCTACCTATATTTATAAAAGTAAACCTGCCTTCACTAAAAATTGAAATTGAATACTTTGGCACAAAAGCATTTCCCTAGAACAAGACAAAATCTATAAAAATATTGCTCAATGGTGGGGATTTAGTCATCAAAATGAAGAGCTGCTTTATGAACCCAATCTTCTTTTTGCCATAGATCTCCCCAAAAGGACTAATGTTAAAAGCTAAGTCTTAATGGGGCTCAAGTGTTCTTTAGTCTGGTGAATTTTCTTCACTATTTTACTCGTTGATAGTATATAGAATTCTACTGTTAGTTATTATATTCTATACAAAAAAAATCTTTAGATGAAAGAATTAGTTATCTGGCTTAAGTCCCAGATGCTCCAGCTCTAGCCTTATTTCTCATCTGAATGCCCACAAAGGTTCTGACTAGTGCAAAACTCAGCTTAGTGCTCACAACCTGCCACTTTTCAAAGCACTCCCATTTTTTCCTTCTCTCGTCTTCTCCATTTTGAACACCAGCTAAAAGGTAAAAGACGACAATTCTTCTCATGAACAAAGCAGTGCCAAATATTCCTCCGCAAATCTGCCATCTGACCAACTCCTCTACATTTTATCTCTGTCTCTGTTCAGACTGTTCACCACAGGGATTATCTCTCTTCTCTGCCTCAACTGTGGTCAGAAATGTGGAGTGTAAAAGCAATTTGGGTCTTTGATGACAATGTTGTATGTAAATATGTATGTATGTGTGTATACATACACACATCTACACTTCTCCTACCACTTCTGAACATGGCAAGTAGTTCTACAGTCTTGATGCGCAGAATAACAATCCTGTCCATTTCTAGCTACAGCAACTTCTGGCACTGCTCTCCTAGTTAGGCAAAAGGCACTTCTTAATTGCAAGTCTCTCTGAGCTCTCCTTTTTAGCTCTTCAGCTCATTCGCATGAACTATGTTTAGCACAAAGGCTCTTCCTTGGTACAGAATGAAACCTACAAAAATTATCAGTCTCCATCTGCTCAGTCTCCATCTGCTCAGTTTTCCCATCTTCAAAGATCAGAATTTTTATCAGTCTCCCTGACATGAGACCGGTTCTACCACTGAGTTATATTCTACTTCTTTCAAGTTATTTGCAATGTTTTAACATGATTTTAAGAATAGTTAACTCAAAACATTTTCCTAGTGCTCATTATATGTGTGAAAAGTACATATGAAAAAGCAATCTCTCGCATTTCTGCTGAGTTCATTATAGTAAAATTAACGAGTTCTTCTGGAAAATATATGTAAATTAAAAATATGGAACAGAAAAGCTCAGGGAGGGAACTCTTCCAGAATCAGTAGCCTAGGACAGCTGCCAGTAAATATACAGACTCAAAAAAGTTAAATTCAGCAGTGGGATTTGGGAAGGCAGAGTACGGAAGGTCAAATGAGCAGCATGTTACATTGGCTGAGTAACTGTGCTTCTCCCAACATCAGTCATAGGACTTTCCTAAGCCTGGTAAAATACTAGGAATGTTCACTTTTCCTGGCTGTCTTCTTTTCCAGCTCACATCTTGTCTTGATAGTTAAGTTGCAGAGACACAATCAAAGACAAATGGTGTAGACACCGCCACTCTAGCACAAACAGGCATTATTATAACATTCAAAATCTTGAAAGATTTTGTTTAGCGAGGTACTGTTTAGTAGGACAAAAGAATGTACCAAAGCACTTTGGCAGGAGAGGCAAAAGAAGTCTCACAGGGTATTTAAAATAAAAAAAGAAATGTATCAACACCTGGTTGTTCATCTGTATTAAAAGGCAGCTGCCTGCTTTCTTTTGTTTTGATCACTGTACTGCGATTGTGGAAATTTTGCTACTTCTGTCTTGCTGAATAGTGAATTCTGATTAGAGCCACAACATGAACATCTGAAAGAGGAGGCTTTCTTTCCTTGCTGATGCCTGACAAGTGATGGCTTAAGAATCAAAGTTACCACTGACTGCCGAAGTTTAAAAAGTTGAAAACTTGTCTGAAATGGAATTTATTAATGAAATTCAAGTGTACAGGACACCTAGGAAACACAGATGGTAAAGGAGTAAGAGGTTCCAGAAATATATGTAAGGCAGCATAATGTAGTTTGAAGATATGACTTAAAGCCTGAAAATACTGTCTGAGGGAATTAAAATTAAATGCATAATTTCAAAGTGCAAAAAGAGTACACTCCATGGAAAATGGAGAAAAAAACATCCTATAAGTGGAATGCTGAACGTACATTAGCTGCCCACCATCAAAGCTTCCACAACTTCCAGCAACTTATTCATCTCAGATGGGCTGTAGTGGTACAGATGCCCCGGTCTCCCGGTGCCACCAGAGGGAAGTTATCAATCCTCTGGCCTCACAGCAAGGGCTGTGCTCTTTCATGTCATTACCCAGCCCGGCCTCTACAAGAGCAGCTAATTTATTGCTTCCTGAGTTCTCTTTTTAACTTTTTTTTTTTCCCATCTTCACCCTCTCTAGAAAGAATGTAGGTTTAAGATGTACAAAACCAGTTAAAAAGCAAAAACAAACCCACTGTTATAAAAAGGCATAGCACAAACTTTCAGAAAAGGGATAAAAATAGTTATAGGGGAAAGAGTGTAGGTATTAAAAAGGTATAAACAAACCTAATACTCTGACCATATAAGCTTGTAACTTTTATTCTCTTTAACTCTCCTTGCTTTCTCCTGTTTGTACCTTCCTAACTGCATCCAAATTATTTTCTACGACAAGAAGTTTTTTAAAAGCAACTGAAATACTGAAAAATAACCTTCATTTTAATAATTTTAGTTCTATGGTATTTTGCTCCTTTTTACTTTGCCCTTCATAAACCCGTGAATGCAAATAGGAATAACTTATTGTGCTTTTTACAGTTTTCATATTGGCAATCACTGCACGAGTCAAATGAGTTACAAACTTTTCCTCTGAAAACATTAATCTTGAAATTGTCACGCCACAGATAACAAAATGACACACTATACATACGCCCGCAAAATGAATAAAAATAGAGTGCGACACGGATTCAGCTGTTGGTTTGTAAGACAAAATCAGGAACGTGCTATGCTTTGGAATGTAGTGGAAATAGAATTCGGCCTAAAAATCAGCTATCATTCAATTTTCATCATCTGTATAGAAAGTATAAATATTATTGCATTTGTCCTATACATACACAGTTGCCAGCTGAGCATGTATACAGAGAATATCCAAACAGAAGGTTAAAAGCAAACAAATCAATACACATATGAAAATAATCCTCTCTCTTAATCATTTGTTGAAAATCATCCATAGTATAAAATAATGACCCTCACCACTGAAGGAAACAAACTTGGAGGCATACATGTGAATCCTGAGTATGAACAGTTGAGTATGCAACGTTTGGGAAACAGCCATATTCAGTCCTTATGGGCTCTGATGAAAAAGAAATTCAGTGGAGGCAGCCCAAGAGGAAATCTAACAGAGCTACGTAGTTCTTCTACTGAAATCATTTTTTAGTGACAGGAAAAACATTAACTTTATACCTGATGCTGCACACATATTTTAGGTGAAAACTGTACTTACTATGGAAAGAATGAGGGTCACCAACTTTCCCTATGGCATGAAATGCTACCCAGAAGCTAAACTTGAAGTGGAACACTGTAATCTTTAATTCAGTTAAGGTTTTTTTAGTAAACTCTTCATACACGTAAGACTCAAGCTGCATTAAAATAAAGGCTTCTACTTAAAACTCAGTTCCACAGCCATCCTAAATTTGGCGTACTAGGGATACTTTCTACATCATTCCTTAAATTCCTGTAAAGACCTCTCCCACTTACAGCAGCAGCTTCTGCCTAAAACTCCAACAAGGTCTCTTTCTTTTCAGGATAGATTTATAAATATAGGCTCTTTACTTGGCAAAATGAAAACAAATTATAAAACCAAACAAATAAACAACAGTGAACAGATTATTTTTCTGAAAACATTGTATATTCCTTTGCTCCTCTCTCTTCTTCTCCCCAGGTTCACTACAAAATAAAAGTTATGGTTGCCATCCTGCTGAAATGTACTTATACAATGCAAATTTCTCAAATTCCTCAACCACTGAGGTTTAAGGATGACTATCTGCTGGACTTACAAAAACCAGTAAATGGTTTGCCTTTATAAATTAGAACACATCTATTAGAAGAATATGCTGAAGACTGGGTTACCACCAGGTTACCACCCTGATTCATTGTCTTTAAGAGACACCTCTCAAATGCACACAGACGGGGAAGACTGGAGAATTACCACCAATTCACTTTCCTCACCTTCCTGTAGAGACCACTTGGGTTTATTACAAAATCACTCTCTCTGCTTCCTGCAACAATTACATAGTTTAATACTCGTGAGGGTTTTATGTCTCTCACCACGGTACCGTGATTTCTGTTGCTGCTTTGAAGCAGAACGCTGTCTGGAGCTATTGTTCAATGTTTTAGTATATATTTCGTAGCACAGAGATGATTGTAAACAAAACCACAAATAAAGGCCTGTGCTAATCAAAGGAAAAGTGAGAAATATTTGTGTGCTATGCAAATTTGTTTCATTCTGTAACAGGTAACAAACCCAGAAAGCACCTGTAAAGACTGGTATCAGCTGTATTCTCCTCTCATCATTAGTACCAGAATGCCCAGCAAGTATTAGCCCATCAGGTCTTCATTATTCATTTTGTTCTTTCCCAAATATATTTTTGAGTAACAACTCCATCCAGTTTAATCTCAAACTAGTGCAAGTGTATCTTTCCCTTTACAAATACTGAGAATTGTTTGTATGATTTGGAATTTTAAAGATATGTGAAAAATAACCACTGGATTGTTACAAATGAAACGAACATAAAAATAAATACAGCTAAGACTTTAGTGTCCAGTTTGTAAATAGTTGGTTTTGCATTGTGCAAGAGTGGTAAATCTGCAGATGAGCATGATCTATTTTGTTGAGCTCTGACCAGTCTTTGATGCGTGTCCCAGTTGAATTCCAGTTTATGAATCAAAGATACATATTAAAAAGTAAAAGTGACAAAAGTGAGGAGTAAAATCGTATTTCATTAAGCCTGTGAATGCTCTGCTCTGGAGAGTAGTAGATCATATTATCCCAACTGAATACTTGTTGGACCTGTGGTCTTCAATAGGAAATATTTCTCCCATTTCTCCCAAAGCACACTTTGCTTTTTCTTTTGAGAAAGCTAAGGCAAACTAAAAGAAGAGGGCAGTAACATGACAAGTTATTAAGATTATTTTATCTATTTTGGAGTCATGTTTCTCACAGATGAGAGAGAATGAGTAATTTTCCTTTGAATGCTTTTTTTCAGGCACAGTGTTGAAGATTTGTGATTTTATTCCTCTTACTCTGATTTTTTTTTATATGCTGACTTCATGCATATATTTCAACTAATTTAAGAGGACATTTTTAGCAGTTAAGAGCCTGTAAATGAAAACTGTAAAAGAACAAGTGAACAGTCAAATAGAAAGCATTCAGACTTCTAAAATATTTTTTTAAACTCAGAAGTTTTGTTCATTAATCGTAAATTATTTTTTTTGGCAAAAGGATAATCAGCCAGCAGCTGCATAAAACATGGTAGTTACAGCTGCTGGAAAGTCCCTACAGAAGTCATGTCCATTGTTTAGGCACTTGACTTCCATCCTTCACAGAAGTGTCCAAATAGGAAAGCGAGACAGACGAGATACAGGACATCTCACAGCCCTGACTGTGTAAGCACCCAATAATCTGCTGAGTCTTACAGCAGACAATATTGTCCTTTCTGATCACACAATGAATCACAGAATGATATGGGTTTGGAAGGGACCTCGGGAAATCATCTAGTCCACCCCCCCTGCCAAAGCAGGTCCTCCTAGAGCAGGCTGCACATAAACTTGTCCAGGCAGCTTTTGAATGTCTCCAGAGATGGAGATTCCACCACCTCTCTGGGCAGCCTGTTCCAGTGCTCTGCCACCCTCAGAGTAAAGAAGTTCTTCCTCATGTTTAGATGGAACTTTTTATGTACAACTCTGTGCCCATTTCCTCTCATCCTGTCACTGGGCACCACTGAAAAAAGACTGTCCCCTTCCTCTTGACACCCACCCTTTAAGTATTCATAGATGTTGATCAAATCCCCTCTCAGTCTTCTCCAGATCAAAAAGACCCAAGTCTCTCAAGTCTTTCCTTGTAAGAGACAAGTTCCCTAACCTAGAACTTTGTTCTGGTTCCCTAACCTTTGCAGCTCTTTGCTGTACCCTCTCACCGGCAGTTCCCTGTCCTTCAACTGGGGAAGGCAGAACTGGACACAGTACTCCAGATGCAGCCTCACCAGAGCAGAGAAAAGGTGCAGGATAACCTCCCTCGACCTGCTGGTCACACTCTTCCTGATGCACCCCAAGATACCATTGGTCTTCTTGGCCACAAGGGCACATTGCTGGCTCATGGTCACTCTGTCGTCCACCAGGACTCCCAGGTCTCCAGCAGGTCAGCCCCCAGCCTGCACTGGTGCAGGGGGTTATTCCTCCCCAGGTGCAGCACCCTACACTTGCCCTTGTTGAATTTCACCAGGCTCCTCTCTACCCAACATCTGATGGATGTTCTCCTCCGAGACTGATGATAATGATTTCTTAAGTCACTGCTGGGCCTTGCTAACTGGAATGAAGGACACAAATATTTTTCCTTTTTTTATTTTTTATTTTTTTTAATGAAATGTCAAAGGATGGCAATTGTACAGCTGGTCACGCTTCTGAAATGCAATATTCTGCAAGACCTGTTCAGTGAGAGTTTGCCTCAATACAGAAAGATTGCAGGACTGGGTGGGGGGAAAAAAAAAAANACCCAAGTCTCTCAAGTCTTTCCTTGTAAGAGACAAGTTCCCTAACCTAGAACTTTGTTCTGGTTCCCTAACCTTTGCAGCTCTTTGCTGTACCCTCTCACCGGCAGTTCCCTGTCCTTCAACTGGGGAAGGCAGAACTGGACACAGTACTCCAGATGCAGCCTCACCAGAGCAGAGAAAAGGTGCAGGATAACCTCCCTCGACCTGCTGGTCACACTCTTCCTGATGCACCCCAGGATACCATTGGTCTTCTTGGCCACAAGGGCACATTGCTGGCTCATGGTCACTCTGTCGTCCACCAGGACTCCCAGGTCTCCAGCAGGTCAGCCCCCAGCCTGCACTGGTGCAGGGGGTTATTCCTCCCCAGGTGCAGCACCCTACACTTGCCCTTGTTGAATTTCACCAGGCTCCTCTCTACCCAACATCTGATGGATGTTCTCCTCCGAGACTGATGATAATGATTTCTTAAGTCACTGCTGGGCCTTGCTAACTGGAATGAAGGACACAAATAATTTTCCTTTTTTTAATTTTTTTTTTTTAATGAAATGTCAAAGGATGGCAATTGTACAGCTGGTCGCGCTTCTGAAATGCAATATTCTGCAAGACCTGTTCAGTGAGAGTTTGCCTCAATACAGAAAGATTGCAGG
>VXBW01006914.1:2147000-2297105 GCA_013400375.1 Thinocorus orbignyianus
GGGCCGGCAGTGGTGTAACCCCCGTCGCCGGCCACGGTGCTGCTGAAATCCGTCGTGCTGTGGCCGCTGCCTGGAGAACCAGGCTGAGGCCACCTGCTTTTAGAAAAATACAGAATCGTAGAATCATAGAACGGTTAGAGTTGGAAGGGACCTTAAAGATCATCAAGTTCCAACCCCCCTGCCATGTGCAGGGACACCTCTCCCTAGTGCAGGTTGCTCAAAGCCCCATCCAGCCTGGTGAGGAACACTTCCAGGGATGGGGCATTCACAGCTTCTCTGGGCAACCTGTTCCAGTGCCTCACCACCCTCACAGGAAAGAACTTCTTCCTAAAATCTAATCTAAATCTCCCCTCTTCCAATAAAATTCCTTTCCAATATAAAAGGAGCCATGCTTTCTGGTCAATAGCACCTGGGGCTAATGGATACCAGGATCATGGAATGGCTTAGGTTGGAAGAAACCTTAAAAATCACTTTGTTCCAAACCCCCTGCCTCAGGCAGGGACACCTCCCACTAGAGGAGGTAGATCTTACCAGTAGATATAAATACCTGGAGGGAGAGCGCAAAGGAGATGGAGGCAGGCTCTCTTCAGCGATGCCAGTGCCAAGACAGGGCTGTGGCCAGAAACTGAAAGGCAGGAGGGTCCCTCTAAATATCAGGAAGCTCCCACATGTGACATGGGAATGCCCAAGCTGTCCAGGAGGCTCCTTCCTTGGGAACACTCAGAAGCTACATGGCCCTGCTTGAGCAGGGCTTTGAACCAGATGACCTCCAAAGGTCCCTTCTAACTTCAACCCTTCTGTTATAATGAGCTCATAAGTCAGTGAAACTGTAATGCATGTTAAATTGCCACAATCTTAACAAAGAAAAATAATTTACTATTTGTAACATCCATTATAGCAAACTCAGAACTGATTGATACACTTCAGAGAAACAAAATTGCCTTGCTATGTGGTTCTAGCTTTGCATTAGTATGATTTGAATGAGTTTTGAACAGTAAAACAGAGCTGTGAAGTTCTGTTGTGTTATTTCCATGCTTCTATATGTTACCGTCAAACTGTGGTGTGGGGCCACGCAAGAGACTACATAACAAGTGCAGTAAAAACTCTGGTGAGAGAGTTTGTTGTCCACCCAGCAAGTCCTGTTTCCTGTAACTTCCATTTTGTGCCATGAAGTCTGGGTGAATTTTGGACAAAAATACTTGAAATAGTCTAAGTTCATAAAATGAAAGAGACCTGTTGTCTTGAAAAAAAAAAAGTTACACAAATAATGCAATAAACATTATTTTAGGACTGTGAAAAGACCATTATCATAGGAAGTGTTTGTAATTATCTGTAATTATACTTTTAAAACAATGTGACATGGTATTTTTTTGGTGTTTTTTTTCCTGGTTTTATTTTTGAGCAGGTAGCTCTTAATCAGCTAAAATGGTTTTAAAGAAGAAGAAGGAAATTCAGGTAGATGCATTCTTTCTTGATCAGCAGCAACTTGAAAAACTTCAGAGTAAGTGGGATATTTCTGTAATTTCTTTTTCTGTTGGTAGAATCTGTTTGAGTAGCTACTGAAATTGATATGTTTGTTGGTTTTTTCCATATGTTTTACTTCTGGTGGTTTTGTTTTGTGTGTTTTAGGTGTGTTTACTCTTTTGTGGTTTGTTGTTGTTTTGTGGTGACAATGACTTCTTCCCTTGGCAGAGCTAAGGAATCCTTTAGAGTACCGTGTCTTTGGTTTGAAATATCTTTGTTTTGTTTTATCATTGCTGGGAGGGTGGTAGAGGCTCTTACTTGTGATCCCACTTGCAGGCCTGTAATTTGGTGCTACCTAAAGTACTAACCTTAATATGTGGGATAACACTGCATTTCAAAGAATCACAGAGTGGTTGAGGTTGGAAGGGATCTCTGAGTAGGTCATCTTGAGTGTATTTTCCCAGGCTTTGTATTTTCTGTAGTTAACTTGGCTTAAAGATGCTGTTCAAATGCTCTTTTGTGGGTTGGTTTTGGGGTTGTTTTTTGTTGGTTTGTTCGATGAGATAAGCTTCCAGTGATCTTTAGTTTAAAAAAGAAGAAAAAACCCAAACAAAACACAGTGAAAGATAAACAAACCTAAAAAGGACATTACAAGATTTGTATACTAAAGTTACTATGAGGTGCTCCTTGCCTTTTAGTCAGCACTGGTGAGGCTGCAGCTGGAGTGCTGCATCCAGTTCTGGGCTCCCCAGTACGAGACGGATGTGGATGTGGGAGAAAGTCCAGTGAAGGGCCGCTAAGATGATGAAGAGCCTGGAGTGTCTCTTCTCTGAGAAAGCACTGGAAAGCTGTAACCCTTCAGCCTGGCAAGGAGAAAGCTCAGGAGGATTTTATCAATGTGTAAATATATCTGAAGGGAAGGCATAAAGATGACCGAGCCAGGCTTTATTTTATGTTGAATATTGATGGGACAGGAGGCATAGGTACAACCTGAAACACAAGAGGTTCTCTCCGAACATGGGGAAGCACTTTTTTAATGTGAAGGTGACTGAGGACTGGCACAGGTTTCCCAGGGAAGCTGAGGAGTCTCCATCCTTGGAGGTATTCAGAAGCCATCTGGCCTTGGTCCTGGGCCGGCAGCTCCGGATGACCCTACCTGAGCAGTGGGGTTGGACCGTATGACCTCCAGAGGTCCCTTCCAACTTCAGCCATACTGTGATTTTTGTGTAACTGGTCTTCATACTGAAAATGAGGACTACTGTTATGTTACAGTGAACTTGTATTTTTTTTTCATTTGTTAGGAAAAAGAAGTTAATGTTAAGGTATTGTAAGGTTCCTTAAGGGATTGCAGCACCAGTAGGTTTACTGGATCAGGAAAAAAGCCTGAGAATTAACCAGTGATTTCTTATTACAAATCATGTATTATTTACACTGCTTTATGTAATTCCTTTCTGAAAAGATGCTCTTCTTCCTAATGTAGCGTTTTCAAAGGCTGAAGACCAAAGCCTGGCATCTCTGCTTCTGCAGTGTGCACAGCTGAGCGATGGCATCCAGCAGATCCAGTGTATTAAACAAGTAAGACTTCGCTGCTGTTGGCGTGGGTTTTGGTAACTGAGAGTGTGTCATGTGTTTTAGTGGCAAATAAAATTCCAAAATAAACTTTATAATGTTTTAAACATTCCTGGGAGCAGATAAAAAGCCATTGTTACTTCTGCGCATGCATTATGTAGAAGTATAGTTCTAGTACTTCATTTAACAAGGGCAACAATTACTGGAAATGATGAAAGGTAAGTGATACCAAGTTTCTTATTTTGTATGTATGTATGTACTGGTATTAGAAGTGTTCTTGAAACATTATTGAACGCCTGAGACTCAGTGGGATATGGTGAAGAGAGGACAGTTTTGCACCATATACTTGGACGAGAGGGAATCCTGCCTCTGTTAATAATGAGGGTATGTCCAAGTCTTTTGCTGATCATGTTTTCTGTTGATTATAGATTATACCATTGGTGAAGAAGATGGATCTAAACTCTGCATGCGATCCCATGGTTAAAGCTTGTTTGGATATTTTGGGAGAGATATATTTTTCGCTGGGTGTGAAGAATCCCTTAAAAAAAGTATTAGCGAGGTAAAAAAGTGGAATAGTGAACCTTTTTTTTTTTTTTTTTTTTTTAAAAAAAATGTGCTCCTTACTTAGAAGTCAGTAATTTGTTGTGCACTACAAATTGCTGTAGTTTAATTACAGAAAATTTCTGGTACTAATTTGAGAATATGCACTCTTTTTCTATCTTGCTTAGTTAAAAATCTTAGTTATAAACAATATGATAAAGCATTGGATAAATAACTTTAAAGTGAAGTATTAATTTGATGTGTTTCATTACTGGAAAGACAACATAGTGTGTAATTGCTGCCCCACTGAGAGATGTAGGGCTTCCAACAGGTATTTGGTCACATGCCACAGCTTTGCACCCCTTTATCAGATTTTCTAGTTGCAAAACTAGAATGTGTGTTTATTCTAAGGCAGAATGTGTCTTCATGCAGGAAACAACATCTGTCTACTATTTGAGTTCTAGTTGACATTGCCTTTAATCAAGTGGATGTTTAGCACCTCAGTATGAGCTGATTGATCATGCTGTTTCTTACTGTTGCAGTTCACTAAATGGTCTTCCCGAACAGTTCGTGGTGACAGCTGCACAAAGCTTTGTGCGCTGCCTTAGGGAGGAACTGAAAACCACAGATGTGTATTTGTACAGAAAAGTACTGGACAACCTTGCTTCCTGTATGGAGGACTTCAGCTTAGGTAGGATGACATCGTATGTCTTCTGTTTTAACTTGCTCAACATTGGTTTTCATCTTGGTGTGGCACCTAATAGTAGCATTTACACTTTATCTGTGTGAAATAGATAGTGCTGGCTAGTGTTCAGTAGTTAAAATGTATTTTCTTTCCTCTAGGTAAAGCAAGTATTAAGAACCTGTTTGAAGAAGGTAAGGTTATATTTAGAGTAAAATAAGTTGCACTGTAGATTACTGGGGGGAAGGTTGTGTGTGAAGAAGTAACATGAGGTGGGCATAGAGATCTATCAAATCTGATTTCCTCCTGGTTAATTTTTAATAACTTGTACCCTAACATGGTTCTTCTTTGTCAAAGACTTCTGTGATTTGTACCTCTCCCTGATTGCTAGGGCTCAATTTTGCTCTCTTGAGCAGCCCTAGATCTGTATCTGAAAAGGTACCAGTGAGTGATTCTTAAAGGACTGGGGCAGTTGGGGCTACTTTATGTGATGTGTTTTCTGCCCTTTGCCTCATGATGAAGTTGAATGTGGTAACACCAAGCTGTTTACAGCCAGTTTTGGCTATAGGAAGCTGAGGCTTGCTGGGACAAGAATTTTGTTTGGCAATAATTCAGCAGAAGTCTGATCTGCTCGTGATATGGGATGACTTGACATGGTATACCCTCAGTGTGCGAGTAATGTTCACAGTGCTCTGTGGGCATTTGATTGCTGATGTGTCTTTAGCACTTGGTAATTCCAGCCTTTCATTGAGGAACAAGAACTCTCAGTACCTTACCGGATTAGGCCAAGTGGGTTAGAAACTCTTCTTTTGTACCAAGTTGTCTTAAAACAGCTTGAGATTTTGCTATAGTATTGCTTCTTTGGGTCTGTACTGAAATGCCATTTTAATTTGTTTATGGAGTGGAAGAAACACCATTATATGGATAACTTTTCATTGTGTCTGGGTAGGATGCGTCTGTGTAATTGCTTTGCTGGAATTTTTCTGTCCTGTTTCTCTTTTAAATAACTTCATACCATAATTATTTTCACTAGTTCTTCAGTTTCTGCAGAAGTCACTACTTGGCATACAGGAAGAAAACAGGCAAGTGAATTCAGTATAAGCTGTATTTGGTCTGTTTTTATTTCACTCTTGCAAGATAATCTGGTATGGTTTGGAATGTCCCTTTGATAGCCATACATTGATGAAAGATGGGAATGTCATTTTACAGTGATACATATTTTAAATTAAAAAAGAAAGGTGCTGGTGAGTTTCTTTTCTTTTGTGTCAATATGATGATATAAAATAAGAGAGGAAAGGAAGAAAATTAAAGGCGGTAACATTTGAGGCACTGATACTTTGTTAGAGTTACTACTCTTCAGTGAGGCCTTTAAGTTTTGGTTTTGCTATCTGAATTTTGACTGAACACTGTAATTAGTAGGTACAGTTATTAAAATTCAGTTAGAGTAATACTCTTCCGCTTCCTATGAGTGTTTAATTCAGTATTGATGTTCTGTTTAGTCTGTCACAGCAGCCATCATTTAATATATTGACATTTTCCAGCATTCCATAAGGTAAAGAGTCTTCACTGTGGTCTCTCATCATCTACCCAGAGGAGAATGGCGCTTTAGAGAGCGTTTTGTACATTAAAAGTTTACATGTTGTCTGTCTTCATGTTAGAAGAAAGTAGAATCATAGAAATATGCTTTACACACAGAGGAACTGCTTGAAAGATGAGAAAAGGGCAGAGCTGTCTTCTTTTGGTCTTTTTGGAAAGTTTCTGGAAAAGTTCAGCTGTGCTCAGGCAGAATCAAATGAATGAAAGCTTGTCACAGGAACCTGCAGAAACTGTAGTAGAATTTATCCTTATGTTAGCTTCGTTTTAAAGTACTGCCTTTGAGTCTGCTGTTAAGTATCTGGTCAACTCAAACAATAAATCTGTTTTTAGTATTAATTCTGTCTGAAGTTGGCAGAATGTCCGGTTTTGGGGGTGGTAAAGAATAGTTTTCATTTCCTTTTTGTGTGCATGTCTGCTTTTCCTACAACAGAAAGAATCATGGAAATCGTATTGTTCAGACTCAGCTGATGCACGATTTACTGATAGCTGTTAAAGTTTCAATGATGCTTGTACAGAAATTACAAGAAAATATCCAGGGGAATCTTTGGAAACACCATGAGTCTCTTGTTTGGCAAAGTATGTGTAGTTTACTGAAAAGCTCCACAAACTTCCTAATGGATGGTAAGTTTAGTGACATTCAAAACCCCAGGTATTTTTATTAAGTCAGTCTTGTCTTTCTAATGAACACAACCTGTACATATTAAAACTTAGTTCAGCTTGAATGGAAATTGAACTACTGAGGTTAATGGGAGTGGGAGCAGTAGTCAGTCTTTTGACAAGCTGTGATTTGTAGATCTTAATTTTGGAGTGTCAAGTTTAACTTCTGCTATAAAAATACTGGTAAATGCTGTTAGTAATAATTTGGAAACTGACAGAAATACTTTTGAAATTCACTGACTGTCTGTGCCTACCAAAAACTTATATATCTGTGTGAACTATACTGTCAGAACTATTTATTGGTGCACTATAACTAGTTGCGTTTACTACTTTCTTAGATTATTTTTTGTACAGTGGGATTTAATATAAACATCAGTAGGCTCTGCCACAGTCATCCTTGTCTTATGGGTAGTTCTGTTTTTGATGTGTTATAAGTTATTAATAGTTTTCTGTTGCACTGGAGTAGAAGTTTGTTAATACTTGCTAAATAACTCTGCACTGAAGATTTGTGATTTTACAACTACAAGCAGCCTAGGAGAATTCAATACCATCTTCATAAATTTGATAAATAGTTCTAGCCCACAGTGTTTGCTGCACTCTAATGTAAAACATCTTTCTCTGCTGTGCAGCAACTCTCCTGCAAACTGTTCAGACTACCTCAGGACTGGCTGTTATTCTGTTCACTAAAGCCATGTATGAGCCAGTTGAAGAATTGCCTGCCTTGGTAAGTGTATTTCTTCGCTAAAGACTGTGAAATGTCACAGTGTTCTGCAGTGGTACGGGTAGCAGGACTTGCCAACTTCTGTGTCAGTCTTCTACATGAGTGTAAATTCTTTATTCTCTCCCTGCCATATGAAATAATAAGACTAGGGTTTTGAATCTGAGTAAAACAATGTACAGGAAATCTATTCAGATCTTTTCAGATTCTCAGTTATGCATAAAATAGCTTTTCTGCTGTGCTGAGATACTGTACTGGGTGTTATTTTGCTATTACAGGTCAGTGACTTGCTGCTTGGGTCAGTGCAACGTGCAGGCATGCCGACCTGGTTTGTGAGCAGCTGTGGGACTCTGTGTGCGGAGCAGCTCCCTGACTCGGTCCTGCTTTTTCTTTGCCATGGGGCGCTGGCTATGCTGGAGTGGAAGAATGGCAGCATGGGTGAAAATGGGGAGAAACTATTGTTAGACATCGCATCAATCTTGGTGTCTCTGAGTTCAGAGTAAGCCTGTGTTTTGGTTTGTATTGTTTCATGTTTGGCAGGAGGGGGTTGATCTTTTTACTTGCATTTTTGTATGGTTTGTATGGTGAAGGTGGAATCTCTCTTTTACGTTTTCAATTTAATGGGATTAGTTTCTGCCACAGGTTGTGTCTTAATAACTCTGTAAGTTTGAAAAATATAGTGTCTTGATATTGCACAGAGAATTCTAAGTTACAGTTTTCTCTTGCATGTTGAAAAGATTTTGTTTCTCCAACATAAGTGGCGTAAGTGGTATTAGTTTAACAACTACCTAATGGTAAGGTGTGGCAGAATCAGTTGTTATGTAGACAAATAAACTTTAATTTCAGGACATCACCTCCTGTGCTTTTAAAAGTGCAGGGGAAAACAAACTGTGCCAATGAGTGGAATACCTGAAGTAAGATGAACTTTAATTTTTTTCTGATTGCAAGTATTGATTGCTTGCATCTTGTGGATTACCAGCACTGTTAGATAGGAGATGCAAACATGGATTCAGTTCAACCTTTGTTCCTGCCTTGGAGGTCAGTTTTGTGATTTTTATTTTTGTACACGTGGTACTCAGTTTTCATGGTTTTATATGGCAACAAAAAGTTTTCCTTATATTTTCAAGGAGCATGCAATAACGCTGCTCAAATATTAGCCTATGTTAGCATATGGGTATTAATCATTATTTTTATTTTTAGAATAACAAGTTGTAGTGGCTTATCAGATTTCTTTTCACCATATTTAGGGGTTTTAACTGTGACCAGTTAACAGCCTGTCAGGTAACTAATTATACACTTGGCAATATCCAATTCATCACCTCCTTCTTGTGGTAGTACCTTTTCTTCAATGAATGGTTAATGTCTCCTTTCCTGCTTTAGTATGAGGTAAACTAATGTGACAAATAATTATTTTGAAATAATAATAAAAAAAAAGACAAATGCAAATAATGAACTTTTTTGTTTGTTCTTTCTAAAAGATTAAAAGAATCCAGTATGGCAACGTCTTTGTCTAGAATTCTTGCTATTTGGACTAATTCAGCACTGGCTGCCCTCACTTCAGGCTCCCCACATCTAAAAATGAAACTTAATGGGAATTCAGATGTAATGGGGAAGCTGCTGGAATACATTTATACGCACTGGGAACACCCTCTGGATGCTGTTAGACACCAAACCAAACTGATATTCAAGAATCTTCTTCAGATACACCGAACCACCATAACTGGATCCAGTGAAAAATCAGACCCGTTCTTTGCAAGGCTGATAAAGCGTTTACTGAGCTTGGAATGGCACGTGAAAGGGAAATACGCGTCTCTGGGCTGTCTTGTGGAGTGTGTGGGCACTGAAAATATTCTACAGTTGGACAGAACAATTCCAGTACAAATCTTGGACGTGATGAGTGATCAGTCTCTTGCACCTTATGCTAGTGATCTTTTGGAAACCATGTTTACTAATCATAAAGCCCATTTTATTTTGACTTTTCAAGAAGGCACCTGGATTGACCAGTGGCACAACATCTGGGTTTCTCCTCTTCTAGTAATACTGTGTGAAGGGAACCATGACCAAACTACTTACATAATAGATTACTATTTACCAAAATTACTGAAATGCAGCCCTGACAGTCTGAACTACATGATTAGAATTCTTCAGGCTTCTGCAGATGCTAATCTAGGTAAGAAAATAAATATTGTATTTGTAATTATGATTTAAAAAATAATCTCAGAAATGTTGTTTCTGATATATTATTATTAGAATTAATTTGGGAGAGAAATTCCAGATGGTTATTATTGCTGTTAGTATTTCAAGGTGAGATTCATGATAATCAGAAGTGTGTCTTCATGCCATGAGCAAAATAATTAGTATTCTAACTGTGGATGCCTTAGTGTTCTCTTTATGTGCTAAACTGTGTTACATATCAGTATTTTTTCCCTACTGTTTTTCTGTTCTGCTCTTGCTTCTTACACCAGCGTGTCCAGTAACAGGGCTTTACAGGTTGTTTTTTGTTGCAAATATGTGGATGTGAGATTTATGATTCTCTTCTAGTTTTTCACCTCATTTACTGTAGTTCCAAAAAATAAGGGCTTGGGAGACCTTACAAGGTCCTTTTTTCAGTGACATGTTCAAGATGAAGCTTTTTGGGACCTAGGTAATTTAGAACTATTTATAACTAGTCTATGACAGACACTATATTTTGGGGGCTATAGGGTAGAAAATAAAGAGGGATAGGGGTCATGTGTTGAAAGTATTGGGAGTTCTGAAAAGCATTGCAATCAGCACATTGTGTTAATCAAACTATAGTTATTACTGATTTTCATTTCCTTTAGGCTCTCGCAGTACTCGAGGAGCTCTTGGGGCATTAATGGCATGTCTAAGAACAGCCAGGGCTCACGGACACCTGGAACTTTTAGCTATCATGAGCAGTGGTCTTGTGTCGACTGAATGTATAAAACAGGGTCTGGTTCATCAGCACAATCAGGTAACATTTTATTATTTTTTTGTGTGTCTGTTAGCACTGTTTTAAAACAAAGGTATCATCGTAGGTGCCCGTAACTCTTTTGTGGTTACTTCTACATATCTTTCAGGTTTGCATTGATGCTTTAGGTTTACTTTGTGAAACCCATCGTAGCACAGAAATTGTGTCTATGGAAGAAATGCAACTGATTCAGTTTTTTATGATGTACAACTTGAACAGCCAGTCTCCTTCAGTAAGGCAACAGATAGGCTCTTTACTGAGAAAGGTAATTTCAAACTACAAACATTGTCTAATGTGCCTATTACATTAGTTATATAGGATTTATAAAAAGATAATCTACAGAGTGTAATGTGAAGTTGCTCATCGGAAAGAGGAGAAGCGCTAAGAGCAGGACTATGTTGTATGTGTTACCCAACTGGATGGTGGTAAGTCATCACAGTCAAGGATGGTTTAAACAATAAATTGGTAGACAAGTATTTACCAACATCAAAGTAATTTGCTGTAGAGTGAGCAATGAAGCTTGAGTTGCCATTGTTGTGGACTAAGAGTGTGCTGGCGTAGACTTACCAGACATCAGGCAGATTCACAGTCGTTTGGTCAGCCTCAGCAACCAGGCTTGGAAGGCAGGGTAGAGTAAACTTGAGGGAAGAGCACGACATGTAGCTACGCTGTTACAGTCTGTAGGGACCGAGCGTGTCAACATTGTGGAAGTTGCCAAGATCAGGTGTAAATCACAGTAAAATGATACGGATAAAATGAGAAACCGTGTATGTATCAAGAAGGTTTTGGAAGCTGTTAATGACAAAAGAAAGCAGTGTGGAAGGAGAAAATAATTAATTAGAGATGGGGGGAAAATTGGGGGAATAGGTTTGGCGCGAACAAAAGAGAAGTCTCTCTCTTTCCATTCTTGCCTGGTGCAGACCAAGAAGTGTGAGATGGAAAAATTACGTTAGAATGAGTGCAATAAGAAAGGAAATAATTACTAGTGGGTAATAAAAGAGCTGGAGGGAAGCACTCCTGATGTGAGTCAAACTCTGTAAGAGACACTGAAGCTATAAAATTATATGCATAAATTGAGCTTTTTTTATAGATGAACATATGTTCCACAGAAAATGGTAGGTGGGAGGAGAAAACTAGTCATGAATTTAAGGAGGATGATGGAAGAAGGTGTTGGAGGTACAGAAGGAGGGGAAAGAAGTTGATTGCAAGAGACATGGGTAGCAAAGAACTGGAGTTTGAAGTGGAGAGAGAAGGATCTGTTCTGTGTTATACTGTGTGCAACCTTTTTAAAAACTGCAAGCCATATGATCTGTAAAATAATGGAAAGGGAGGTTTTCAGCTTATTTAACTGCCAGTGATTCTTGCCTTATCTATGTTTTGTTTTGTTTTAAAAGTTATTTTGTAGGATACAAGAAAGTTCCCAGGTGCTTTATAAATTGGAGCAAAATAAAGCCAAGCACGAGTTACTTGAGAACTCAACTAAGAGACATCCTTTGGAGATTTTGCAGCAATATAAAGTAAGTTACACCGCTAGAGACACATGTAAGGGGTGGGATAGCGTTTCTGAAAGATGATAGTTCACTCTTGTTGAGAACACCGCTGGGGCAGTTGGGCTGTGTCTGTTAGGAGGTAGCGCAGTGCAGAAGGAAGAAACCTGTTAAAGCAGAACGATGCTGAGGACCTTGTCCACTCCCTGTGCACTCGGGCAAGCAGATTTTTACTGAATGTACTGCTGTCTCAAGAACTGAGTGCCCACTAGTATCTGGAGGGTATCTTTAAGGTTATTTTTGTCCAAAAGCAATAAAGTTTATTTTCTGAGGGACTGCTCCATGATGTGAACTGGAACAGCAGTAAGTGGGGAATGACTGGAGATGTATCCCCAACCCAGACTAAAATTTCCTGTCAGCTGCTGACGGTTTAGTAGCAAGTTGTAAATGAAGTGAGCTACTTAGGCCAGCTTCAGCCTTTTTCTAGCTCTCCAGAATGATCAGTGAAGGAATGAATGGCAGCATTTCAGCATGAAGATTTCTGTATGAAGGCTTCTTTGTATTTGTCCTTTTTTCCTATTTGAAGGCTCACATAATCAGTTTCTTTGTGTTAAACTGTTTCTTGTCTTGAGTTCAGCTTTTCTTGTTCAGCTAATTTTCAAGGTTTTGATACAATGGCCATCTTTTTGTGGGAGTGGGGAAGGGAAAGGAAAACTGTTTTTTTTAAAAACCAAATGATTGCCCAACCTTCATTGTACTTGAGGAAACAAGAAATTTGTCTACAGTACAGAGGTAGACCTCCCATTCTCCCAAAATTAAATGTTAGGTCCAAATTTTTGGCATAACGTGTAAAGCAGGATGTCTTTACTTCAGTTACTCAGACACTTGTTTGTAGGGCAGCAAGTAAACTGTCATAAATTTTTTTCTTGTAATTTTCAGGATTTCATGTCATCTGTATGTGACAGACTTTTTGAGGTACTATTTCCTGGTTCATCCCACCCGACCAGATTTTCAGCACTAAGTATTTTAGGATCAATAGCAGAAATATTTTCTGTTCCAAAAGGTGAGAGGCCTGATTTATAGGCTGTAGTAATGGGAGGTTTTGAAGAAGATTCTTTTATGCCAGATAAGCAATTTCTGCTGAGGTAAAATGATGTTCTTAGTCCTTAACTTCTGTGACATTTTCTGTGTTTCTTTCATTTTTACCTGAAGGAAGAATAGTAAGTTTTACTGGAAAATGGAATATTGAAGGAAATGCAAATATTTATTTGTCTGTTGAGTATCTTCCATAAATGGGGTTTTTCTCACACAACCTGTTTTTTAGCAAGATTTTTCAATGAATCTTTGTTGTTATGAAGAAAATTTTTGGACAAGATTCAGTGTTTTTGATAACTTTATCCTCTTGTCCTGTTCTGACATCTTGATAATATGTAATTTAAAATGTTGCTACTATAAAACCTCTTGATTGAAAAGACTTGTGTATCCTCATGAAATTATTATATTAAACAGGGAACAACTCAATTGGACAATTTGTGTAGTTGTGCTACTGTTATTTTAAATTTTCTTCACCTTGTTATGACAGCCCCTGTTGAGGAAGTATTAGATCCTTTGAATACTTGATGGTCTTGCTAAATCTTGTTCCTGGGTCATGTGTCCATCATAAAAGTATGTTTTTGGTCTGAAATTGTAATTTGTTTTTCTTTTATAAAGAAACAAGACGTAGGATAAAAGTTGATTTTGAGAGGAAAGAAAAGATCACGTCTTGGTAGATCTTTTCTCAAAACCCCTGATAAATCATGAACACATTGATTTTATTATGATGAGTTCATGGTATGTTGTTACTGCTTTTTAAATAGGGCTTTTTTAATAGAAAGTTGTATTGAGAATGGTTTATAATAGAGCTTTAGGATTTCAGAAGCCTAAAGCTACTTCTGTAAAGGAGGTTTAGCTGCTGTTGTGTGCTGGAATGTGGTGCACTTGTTTACATCTTAAAATTTCTGGCTTCTTTACAGCATTAGGTCAGTCACCAGAAATCACAACTCTGTTAAATCAAAATTAAAAGAAAAAATTGTAATTGTTTCCACTTTAGGGGATTAGTCTTACGACAAAAAGAATTCCAAAAATGAAATCCCAAAATGCAATGAAATTTTAAACCTGTTTTTGAGAGGCATTATTTTCTAATATTACGTCAAGGAAAAAAACTTTTAAGCAAAGCTAAAATAAAGGTTATTTACAATGCTGAATTTAGTGTGAATAAATGGGATTCTAGTTTTGGCAGTAAGTTCCCTTCTGTATTACTAAGGGTCATTTTTTGGATATGGCAGCCTTTTTTCTTTTTTCAGTAAACATGGCATGGGAAGTAAATAATATTAATGTAGTGCTTTAGATAAAATTTTGTTTTAATGCTTCTTTTAGTATAGCTAAGCAAAATGTGAATACAGTGCTAATTTTGCAAAGAATTACAGCAAAACTGTGTAAGGCATTGATTTCTTTATACAGGCCAGGCCCAAGTTTTTCAGTTGGATCAGGAGATTGATTCTGCTCGTGTCCGAACTTTGATCCAGTGTTTTGCCAGTACTTTTGAGGAAATAAAAGTTTTGGCTTTTGGGCTTTTGATGAAACTACGTGATGTTGCATTTAATTTAAAGGTATGTAATTAAGAGTAGTTTTAAAGGGAGTAATTTCATGGAAGATGAATGTTCTGTATCATACCCGGGTTAGGTACATAGCATAATTCCTGTAGACTAGAAATTGGCCCAAGTTACCTGGAGTAATGTTCATCACTAGCAACTTCTATATATTTTTGCACAGCTTCTGCCCTGACCTAAAGAGGCTTGTTTTGCTAATGGATGAAAGAGTTTGGGAAGCTCATTGGGTATGAACTATCAGAGGCACAGTTAATGCAAGCTCCTTGCTTAGCTGTCACTTCCCTTTTTATATGAATGAAGAATTTTGACTTGGCAACTCTTGTATTCTAAGACATCCGGCTCTGTTTCTTTTCCTTCCTGATTGTGTTTGATTTCTCCCAGGTTTTGCCCTTTGACTCAGTGCTGATTCTTCTGTTTATTACTTCATAAAAAGTTAGTTTGAAATTCCTAAGTACTGGTGAACAAATACTGCGTCCTGATAAGCTATGGTTTTCAGTGATGTCAGTTAGCAGATAAACTACAATATTTTTGGGGAAAAAAAAAAAAAAGCCAAAAAAACCCAACCAAAACCAAAACCAGAAACAAACAAACAAAAAAACTAAACAAAAAACTCCACAACCCAATCCTCCTGTGAAATGCAGCATGTTTGTAAACTGCTTTATGACTGTCCCATCCCCAGTGTGTATTGTAATTGTGTCTTTGCTAAATACATACACGTGCATGTTTTGAGCATAAGGTGATCAGTGTACAAAATAAGCATTTCTTTGGAAACTTATTGAAAAGTGGGCTCTTAATTTTCAGGATGCTAAGAAGCTTAATTAAATCAATACAGAAGCTCAATAAAATGAGCAATATTGGTGGTTTTTTTTTCAGGATTCTGAATATCTAGATCTATTTCAAGCAGCAATGGATCTTAGCACAAGTACCAAGCCATATGATTGTGTCTCTGCTTCATATTTGTTGAACTTCTTAGTACATCATGAAGAACTACAGCGTATTTGTTTGGGAAGATGGGTTGAACATAATCCCCAGGTGGATGAAAACACACCAGTGAGTACAGTGGAGAAGAACACTCTAGTAGGTGAGCTTTTGGGAAAATGAACCTCCATTGTTTTTGTATTTACTTAAAACCTGTCTGTTTTTCCTTAAGGCTTTTGGTAGGAGGCATAACAAGTAAGAGTTGCTTACCTCTAAGAGGATTTTGAGTATATTTTATTTTGCTGCTAAGAAGCCAGGTGCCTTACTAAGATCTTAATCACGTCCTCTTCGTGTTAAGGCCTTCAAAGGTTCCTAGAAGATGGCTTTTGTTATTATTTTGATTAGAGAGAAAGTGACATTGAGGCCCTGGTAGCGAGCTGGATGAAGCTGTGCATATAAGGTGCAGCAAAGGAACTTCTGCTTCCTCTAAGAGCTTGCTCACCGAGGGCAAAGACAGCCGTGGTTGGTCTGTGTCATGTTCCAACACCTGATACTTGCAACACTGCTCCTTGGAGCTCTGTTCACTTGGAACCATTTTTCTGAGTGGGTTACAGTCCTGCACATATGTTTCTGCAGTAATTTGTTCACGTGTGGGATATTTTTCTTTGGTTTAGTGCCTCTGGATAAAAGCTGAGAAGCTCTAGATACAGCAGACTTGGCAGATTCATTAAAGAGGCTTCCTCCATCTTTTGTAATTTGCAATACAATGAAAATCTTTGAATTCATTATTTGTAATAAAGTATTGGATGTAATTTGTAGAACAGTCAATATTGTATATCTTCTTGTGCCATTATTGGTTTCTCTGGAGATACCTGTTAATACTTTCTTCATATGCATTGAAATCATGATTTTGAGACATGGCTGTGGCTGCCATAAATGAAGCAAATGCATGGGTAACCTCATGTGTCTTTGTTACAGAGTACCTCCCCTTCTTAGTTATCTGTAGCTTGTTATGTGGGTCTGTAATTCATTCCAATTCTGACACTTGACATGCCACATAGTATAAACATAAAATAAAGGCATGTGCATCTTTGACAAATCAGCAGATTTTTTCAGTGGTTAATGTATGTTTAATATTCTGCTGAACTGTTCATTATATTAACCTGACTCTAAGGGTGAAGTCTGAGTATATGGTAGGTAAATTCTTTGGACTTCATTGGCTTCAGCTGTGGGATTGTCCCTCAGCATAGGATCTGGGCTGTGCGTTTCACAGCTGCTGTTTCATTTGGATGGGCAGACTATAAATTGAGTGTAACAAATATTGCTGGAGTTTAGGTAACTGAAAGTCAACAGTAACTTTTATTTAAATGACAGAAGAGTGAAAAGTGTAAACAAGGTAATTGCAATGCATTTTCTATTGAATCGTTGTGTAAACAGGCTTTGTTCCTATTTAGTTAAAGCAGACTTACATCTAAGAAGATACAATATGTGTATGTATAATGCAAATCTGTACTTTTAAAAATTTTAGTTATCAAGCTTTTGTTGGTGAATGCTGAAGAAGAAATTTTTCAAGCTAAGAAGTCTCTGCTTCAAGCAGCAGCATCATTCCCAATGTATGGGAGAGTGCATTGTATAACGGCGGCTTTGCAGCAATTACCTTTTAAGTAAGTAAAATATACTGCTGAATGGTAAGTTGTAACTCGGTATTTAAGCACAGTGGAAGAGCTTCTCAGGAGAATATAAAAGCATACAGTGTTATTTGTAGTGAAATCCAGTACCTGTGTTTTTTAGAACTCTTACTGGCTGCTGCACTGTTTAGCTGGCTGTTGGATATTTCCTTTGTATGTGTTAAATTCACTCTTAGGACTTTTTCAACTGTACCTTATTTATAGTTTTCTTAAATACTGTCGCAGAAGTGTTTGGAATTTCAGTTCTTTTAAATATAAAATTAGTGTTAGTCCATCTTGTGTTGCTTTTTTTTGTGATTATTATTTATCTTTTTTAAGCAATTTGACATTGGTAGCTGAATGGAAAGAATTGGTGGCCAGGCTCATCCTGATGTCGTACAATCTCTCTGCTGTAGTATCACCAGTGGTGCAGAGCTCATCACCAGAGGGTCTTATTCCAATGGATAGTGATTCAGGTAAACAAACAAACAAAGCCTGAGAAGAATTCTGTTAAAATCTGAAGCTTCTGATGTTCTGTTTGTCTTACAACAATTCAGAACTAGAGCTAGCACTCCTCCCTTTTCCTTTTCTCATTTTATGTCATAATTTTAAGCCACTCTTTTAAGTTCTAGTAGAGGTTGTCTTGACTTCTGCAATAAGTTTGCAGACTGTGATGTGGTATCTGTTGCAGAGCAGGTGACAGTCCAATTTTCTTTTTTCCTAAATCCTTGTAATCATCAGAGTTTTATATTTGTGGTTTAGTGCTTAAAGCTTTCTCTTGTACTTACATACCCAAAAGGAGTTGTATTTGTATAAAGAACTGGAAGTAAAAACCCAAACTGTTCTAAATATTCCTCTTGTTTAATGTGCAGAAAGTGCAGGTCGTCTGCAGGTGATTCTGCATGAGATACAACCACAGGACACGAATGATTACTTTATGCAAGCAAAACTTCTGAAAGAACACTGCAAGGTAGAGTCTGAAAAGCTGGCTGACCACAGGCCAATGGAAAATATTTGCACAGAAATGAGAGGTAAATTCAATGCTGTATTAGTAATTAAATCAAGATATTCTTTATAGAGCAGGCATTTTACATGGGTGTTCAAAATTGGAAGTTACTTGCTCCATATAATGTTTCAGTTCTTCAATAAATCTGTCAGAAGCTAGTTATTCATGGACATGGTTTCAAAGACTAATTCACTGTGTTTCTGGAAGACTGTGGTTAATCTCTCTTAGAGCACAAGTGTAAATGAGTTGTTTTGATATTGGCCTACACTCTATTTCCTTAGCTGCACTGGCCAGGTAGTCTTTAACAACTTTTCTGTCAAGCAATGCTTTTAATGCATTTCTTGTTGAAAGGTGTTTCGCAGTGTAATTTTGCTCCCCAGTGTACACAAGACTCGCAGGGAATATGTTCGTGCAATAAAACTTGTTGCATGAAATTACATAAACAGAAGCTTCTGCTTGAAAGATTCCAGTGGTAAAACGTTAGATACTCTTTGTCTTCTCTAATGAAATTGAGCCTTACAGTGATAAATTGTAAGCTTTGTGTTTAGCATATACCAGAATAAATTTACAGAATATATGTATATTTTTAAATTTTATAGCTTATGTAAGCTTTTTAAGTTTTAAATGCTTAAACTTTCTTTCCTCACGTGTTTTTTCCTACATTTAAAATAGTTTTGGTTGGGCCATGTGTTTTATTTCATGAAAAGAATTCTGTAAATATGTTAGCACGGCACAATGGCCACCAGATGGGGATGTTGTATTAGAAACGTGGGTGCACCTGGGTTAAAAACCAAGTAAGGTACAGCGAGTGATGGATTGATGATTGACATGGAGTTTGTTGGAGCCTGGCTCCAGAGTTATAGGTGGTTGTATAGTTGAGTGTGCAGGTGAATACCACCTGTGACCTCAGCTCTTTAAAACAGCAATTTCCTGGTAAAATGGTATACTGCTGCCTTTCCCAGTGAGTGTTCAGCAGTGGAAGCAATTAGGGTCAGCAAAACTGGGATTTTTTTTTTTTTTTGATTTTTTTTTTTCCTTTAGGTTAGCAAGTTTAGAAATCCTTTCGATAGTTAATTGTGTTTTGTAAGGAGATTGGGCTTAATGAAGTTTAAATTACCAGTCTGTGTCTGAGAACCTGGAATGACATTATTACATTTGTTGATTTTTATTTTTAAGGTAAAGAAAGGCAAACATGTGATGTCACAGCTCAAATGGTTCTTGTGTGTTGCTGGAGAAGCATGAAGGAAGTGTCTCTGCTCTTGGGGACACTTTGTAAACTTTTGCCTTCACAGGCTACATCTGAGCCTTCAGATGGGTTGATCACTGTAGAACAGGTAGGGAGGTAATTTTCATTGTAAAACCCTCACTTTCTTTTGGGGTGATCGTAGTGGGGAAAGCATTTTTCTGAAAACTGTTTTTTCTTAAATCTACATTATGTATGGGAAAAGTTTTTTGGATTTTGTTGGGTTTTTTGTTGCCATGTCCTCATGGTTTTCGTGTTTTATTATACTTAGTTAACAGTTTACTTTTTGATAAAGTGATTCAGACGCTACAACTATGGTAGTAGTACATAAGTGAAGAAGTTGTTATACATAGCTAACAAATTTAAAGAATATTCATTCTAATTGTATTGAGTTATTTACAAGATGTTTGCTGTGTTTAGGGTTCCCAATGCCTACCTGCCTCCCTCTCTCCCCTTTTCTTCCTCTTTGTCTCAGTACATATTACTGGAGTTGATAAAGGTCTTCTAAACTGACTTCATATTCCAAGTGTCTTTTGTTTCATTTTGAACTCTAGATGTTGGGATTTTACTTAAAGCTCTTCATTAATTGAACTTCTTTATCAATAATTCTGAAAGTCGAACATGCTGACTAGCTGTAGTCCTGTCTTCTGTAGAAGACTGAATTATGAATAATTTGTATGTAATGTGACTTTTTTTCATCCAATTTTTTTGATTTAAGGGATCAGAAATGTTAATATGCCATCTGGGACTCTTGTAGAATTTTGAGTGCAGTGTTTACAAGAAATTAGATTACCACAGGCATTTATTTGGGAAATATTTTGTGTTTATTAAATTTCTGTTTTTGATTGATGACCTTTTCATTTCCATATGTTTTCAACAAAACCAGCCTCTACATAGAAGATTGAAATGTGCAAAATGTATTACTTTTTAACTTCTTCTTTCAAACAGAAAATACTTATTTAGTTTTCCCTTAGGTATTAGAACTTTTTATCTTAAAATGAATAATAGTATAATGTACTGCAGATCTTATTTCTTATGCTGTCTAATGTCATGGTGCCATGGAAATAATGTTGCTATCTTTATTCTTGCATTGTCTCTAGCCTTCATGTTTTCATCTGGTAAACAGCTGTGCTTGTATTGTTGCAGAGGTCTGGAGGGTAGAGGAGAGAACAAATATGCTTTTCTACCATTATGTTCTTTAGTCTGCTCTAAGTCAAAAAGAAATTGGTATTTTAGAATGAATCAGCTCCAACTCTAGCAACTCCATCTTCATTTAGAAGGCAAACATCAGTAGCTGCCCTCTCAGAAGTGCAATGTTATTAAGCAGCGTATCTTTTACTATAGATGCTTCATTAGATTCTTCATACTTCTCGTGTCTTCTGCTAAAACAGAATGTCCATGTTCTAGTTCTAATTTGAAGAATGCTTGAAATCCTGGTTTTCCTCAGGCTTGCAAGGAAATACAATTTGACTGAACGTGTAACAGATATTATAGGAAAACCCATGGGCATTTTCTCTGTAATCTTTGTAACTGAAATGACCCCATTGTGAAAAAAAAAGGAGGGGATGGGGGGGCGGATTTAATAAAAAATGACTGGAAATCTCAATACCAGAACTTTTTAAATCTCTTTTGATTAAGAGGTTGGGTTTGCACAGTATTTGAATGCCACTATGTGCACTGGCTATAATATCATCAGCTCTGTGGTGTGAGGATGTGTGTATAGAGGAGTCTGAAAATACTGTGTTTGAACTGTTAAAAATAGACGTAGGAAGTGCCTAGTATAGCTGGGGGAGTCTCTCTATTTCAATGCATGTGCATTCTACCTTTCATTCTCCACCTAGCCCTTGAAGTCCAGATGTGACAGGCTCAAAGCTTTGCGTGTTAAGACAATTAACACAAAGAGTATCATGTCCTAGTAACTACCACGTAATCAACAGAAGCATACCTAATGAAGACTGCATCTTGATTTTGTCATATGACTTACAAATCATGAAAGAACATTCCAGGCCTGGAGGAATTTTTAGCTCTTCCTCAATCTCCTCTTTATCTCACCATTAACGTTTTAAGGAGATTTGGGGAGATAAGCGTGCCGGTGCAGTGTACCAAGGTGAAAAGAGACAGGCAGCAGAAGTGGACTTGGTACTGTTGTGGTGCCAGGGCTTCTGCTTGTGATAACCCAAGTCAGAGCTGATCTGACTCCGTGTGGTGGAGCACTGAAGTACACAGGAGACTTCTGAGTACTGACAGCCCTCAGTACTTGTCACTCCTTTGTGCCACCAGGGCAAAAGTGCAGCTCCCATTGCTGCCTTGGAGTTTGTTCTCTTCAAGGAAGAATTTTAAAAAAGAAAAAAACGAAAACCCCCAAATCCAGCCTCCCCACAGTTCTTAGTGTAATCGGTCTGTCTCCCTTAGAGTTCAGTGGGGTTGGCAACAGTTCACTGACTGCTAGTTATTTCTGTCTGTGAGATTTTCTTGCAGTCCTTTATGGTTTTAAAGACATCATCTCCTAATGGTTTGAAAAAAATAACCCCTAGAATGTGGGACCTTACTTTGTTGGCATCATATTGCTAGGAAAATAAGATACGAAGGTACAAATGTACCCCCTGTTTCGCAGAGCACTTTTGGGACCGTTTGTACAGAATTTCTGTCATGAATACTGAGATTCTTGGTCTCAGCAGCAAACACGGCCCTGTGAATTGTTGATTGTTGCATTAGTAGGACTAACTTCTTGTACTCTAGGTTCCCGACCAAGATGATCAAATGAATTTAAGATACTTGGTCCCTATTTCGTATTTGAGTATTTTAAGTTGGACCAGGCTGTTATTTCCTGTGCAAGCAATATTGGTAGTGTCATCTCGTCTAACAGTTGCTGAAGATTTTAGTGATGAAGAAAATGTGAATTCCTTGGTTTGTTCCCCATCCTGACATATGAAGTACTGGTTTCATGACACAGGAAGGGTGGATGTTTGTGGATGACATGATGCTGTTAGATAAGAATCCAGGCTTACACACCTGCCTCAGGATTAGTCCTCTGCCATTTGCGAGGACTAAGTTATTGCAGTGCTTTTTCGTCAGACTCTAACCTGTGACTGGAAATGAATATATCAAGAGTTCAATTTGAAGTAAGCTTCTAGTGAATGTGGCTGTTGCAAAGCCCAGAAATATAAATAGCAAAGTTGAAAGTTACATGATCCAAAAAAAAAAAAGGTGCATATGAATTTATGAATTATTCTAAAAAAGTAAGGGCGGTGGTGGAACAGGACAGTAATTTGATTTGCATGTGTATGGTTTTCTTGGTTTGGTTTTGTTTACACACCTGGAGAGTTGGTCTGTCTGTGGGTCAGTTCCTTCTGAAAAAAAAGGCACTTACTCCTGCTTTTGGGCTAGAAAGCTGAAAGCCTGTAGGTCCACAAACTATCCTAAAATCCACTCAGAGAAATAACTGTTTTACCTCAAATATCTCCAATTATTGTATATTTCATGCTAGGCAGGAAATAATAAGTAGAGTTAGTCTCCTTATTGCAATCTCATTGCTTGGGTAATTTGAATTACTTAACAGTACGGTGGAAAATTGTATAGCTAGATACGACATTCACTTCTCTGACGTCTTGATTACTTGTCAGGCTATTAGAGTGTTATTTTATATAAATAACCAAGCAGAATTTTGTGAGAAACTTGACATGGCTTTATGCTTGGCTTTATATAAAGCTTTGAAGAAACTTTTGCTGAAGAATTCTTAGGAAATATTCCAGAAGAAAATTTTGCATAATAGAATTAAGTATATGCTATGTGGTTTTAAAAAAACTATATTGGAAATTTGATTTAGGCCTTGAAAGTTCATGAGAATTAGAGAAAAAAATCAAAAAGCATATCTTTGTGCAGAATGAGATTGTATGCAATTGTAAACTTCCAAACAGCTTTAAAAATTTGGTATCCTGGTAGAGCTCTGGAAAGTAACTATTGGTTTAGTTATATCATTTAGCTTTTTGAGACCTTTAATATAGCTCTCCTTGCTATATACATACAACGTTATTTTCATTTGAAAATTGTTTCTATTAGTCAAAGGCAATTATGCAGAATCATAGAACCTTAAAAATAGCTAAGGTAGATTTGTTTTCCCTTGGCACAATTCTTGAATTTTGAATTTCTTATCTTTCTCAGGTAATTTTTGTAGATGTTTGTTTCTCCTGTTATGATTTAGTAGATATTTTCTTTGGGATTTTAAGAGTGAAAGCAAACAAGAAGGATTTTAAGTTTGTTTTCTCTGAATATCAGAGTTGTCCCTTTTCTGTCTCACTTTTCTGAGTGTGTTCCTCTTGGACAAATACCTAATTATATGTCCTTTATTTTGGAGGCTTTTTTTTTCTAAGGACATAGCACTATCCTTTTAACCTGAAAAATAGAGGATATTATTTGTTATCCTTAAAGTGACTGTTTTTTTTATGACAGAACTTCTAGTTGCTTTTTGCTTTTGCCAGTGGCCTTTCCAACTAGAGGAATGATCGCTGCTTTTAATGGCAGAAGTATCTTGCGTATATAAATGAGTTGTCTGTATGTAATTTCAAATAGCTTTTTTTTCTTTTTTAGGTTAGAAGCATTGGGGATTACTTTAAGCATCATCTGCTGCAATCAAGGCACAGGGGCGCGTTTGAATTGGCGTACGCTGGCTTTGTGCAACTTACGGAAATGCTTTCCAGGTAGAAGCTGCGCAACTTGCTATATTTTTAATATAGTAATTTCACCAAACTGTGGCGTTGATCCTGAAACTGGCTCTGCAGGCAGATCCTTGATTTCATGTGGATTTTATTTGGGTTTGGTGTCGGCATGATTATGACATAAGTTACATGACGTCTGTGACTTGGACTGTGATACTGATGATTAGAGATGGTTCTTGGGCATTGAAAGATGATACAGACATTGAATGCTTGCTGCATTTTTCTTTACTGCTGGCATGGTAGTGTACTGAACATCTCTCAAAAGCTCTTGGGAAAAGCAGGAGTGTAGAATTCTGCCCCCAACTTCCCCCCGCCTTTCCCTATCCCTTTATGAAAATGAATGCCAGACTTTTTGTTCCAACCAGGATGTTTTCCTGGAAGCTTTCAGTACTTGTCACTGAGTTGTGTATTCTAACATTTGAAAGACTACCTGGCAGTGCATCACAAGATGTGATATGCAATCTTTTAAAATCATTTTTTTTTTCTTTCCCTTTGTAACTTTATACTTTCCTAGAAGACTGACATGAATAGAACTGTCCTGAGATTTGGGCAAGAGCTTTGGAATTTCCAGTACATGCTTAGTTACCCATTGCAAGTGTTAGTAATGTTTTTTTGTGATACATAGTGAGTATATCAAGGCTGATTGTATTTAAAATGAAGGAGATAGGAGACTGATACCAGAACAGCCAATGGCTCTTTGTTTTGGTACTCCTGGGATCTGAGAAGTATCCTGGGGCTCTTCTCCAAAATGGGTGAGTTAAGTCTCTCGGCAAACTTAGAGTCTGTGGAGTGTCCTGCAGTCTTTGCACTTAACCTGCTGCAGCTGAGGGGCTCAACTCTGCAAGTAAATCCAAATCTTTCTCCATAGCTGCCAGGCTCACAGACCGTCTTGAAGCATGTGTACCAGAATCTGTATCGATTTACTGTTGCATGTGCAAATACCAGAGGAGACGGCTTTTTTCTGGGATAGCTTATGGTATTGTACAGCTTAAATATGATGCTGAGTTGAACTCAAGACCTACAGAAGCATCCTTGACACTTCAATTCATTCCTCTAAGACCCAGTGAAAAAAATTAGTCTCTAAGACTGTGCCAAATGCCTTCCCCATTCTTTTATGAAAGACTGTAGTTGAACGTGGTCCTTCATTTTTATAGCCAAACATTTTCTTAAAACTATATATGTTGGAATATTTACCGTCTGAGTTTGCTTTTAGCTATACAACCCTTAAATACCAGTTTTATAAGAACCAAGAGTAGATGTCTCTTCTAGACAGAGAAATGGTATTCAGACCTGTCTGAGTCAGTGGTGAAAGAAAAATCTTTCCTCCACAGAGATTTCTTATGAACCTGATGAAATTTGATCTTTGTCTTGACATTTGGATGTAAATTGCCAAGTATGCTCTAAGTATGCAAGTTACCATTCTTCCTTTTTCCCTGTTCATATTCCTTCTGGGGGTGCAATGTTCCCTTTGTCGTGCCTGCTTAATATTTTCTGCAGCTGTGCATTCAGAAAGCAATACAGTTACAAAACAAGCAGTGTTCATATCAATGAAATAAGCAATGCTATTTTGAAAAAATATTATCCTGATGCAGGGTCTGAGAAATTTCAAATACTCATTTGGTCTGATAACACGGTGTTGAGGGGAAGTGCCTGGAAGCTCCTGGGCATGTTTTAAACTTGAATCTTCTGAAATCCTTATAAACCCAAACAATTTCTCTTTTCCCAAAAGACAAATTTTGCCTCTTTGCTTTTATTTTATCTAGTGAAGCTTTTCTGAAAGATCAAGTAGAACATAAAGATTTCTGGAAATTCCAAAATCCTGATGTTGCATAGCTGTGGCTGTAGTGCTTTGCTTCACTAAAGTTGCAGAATGCAAAGGGAAGGTTTGGGGAGAGTTACATCATACAGTGCAATATGTTTACTTAGGAATAATGTGTTTTGAACATTTAAAAATGTCAAATGTTCAAATTCAAGCACTTATTTTGAACATTTTTAAATATAGTTTTTAAGATTTTTACACATAGTTTTCTGGAAAGCTGAAATGATAAAGAAAAACCCTACTTTGATTTTACAAATGTTTAATCCAGCATCACTGCAAATTATTCATCTATATCTTGTCAGTGTCTGATCTTCTGTAATATTTCTGTTGGGTAACTGGGAGTAGACCCTTCTAAATCCTTTGCAGTAAACTTTACTTGTGACTAATTTTTTTTGTTCTGAAGTGACTGTAACTCTTTGCCTTCCCAGGCCCATACGGTCTGCTAGGAAGACGTCTTGTAAAATTTAAAAATCATTGATGGGTTTTTCTAGTGAAATGGTCTAGAATTGTCACTAACTTATCTGCAAAAGCGTAATCACAGATGTGAAGGAAAGAGTCTAAAATGAAGGGAAATAAACTGGGGGGGAAAAACCTATTCTTCTGTATTGTGATGCTTGTAGGGTTGGGATATACAACAGTTAAGGCACTGCGCAGTTTTGAAGACATGTTGATTTTTAACCTCATATGTTTCCCCTTGTTTCTTTTCCTGCTTGGTGAAAACAAGAGATAGAGGTAATGATACTGCGTCTCTGAAATTTTGAGGCCACCCAAGGTTCTCTCTGCTCTGCTTTACTACTAGAGAAACCTCAAACCAGCACCTTTCTCAATGCACCTATGTAATTTGGAAAACTTCATTTAGAGCAGACTATGAAAAGGAGGATACAAGCGGAAGGGCTTTATGGTTTCAGAGGAGTTGTTCTTAAAAGTATACATTTTCTAGGGTAACTTAACCTTGAATAGTAATGTTTTTCTGAGGGTGGATTCTTGCCTCCTTATTTGTCTGAGAAGTGGCAGGGGCAGTATGGAGACTGACTTTATAAAGAAAAGGAGTCACGTTACTTATGTGAAAAAGACTAATACTACAGATGTATTGAGAGAGGAAAAATGCAGGATGAAAAGCCCTTTTTCCCCAGATAGGGACTGATTACAGCTATTGGAAACACTGAATATAGAAAATGCTCCTGTTCATGTGAAGTTTATGCCACAAACCACTGACATTCGAGATCAACCCTTTGTTCTTGGGTAGGAGAAAATACAGCCGTCTGAGTTAGGGAGAGAGGGGTTTAGCTTTAGCCAGGCTTTTTTGTACTCATTGATACTGACCACAGAAAGGGTTTTGGGCATGTATGAAGTTGTTATAACCAGCAGATGGACAGACAGAAATCTGTGGGAAAACGCTTACTGTACTACATCTTAAGTTATTGTGTGTCAAGTTACTGTGTTATATTTTAATTATCAGCACTATTTGTTTGATCTGGTAAAAATAATTGCTATTTCATTCTGGAAAATGACATTTGAGCTCGAGACCACCATTTTTACATTGTAAAGCTTCATTATTCTTAAAGTGTAGGGCCACCTGCTTCTTAAAACAATATTCTTCTTGCCAGACCATAAGGAGATGGAGACGCCAAATTTAAGGGAGTAGTCACCTCCATTGCAAAGTCAATAGTCTCTAATGTTTCTAACTTTAAAGCAATAACTCTTTCACCTTTAAAAAATGAAGAAAAAAAAGAAGAAAAGAAAAAAAAAAGAAGAGTGCCTTAGTGGGTAATTGAACAAGGTAGAATTACTTGTGGCCAGATCAAAGCAGTATAGTTTTAAGGGAGTCTGAAGTTTATTGGATTTCAGTATATTTCTCCTCTTTCTACTACTACTGAAAGGGGAAAAACCTCCAGTTTACTTAAGAATAAAAATATTCAGTATGCTACGTAGCAACTTTTAAATATTTCCTTAATGCTTTACTTTGTGTTCTTCTGCACCACAGCAGATGTGAATGTGTCTTGTGGGATGTTTGTTTTAATACTAAGATAACATACAGAAGAGAGATGAGCACTGTTCTTTGCATGACTAAACTAAGACATTTAAATTCTGCTTAGTGAGGGAGGTAAGACCAGCCGCAGACATGACCAGAAGTAGCAGCTTTTGCAGAACATGTTGACGTGGATGAAAAGAGCTGCGAGGTAGAGTCTGACTGTAGAGACCCACAGAGAAGAAGTTTTGTGTGGTCTCAACTCTAGAATTGCACCCTCATGATGTACCCAAAAGCAGCAAGCAAAAGACAATGCCCTGGAAGTATGCAGAGGAAGATAATCAGCAACAGAAAAAGGCAAAAGAGATTTTATTGCTTCAGTTGCCCTCCTGGAGCAGGAGGAGGTTGCAACTTGCCCCTTTTATGCTGTGGTATGAGATGACTTGCCCGTAGTGAAGCCATGTTTCTCTTGCATTTTGGACTGTTGGTTTGTGTGCTGACCTCTGTTTTGAAGAGGTGCAGCCCTTAAAAAATGGGGAGAAGGCCTGCAGCAATGTAGGAAACCTGTGGTGGAAATCCTAAGGGAATTACTGAAGAGTAAAAAGTCTGCTGTGTCTTCTGCTGACCTCTCTGGCTCTTCCTGTGACCTCTGTTTTCTGCATTACTAATTTTCTGTTTATTTTGTAACAAAAGGAAAGGAGGGTTTCGCTACAGATAAAAGCATTGCTTGTTGTTGGGTATCAGGTTTTTAGCCCACCTAAATTCTTTCTTTATTAAGAGGAGAGTAAAGGAGTAGAGAGTAGTTTTAGACCTTCCATTAGATTTTGGTTTCCACATCAGTACCTGTTGCCTTTTAGCTTTGCTTTTAAATTCCTTATTTTGGTCACTTAGGTAGAAAACTTGATGGTGTTCTTACTGTAAGGTCTCCCTGTTTAATCATGAGTTTAATGATAGTTGATATTTTTAGGTATGGCAAGTCCTGTGTGGTTGAGATAATTGCAATTGGATTGCCCACAGTGATTCTTTCTTCTACTCTGAATCAGTTGTCAAACGTGTGACAGGTTTTAATTGCAACGTCCCATTAATCAAGATTTTTCATAACAATGGATGATCCTTTTGGAACATTGACATAAGATTAATGAGCTGGTCTTGCACACTGAATATGTTACATTTCATTGAATTGATCAGCACCAACAATTCAAGTAGACTTGAGTTCTCTTTGTCCATGGAAGTCTTGCTTTCAGGTAATGTTGAGTTTTATAACTGCAGAGGAGGAGTATTTGGTGATAGGAGAACAATATAAGTGCTTTACCAGAAGTTTGACTGATGCAGTGTTTTAAAAAGAGCAGCATGTCTTGTTTTTCATTCCTTTTCCCGTTTTGTGGTTTGCAGGGGTATTTATGTCATATGTACTTACTGTAGGGGGGCTTTAGTTCTATTTTGTATGGTTATAAACATAATTGTGTATGTTAGTTAATGTAAGGGTCACGCTTCAGCTGCTGTGTGGCAACAAGATACAAATTTGTGAAGTGTCACTTCCTACACAGGGACTCATGTGCACATGTCTTTGTTTTCTTCTCCAGAACAGAATTGTGGTTTTTGGCAGAAAATAACGGTTGCAGTGTTGAAGCACAAAATCCTTTTTTCTGTTCAGTGAAAAATCATTTTCTGGTGGCACTTAAGAACTAGGATTATTGTAATTTGTCTCAACATTAGGAAAACATACCTTTTTTATTATCTATTTCTTTAAAGAAAAAAAATCTGCGCATATGCTTGGAGATGTTCATATATATTAAGAAATATTTCTTAAGATCACTAAGTGCTTTCTTTGACTTTGTCCTAGTTTCTTGTGTGTTTGTCTCATGTAGATGTAACAGTGAGAGTCTGTGTAAGATGCCGGAGCAGTGGCTAAGCAATGTGTTAGAAGAAATCAAATCCTGTGATCCTTCATCTACGCTATGTGCAACCAGACGTAGTGCGGGAATTCCATTCTATATTCAGGTACCAACTCATGTTATTACTTCAGAGCTAAATTATTATTTTTTTCATGTCCTTTCTGGTAAATACACTTACCTGTTTATTTTTCTTACTTCAACCCCTTTGGGTTGAACAGTTACTTTTGGTTTTTTATACAGACTTTGATTGCCTTTGTGAAACCAAAAAACCATGTGTAATTACACTATGTTCAGCACTGCAGTTCTGTTGGCTGTTGAGATTTTTGGCTTGAGGTAGATTCGAGTAGCATTTCAAAAGCCTGAGGTGAGGTTCGTGGCCATGTAACTCTGAGCTTCTTCCATGCTAAGTGGGAGGGTGGTAAAATATGATCAGACCATTGCAGAACTGTAAAATGGTGGTGTAGAAAACGCTACAGATAACTTGGGAAGGCCATTCAGCAGTAATTCAGTCTCTTCTCCCCAGTCACGGGAGATAGGGCAAGAGGAAATGGCCTTAAGTTGCACCGGGAGAGGTTCAGATTGGATATTAGGAAAAATCTTTACACTGAAAGGGTTATTAAGCATTGGAATGGGCTGCCCAGGGAAGTGGTTGAGGCACCATCCCTGGAGGTATTTGAAAGACAGGTTGACATAGCGCATAGTGACATAGTTTTTTACCATGGTGATGATTTTTTTATCAGAGTTAGGTTGATGGTTGGACTATATGATCTTAAAGGTCCCTTCCAACCTGGAGAATTCTATGATTCTAATAAAGCAGGACCGAGTAATGGAGTCACACTGACTTATGTTGACTGACAGTTTTGAGTGCAATGAATGAGTAGGTTGCTAAAGATGTATATACGTGAATGTGGGGCCGCACTCCCACAGTCTTCCTGTTTTCTGTGTTATCATCAGCTCCACACATCCCAGCCTCTGGCTTCTGCGGAGTTCAGAACTAATGGCTGTTGTTCTCGCTGGCTGTCTTTTGTCTCCACTTGAAGTACCAGCTCCTACTGAGTGCCTCTCAGGAGAATGCAGCAGCTCATCCACATCGTTGTAGGGTCAGTCACTTCAGAGTTGGTCCTGCAGATTACACTTAACGTCTTTTCATTCCTTCATTCCTTACAGTGGCCATGATTATTGCTTTCCCCTGAATTAACCCACATAATTTTAATTTTCAACCAGTGTTCTAAGATGGGAGTCCAAGATTAACTACACAATTTGTAACTTTCTCCACTTGTTGAAGTATATTCTCAAGCACGTTCCAAGAATCTGAGGGACTGCTGGGAGTGTGTTCTCCCTGCCAGAATAATTCATCTTCCTTGTTTTCCACTCCAAGTTTGCCCTGAGAAAGTTGAGGCAGCCTGCTTCTGTCTGACCTCTCTTATGTCAGTCACAGCCTGCTCCTGGCTTTGGTGGATGCGTATGTACTGGGCAGCAGAGCTCAGAAGTAGGGCATTGGTTTTAGAGATATTTTCCTTTTCAATTTCAGCAGTTAAAGATCTTTCCCTTTTATATCTGTTAGTTGCCTACAAAGTGGATTTAGTGATTTCATGTCTTCTGGTTTCTCCATTCACACCACAATTTGAATCCAGTGGGCATTAGCTAGTGGTAATCCTGAGAACGTGGGGGGGAAAAAAACCCAAAAACATTTGAAACACTTTTTTCATGTATGAAGTTACACTGTCTAATGTGAGGACTAGGCGGACCCAAGGGTGTCCTGTTGCAGAAAGCGAGTGTGTAGGCTGCAGTTGGTCTGCATTACTGAGTCCATATGGCAAAGCTTGCGCTGTGCCATAGCTGTTTGGATAAACAGGTCAGGTGCTTCTATTTTGACAGCTCTGGAAGAATACAAAGTTAGTCTAGTCAATTAATGAGAAGGTTTGAAATGAACATTGGGATTAGTCAGAAATAATCTATTTTTAAATTGTAATTTTATTGTAAAGAGAGGTGATGGTGTTCTTTGGCAGCAGTTCTGAATGTACCTGTAGCAGTCAGTAAAATGAACTAAGCCTTAAATAGCGTGTTGCATTTAGATAATAAAAATACAGGTTGTAATGCATATCCTAACAGCACCATAATAAGGTTATTTTATTAATGCATAAAATCGAGACTTGGTGTGGTCTCTTTGCCATCTGTTTCCTGTGACATTTATTCTTGTTTTAGTAAAACACATCTGTTTTAATGATAATATGTAATATTAAAGGTTATGAGCATTTTAAACGACCTATTTAAAATCGAAATATTATTACCTAATAGTACAAAGGTGCAACTCCAATTAGTGGGTGAGGAAAATGTGGGAAAATACTAGTTACAGCTTTAACGTTTTTAGGGTATGGAATTTTAGTCTTCAGTTGATTCTCCACTATTTCATACTTCATGAATACTTTTTTCCCTTCCCTCTGTTTTTCCCATTGTTAAAAGTATTGATAAACTGACAGCAACTACTTCTGGGTTTCTGCCTAACCTCTATACTGCATTTGGCTTGCAGTTGATCCATTTAGTTGTTCTTATGTGACGTTAAGTACTGTTAAATAGCGTGTTTGAACTGATGCTGAGCAGACTCTGGACACCAAAACACAAATGAATACTCATTTTTTATTAGAAATAAGTGATTTATGGTTATCCGTTTGTACTAAGTTGGACAAATTCAAGAAGAGCTACTAGACAGAGAAAGACTGTTTTAACTCCAGTTTTGAATTTTACAGGACTAAATTAGAGTATTTTCATCCCAGTTGGATGTCCTACTGATTGAACTACTATTTGGAGATGGATACACCTCTTCTCAACTTTTAAAAATGTACTGCTTGTTTTATTCTGTTTTGTAATCCAGGATTTATTCCTTGGTCAGACTGTGTCATCTTAAATATGTATATTATTAAACTAAAAAAAATGTCCATGCTAGGAAATGTAAGCATCTATAATATGGCAAATACTTTTGCTCTAATGACTACTAGGATTTTTTTGATGTGTGGTAAATTGTTATTTGTTATAAATGAGCAAATTTTCTTAGGCAGATGTATAGTACCTGAGCAGAGTTTTCTTACTGGATGCTAAGAAACTTTGGGCAAAACTAAGAGTTAAAACTGAAACTTGTTTTTCGCAAATGTTTCTTTTGTCCTTGCATATGGTCAGAAGCTACACTTGTGATATGGTAAATATGGGAACATGGAGCAGAACTGGTAGTAAAGAAAAATGGCTAGAAACACCTGATATTTTTATTTTATTTTTTTCCCTTTTAACTTTCTGTAGGCTTTGTTAGCTTCAGAACCAAAGAAGAGCAAAACAGATTTGTTGAAAATGACAATGAAAGAATTGATATCTTTGGCTGCACCTTTGAATGAATCATCAAGTGTAATTCCACAGGTAAAATAGATACAACCTCTCATCAGAGTTTTAAAAAAGTGTGTTACTTCAAACAGTTAAGGCAATTTGTGTGAGTTTTTAATAAGAATATTTTGTTTTCATTATGTATAGCTAGTTTAAAACTTGTTTGCATCTACGGGGGTTATGAAGTTGCTGGAATTTGCAAGTGTGTAAGATACTAGGAAATGGATTAGGCATAATTTAATAGGTTTTTCCCTAGTACAGCAAATAAATTCATATTAATTTTGAATGTATATGATCAGTTTACTCCCTGTAGTATATTTCTAAACAAATGGATGAGTACTTTCCTTTTTACAAGGAAGTTAACAAGCAAGCATTTGTTTACATTTAGACTAAATAAGTGAGTTGCATACATTGTTGTATGCAGTAAAATTCTACACGAAAAGTTGTTTTAATCATACTTAGAAACTTCTAAAACTTAAATATGTACATTTGGAATGCATAAAAATTTTATTTGAAAGTCCAGATCTTTATCTTCAAAATGTTGCTATCAAATACTTAATCTTTCTGTTTGTAAGTGCAAGCCATAATTTGTTGACAATACATAGAAATATGTTCTAATGGCTCTGCCAGATCTTCTGCTGGTATAAATTTATGTAGCCTTGTCAGAGCCTGTGAAGCTGCACAGATTACCACCTTCTCCTGCAGAGAGTAGAGAAATATCGGAAAATGCTCCATATGGCGAAGCAAGCCTGGCTGTCAGTTTTAGCTTAATATTGTCCTCCTGTGAGTTGTGGTTTATTTTTTCTCACAGTATCTACAGCATGTCAAGAATGTTGGAAAAGATGATTCTAAACTTTGAAAGTTATTTTTACGGCCATGATAAGCTAAGGAAAAAAGAATGCTGGCCTTTGCTTGCAATGCCTGGACACTACTTGTTAGAGGAACATATTTTTAAACTGTAACTGTTTTGAGCAGTTCTTACTGCTGCACCATTTTAATTTATTTTTTAATAGCAGTATTCTTGTATTTAATATGGAAATAAAGTGGTGTAAATGTGCATATGGGTTATTGTTGTTTTGCATGTTCATTGCTGTAATTAACACATTAAATTTAAGATATTCTCCAATGAATATACATTTTGCTTATATTTCTTCTACCCCCACAGGTTCATGCTTTAAATATCCTTCGGGCACTGTTTAGGGACACACGTTTAGGTGAAAACATCATGCCTTATGTTGCAGATGGAATACAGGCAGCGATTTTAGGTTTTACGTCACCTGTCTGGGCAGTAAGTTAATTCTCAATTTTGCTTCTCTTACGTAACAGGATATATAGAACGTTGCTGTGCAGTGAAGCTTTGGTCATGTTTATAAATGACAGTACTGTGATTTCTGGAATGTTACATGACCTGATGTAAAAGCCTCATAGTTTCGGTCATGTTTATTGGTTTTGTTTAATTTTTCTCTAGTGTGAAGTGCTGATACTGACAAAGAGTCAGGACAAAGATAACCTTATAGATAAAAATGCATCTGGCTGTTAAACTTTGTGTCAGTGCACCTAGGTAATAAGGAGTGCCTTTACTTCTGTTCTGACTGTTATTTTGTTTTCCAATAAAAGTTAGTATTCTGTATGGCACATAAAGGTAGAACATTTCATGATCTGCCATGGATCAGGGTGAATGCTTTGAGCCACTAGTAATCTGGTTGTATCCCTTCCATTAAAGGTGAACATCTCCAAAAACATACAAACTTTCTATTAGTGCTGCCTTGATTAAGGGGAAGGATGCTATGAATAGTTTCTATGTGCTGACCCCTAGGCAGCCGGCATGCTCTCTCCTTCACTCAGCTGGTTTTGTTCTTAACTGTGCTTTAGTGGCTGTATTTAAAAAATACTAGTACATTTCAAAGGGATTTTTAAAACATAGTTCATGTTCTTTTCTTTTTCCTTTAGGTAAGAAATTCATCTACACTCCTTTTTAGTGCTCTTATTACAAGAATTTTTGGGGTTAAAAGAGGGAAAGATGAAAATTCCAAAAAAAACAGGTAAGCTTCACTTGGTGCCAATTATAAGTTTGCAAAACATGACCTTAGCCAACAACAATTCGAAAATTTTGCTTGCTTTATGGATATATTTGAATTACGATGTTACAAAAACATCTAACTTTGCTTAAACTGTGCTGCCAAGAAATAAGCGGTAAGTCCAAAAATATATGCTATTAAGCACTGAGAGTTAATTTGTCCTAGTGTGCAATTTCACAGAAGGGGAAAGTTGCTGAGATGTTTTGGTACCAGAGGCTCTTCCAAATGCCTGGTCTCTCCTGTGGCCACAAGCTGTTGGTCTTGGTAGCACAGAGAGGGGGGCGAAGGAGGAGAGGGGCAGTGGTCACATGTGTGTGCCCTTACCTCTGAAGCAGGTGTGGAGATAATTTCACTGCTACTAATTTGAGATTTATTTTTTTTCCCTTTAGTCATCTTAGTCTAGAACACCCTCTCCCTCGGTCATGTCTCTTCCAAGCTCCAAAAAATTGCAGCTTGCAACGCTGCTTGTCTTCCAAGGATTTCTGCCCTTGAACTCCACAATCCTGCTCCAGGTCCTCTAGTATTCCACTTTCTTATGTAAAACCAGTTCTCTTTTTACTCTTGAAACTGGGGACTCCTGTTTCTCTGTGCCCTCTGGTTAATGCACAAGCACCCCCATGTTTTCTTTGTCCTTCAGCCCCTTCATTTAGCTTCTGCAGCAAATGAAGCATGCCCATGCCCTGTGAAAATAACCCTGGATGCAAAAATAACCCCAGATGCAGAATAAACTAATTTAAAAATACTTCTGGGTGAGTCTGCAGGGAAATAGAGTGGTCACAGTATGAATATTATGGTAACCTTTTCAGAAATTCCTAATGGATTTTCAAATCTGGCAGACAAGGTATGCAGCTTCTGAGAGAAGACAATTGTTATGATTTACCTCTATAAAAACTTACCTTTTTTACTCATTATTTAATGGTTCCTTAGTGTTGGTCTATGTAGCTAGTGTAATTTTCATGCATGTTATGAGAAACTAAATGTCCCGGGTTGATACTAGTCTTTTATCATTAGATGAAGGATAGGTGATATTTTAGTGGTTTCAAAAACTTAATTTCAGTTGTCACTTGAAAAATTAGTTACTATGAATGTATGAATCTATGTACCAAGACCAACAAATGGGAGATTGGAGGGAGATTTCCCTTAGAAATAACTCTCCCCCAAAACTAATTTGAAATGTCATCTCTCCTACTAAATGAAATTATCCATGCTTTGTTGTAAACCCAGATCACTTCTCACCCAAAGATGGAATTCACTTCTGTAACCCCTGAAACCCAGGCAGGGCAAAAAAAAGTGTTTCTCATTTCTTGCCTTCTCACGTTGTTTTCATAACAACGTTTAAAGTTGGGGTTTTTTTTTGTTTGTTTGTTTTTTAATTTTGGTGTTGAGCACTTGCTGAAGGAGAGATCTACCTCAGCTTTTTTAAGCTTGTATCCTAGGGGAAAATTTCACCTTAACCTCTGCAGTAGGAAGGCAAACCCACTTTTCAAATACATGGAGTGTGATGAAATATGTAGTCTGAGATTTCTGTTTGTGAAGTTGCAGAGAGTAATGCATTTGAGCATCTTTTGGGGATGGGAGATACCAGAATACAGGAAAGTAAATTTGTCTGTCTTTGAATTGAATTAATTAAAAACAGTGTTAATTTTTATGTAACTAGTACTGTCAGCATGTTTCTCTGAAGCTTTTTCTTACAGTAGTTTCTTTGTAATCATTTTGACCAAAAGACGTTAAAGTTGGACTGACTTTTTTTAGTGTATTAATTTTGCAGTTCTTCATTAAACATTGTACCTGGTCAATTTTGCTACTGCCTGTAATTGTCCAAACCACAAAACAGGGAATGGGAAAACACTTCTAAAGACAGGCCAGCAAGGGGCAGGAGGTATGAAAACGGAGGGAGAGATTTAATTTTGAGTTTCTGACTCCTGTTTCTACAGGAGATACTGGTTTAGGAGGAGAATGATGCAGAGGTTGTTTGACTCTTTTGTTTGTAAAGGTTTTTTCTCTGAACCCCGCTGGTGGGTTTAAGGTGGGTTGTGTCTGGGAAGAGGTGTGTGTTTCAGTGGAGTGACACCACGAGGTGTCACCGTTGCTGCACAGTTCCCTGCAGCCACATCCCGCTTCAGTACCTCTCTTCGGGAGCTCTTAAGCTTGTTTTGTTTTGTGTTTTGCTGGAACACAATCCATATATTAAAGCAAAATAATTCTCCCCAGCCCCCCTGTTTAAATACAGCATTTTACTTCAAATGTACTAGAATTTTAGCAACTTGCATCTCTGGGAGCTTGTGGGACGGTCATCTGGGTTTGAGCTGCTTATTTTGTTGCCTGCGGGATGTTCCCACATTAAGGGGAGGTCTGTATGGGGACACCATTAGGACCTTGCATAGGTTTCCAGTTTACCCGATTTTAGATTAGGAGTTTAAATCTCTTCTATGTCAGTGGGGAGTTACATTATTGATGGGCTATTCTGGGCATCTGTCTAAAAAAGGATGGACTTTCTGATTGTTTCCTCAGGAATAGTTCTTATGAAACTGAGACATTTGAGGTGGTGCAGAGTTTGTAGACTCACGGAAGACGGCTTTGCTGGAACAGTACTGGCAACTTAACTCCACTGTCATGTTTCATTAACATACTTAGTGTTATGTTTCCCTTTTTTCTCTTTTGTCCTTAAAAAATCCATATATAGCATCCTTTATTCAAAAATTATAGTTTTATCATGTCTTTTGCTGCTTTTAGTCTGCGGATGTTATATTCCATTCCCTATTTATGTTAAATTTGTACATTATAATTGCCATGCTACTGGCATGTTTATGTAATGACAAGACAGTGGTGGTCTATTATTTGATGTTCTAGATCAGTTGTGAAACACTGGATTGAACGTCTGAATGAATTGTAATCTGTCTGATCAGTAACCTGGTTTAATTTGGATTTTTTCCAGGTGTGTGTAAAAGAATGATAGGTTTGGGTTTTGTTTTCGTTTCTGGGTTTGGGGTTTTTGTTTGGTGGTGTGGTGTTTTTTTTTCCTCTCCAAACATTCCTGTGTTGTTTTTGGTGTTTGTGGTAGAGCAACTGCATGAATGGGCCTCCTCATTCTGTGGCAAAGAGAATGAGGGGATGCTTAACTGCTGACAGACATTTTAAGTTACATCTGCAGTGACCATCCCCACTGGAGGGCAGAGGCAAGAAAGCTTGTTGAGCTGGTCTTTGTGATCGTTGAAAGGGCATTAGGAAGGTCAACCAGAATCGTCTGTCTCAATCTGAAGACAACGCAATATTAGATTGTGCTGTAGAAGGTCTGTTCTCTGAAAACATGGTCTGCAGTTTGAGGAGACACGGGTTGACAAAATTACAAACAACGCTTCGTGGCTCCTGCTGCTCAACTGTGCGGGTTCAGTTGTCAGTGGGGCTGTGCTGTGGGTCATCTGCAATGTGTTTGCAACAGCTGTATTGGCACGGCTGGGGAGTGAAGAACTGGGGCAGTGAAGGAGAGGGGTTTCCTGAGCAGAACTCTGGGCTGATGCCAAACTTCACTCTTAGGAGTCCACTGGAAACTTGAAGGGACTGCTCTACATCGTGCTCTGCAGGAGTTGCAGTCCTATCCTGTTTTCATTAAATATTGATGCATCTTTTAATCTTAGTATGGGCAAGGAAGTAATGAATTGGAAAATTAATATTTTCAAAAGAACAGTTTTGTGCTGTTCTTGCAAGTAGAAAAGAGGGAAGTTGTGTGAAGACTGTTTATAGTGGTCTATGCAACTCTACAAAGTTTTCTCTGGGTTCTCTTTCTGAGACTGTATCAGAACTTCTAGTGTTGCTGTAAATACGTGTGTATGTATGTGTGTCTGTGTATTTGGGTAAATGATGCTTTGAATTCCAGATAACTGACATTTTAAAACTGATCCTGTTAACACTTAGCTATGTGTGTGGTTACTTTAGTTTTTGTATACTTCATTTGGGAATGTAATTTGCTAAAGCGTTATGATAATTTAAAATGTATGAGACTTAGAATGAAATTTTAGCCACATAAATACAAAGTACTGTAGTGAGGAGGGGTTGGAAAGGAGTCCTTGCAATTAGCCCGTTTATATTTGGTTACAGAAAGCGTGCTCCGCATAGGTGCATCAGGGTGTGCTTTAGAGAAAATAGCCACCCCTCCACAGCACAGTATTGGTTAGTTTAGCCACTCTCTTCATACTTGGAGGATGCTGGGTCTGTGTCCTAATTTGTTTAGGTACCGTGCTATCAGCTGTGACTTGTCCCCCAGCCCCACTGCCACTGAGTGCTGGGGCTGCCCTGGGGCCTGTCCTCTGCTCAAGCAGTAGCTCTGGGGAGGGGGCTACCCTGGCCCTCGGCATGGTCTCCAGTTGTCTGCTCTGGGTGGAAGCACCCCTCTGAGGGTCATGTTGAAGACCCCCATGTACCATGCTTCGTTTAATGCAGATTGATTGAAGGAGAAGCTTGAGCAGCAGTGAGTTGTGAAGGCCAATGAGTTTTGCCTCTCGTGAGTTTTCATTGAATAGCCGTTTCCAGTTTTTCTTGTGCAGTCAATTTACAATGTAGATACGCTGATTCTGTGCACTTTTTTTACTTGGGGTGTAGTGTATGCTTGATCAGTGTGGTTTTTTCACGGTTGTTTTTTCCTGTTAGTGTTGCTATGTATTGCACATCATCTAAAGTAAATATTTGCTCTAGTCGATTGTAAGTTCCAAGTTCATCACATGAAAAATTAGGATGTTTTGAGATTAAGAGATTCTAAAAATAAAATGAAATATATATATATTGTGATAGTTAATGCAGACCTGTACATAAACACATAAAGTTAACTGAAATTAATTTTGAAATTTAATTAAGAATTCTCATCATAGAAGAATTATTTTCTGCCCAAATGGTACTCACCTAAATTCTTACTCACAAGCACATACATGTTTATATCTGCACTGTACGTGTGTATATACAGTACTGGAATACAGAGCAGTGATCTGTAGTACAGTGCTATACCTACACACACATATATATCAGAGACCTTTGTGGTTGCTAGTCCAATGCAAATTACAGCTGCTATTGCTTGTTACTAGACAAGACTCTTCTTATCAAAGAGCTGGTATTCTTGGCTTAACTTTTTTTTCTAAGGATGAGCGTGATCAGATATTGCCTTTAGGGCAATTTACCATTTGACTTAGGACAAGCTTTAGTCTTTAGAGTAATAAAAACTGACTTATCTGAAGTTGGAATTCTTTGAGATGAAATATAAATGTTGCAAAGTCCTCAGAAAAAATTAATCAGTGGCCTCAGATAGAGGCTGGGGTTAAAAGAAAGGATGGCAGGCAGAGAGACTTCTCTTAGCTCTTCACATTGGTGGAGGAGGTTCCAGGAAGGAAAAGCTTCAACTCTGGTTAAAAAGCAATTTTTAAAGCAAGACTGAAATAGTATAGTGCAACCTGGTGATTTTTGCGTGAAGTAACTGATAGATATATATCTATGTGTTCATTCTGGGAGGGGGAAGCTCCTATGCTTTTTGATTCTAGTGAAGGAAGAATGCATATGCAGAAAAATACTTAGCGGTCAATAAAGATTTTCTGTGGAGTGAATATTCATGCTTCTAGGAAACTGAGTATGAATGCGGCTGTGTTCTCAATGTTGGTTTAGATATATTTGAAAAGAAAGGAACAACTTTAAGTGCCATCTACATAGTACTTCTTTAAGACTTTATTTGCATTGATAGCTATCAGTAAATGTTGATGACTGTCAGTAACTTCAAGCACTTGGAAAGGAGAGACTTGTCTTTCTAATTGTAAGATGAAAACTATGTAGATATGGACAGGTTTTGAAGATGCACTATTGACTGAGGCAGTCAGCATGGGAGACTGCCCTCTGCTTATTTTGTTTTGATTGCAAGTTGAGTGTTCAGCACTTCTTAATAAGTAGTTGCTTGCATGCTTGAAGGTCACTGAATAAAACCAAATTAACTTTTAAAAAAACTAAGTTGATTTCTTTTTTTTCTTTTTTTTTTTTTTCCCTTCTAAGTGGATATGTACTTTAATATTAAGGTTTTGTAAGAATGCTAAGGTTTTTTAAAACATGAATAATTGCATTTTACACTGTGAAAGGTTAGAGAGAAACACTGCAAATTGAGTGTTCTAATGCAAACTTCCCTTCTCATAATATTGTCCCTGAATTAAATCTGGTATCTCCCTCCTTTTCACTAAGCCACTTTGGAGTTGTAGCTTAAAATACATTGTAAGTACATGATTTCTGTTGAACGTTTCTCATCTGGGAGGCTACCACTTGCAGTATTTCTAACTAAACAGTAGAAAAATCTGTCTTATGCCAACGATGTTTTGTCAGTCTTAACAGAAACTTTATTAGACATTTGCAGTGCATTGTACTGGGCTCTGATAGGACTTCTGAGGTGGGTCTGTGTTGCCCACAGAGAAGCAGCCAGTGCTATTTTGGGAGAAGCTGGGAGAAACTTGCGTGGTGCTGATGTGGTCAAGCTGTAATGGCAAATCAGATAGCCCTTAGGAGAGCTTCACTAGAGGCGATACTCAGATTGGCTCTAGCCCATGAACCCTTGGCGACACCACTGGCACAAGTCCTGTGTGCCAGCTGAGGTAGGGCTACATGTGAGAGGATGTTGACCGCAGCCATGGGTCTGCAGGAAGGGCAACAGAGTGCTCAGCCTCTTGTTTTCCCCAGTGGGGAAACACGAGTTCGGCTGAATTCACAGAGCTGGCCTCAGCTCTGTACCTTTTGGACCACAGGCTGCAGAAGGAAGGGTTGGGATTGCTTTATCTTGGATCTCGTTAGTGATTCCCTAGTGAATTTTCTTTGGCAACCTTGGTCTGTCGCAGCTTTTTAGTTGAAATACTGGGTCAGTGATGGTGAGGTTTCAGGAGATGACGGAGCCATTTAAGTGACCTGGGTCCTTTTCCTCTAGCTCCTTCTGTACCATGTTTTGCAGCCTGTTCCCTCTGTGCCACCTTAGCTGTTCCAGTGAATGCTTGCAAAGTAGTTATTAAGGATTTGGTGCAGTACATTGTCTTATGAGGGGGTTGGTTTCGTTAAAAAGAAATCCCTCCCTTTTGTCTGCCAAAACCAGGCCACATTTATTTTGCTCAGCGTTTTTGTTTTTAATGCTCTGATTCTTTTTTATTGACTTTGACAGATTTAGAAGACTTAATCTCAGAACTGTCTCAAGAAAACATGCAAAAGTTCAGACTGACTCAGATAACCGTTACGGCTTTTACTGATTAATAGTTCAATAACAATATACTTGTTTAAACATAATTTTGAACAGGCTTCTATTTCTAAGTGCCTTTGTAATAGGAATAATGATCATACAGTGCTATTAACTTGTAAATTGGAGGTAAAATTTATGAGAGCTTTGTGCAGAAACAGACACAATTTGAAACCAAGCTCCTAAAGAAATCTGGTTTAGTCTGTGATAATTCTTCAATTATTCTGTTAGTTTTATAAGTCTAATCTAAAACTATCTAAAATTCCCTGTGGCAGAAAATACGGACTGTTTTCCTTGAGGTTGAGGATGCTCTGTGTCTATATGATTTCTACTGATTTTAGGATTACAATGTGTGTATCTATATCTGCCTAAAACCTACAGAACCAATTTTACTTCAAGGTTTTATTTTTTATATGCAGATTCAGAAAAACACTAACCCACATAAATCCCACAGTCAAATTTTTAGGGCCTAAACATAAGCTTAAAGCACTGGTGTCTAAATTTGTATCTGTGCTTTGCTGAACAGAGAGGATCTTCATAACATGATGTCCTAAGTTAGAGCCAGAAAATAGGAAGATGAACATGGTAAAGTGGCCTGAATGAAAGTTTACGCAAAGTGAAACATCCTGCAAATGTATGTCTTGGCCTGAGGTAACGTCACTCCATTCATTTGTTTCAAATAAATTACGGACATAATATTACTGTTTGTTTCTACCAAGTGAGTAAAATGCATGTGATGAGACAGAAATTATTGTAAACTTAACCACATGAGTAGGCAATTTAGTTTCTACTCTTGTGATAAAAGTTTCCGTTAATATGAATTGTTATAATTACTGTGTTTTGTTCCATGTATAATGTACACATCTCATATTCATTAACTTCACCGTACTGAGTAGAAAGCAGTTACTCTTCACCGAATACCCTCAGACAGAGAGAAGGTATGTGGGTTGTTTGGAGGCACAATGTTAAATTTGTGGCAAGAGATTAAAGATAATAGTGTTATATGCAGTGGTTGAGTAGAGTTCTTGGAGACTTTCTAGAGAGATATAATATCTCTTGTTTATATATGTGTGTATATATACATACGTATGTACACACACATGTACACACTTGTGAGTGTATGCAGTTCAACTTTCTAAAAAAAATTGGTTTAAAATTGTACATAAAAAGTATAGTGTGGATTAATGTCTTGGTATAGGTACCAGGTTGTATCTGTGATGTTCTATTTAAGTGATGTTCCCCTATTTTTATTCTGAGCCCGTTGAACACTTGTCTTGCTTGTGTGGCAACAAAAGTGCTCTTGGAAAAGGACTCACGAGTTATTTTAGTGAACTGTGTCTTGCATAATTATTCCTCTCAGTCACACTTCCTGAAGTATTTGTTCTACACAGGTGCTCTTTCCGTACCTGATTACACAAAGGGTATAATAAATAGAAAAACACGAGGCATAAAGAAACTTGTACTTAAAAGAGATCAAAGCAAACCAGACCATGCAGTCCTTTGGAAATCTTGGCCAGCTCTCTTGTAAATAGAAGTGCTTCTCAAGCAGAAGGTATTTAACTACTGTATTTATACAGGCCTTGATTGACAGTTCAGTTATTAACCTAATAAAAATGCAGCAACGTAAACTAGTAAGAATGTTTATTCTAGCACTTCTATCTGAAGGAAAATGAAAACCAAGATATACTGGCATATTCTTAGTTCCTTGTAAGTATTTATTTTAGGGCTCTGTAGCATTAAAGAATGTTTTTTCAAGTCAGTGAACCTAAACTATTTTGCTTACTGTTCTGGGATTTAAGTATTTTCTAATTCCTAACAAAACAAATGCTAGATTTATTGAAGGTGCAAAGTCACCACATCTGTATTGAAAGTTCAAACCCAACATCTTTATAACGATTCTTCTTTCCTTTTCATAGTGTTTTTCATATTATGTGGGGTAAAAATTAAACGTGAATTGTTTTTTGTAACTAACTTGATGTGGTTATAGAAAAGTTGTCCCTTCTTGTCACTGAAGAGGTGTCCTGTATCATGTTAGGTCTAGAAAAACATCTTTTATATCTTTGCTCTTGGGCTTATTAGCTAATATATCACACCTTTTTTTTTCTTTCTCCTTCCCCTCTCCCCTTCCCAGTTGTCTTTTCCAAGCTTCATTGCGGTTTTTCAAACCTTTCCCAAAAATTACATGGCTATTTTGTCTTCTGTGGGCATGCTAAAATTCTCTTATGCAGGTGAAATGTTTGTCTCAAAGCAGCTTGTCATGTGTCCTGAGACAGGATGCGATTTCAGGAATTGAACTCTTAGGTGTGTTCTTTAAAACAAAAATTATCTGAAACAGATGCTTAAAATGTATATATAATCTTTATTTTTAAAGGAGCTTGCCTGTTGCTATTGTCTCTGTCTCTTAGTAAGAATAGGGATGATTTCTGGTTGTCATCCAGAGGGAACTTTCATGAAGAGATAGTATATCTGAATTAAACAAAATTTTATGTGGTTATTTTTATTTCACATCAAGCTAGTATTTTAAATACTAGTGTACATTGTGGCAAAAATAATACTTTGTGCTGAACTGAGGACTAAGTTGCTAACTAAGTAAACACTGGGTAGATCTGAAGAATTTTGTTATTCTTAGGAGCTTTTGTTTACTGTAATTGCTGTAGCTAGTGATGGCCAGCAAACGTAGAAAGACAAGAAAAACGCTTGTCTGGTAAGAAGTCAAGGTTAAAACCATGGTGCTGGTGTAGGATATAGCTAAGTGGAATCACAGAAACCATGAAGGGATCTCTTGATCCTATTTCCTTGATTGCTATTCAAAGCATTACTTAGCAACACTGAATCAGGTCAGCAGAGGCTTTGGATGAGTTAAAAACTGCTGTGGATGAAGATTTCACAACAACTCTGCGCAGCATGTTCCAATACTTCATTCCCCTTCAAAGTGCAGAGCATTTTTCCTGTTGCCCAATATAGAACTCCCAAGGTATGATTTGTGACCATTGATACTTTCTGTAATGTCTGCAACTATTGCAAGAAGTTCAGCTTTTTAATATTTGATTCCTTCAAGTGGTTGTAGGCTGCTTTTGGATCTTCCCCAGACCTCCTCTTTGTCAAACAGAACAAACCTGGCTCCTTCAGCTTCTTCTCATAGCACATGTACTCTAGACCCCATCCATCTAAGCAGCTGTTTGCTGGATGCCCTCATGTTTCTTCTAATTTCTTCTGAACCTGACAACCTAAAAGTGGATGGAGGATCCAATGTACGGACTCACTGTGGCAAGTGTGTGCTGCATTCATCCTAATGAACATAGTTGAGTGTGTGGTTTAGCCTGTTTGCAGCAAGGATGTGCTTGCTGTTGGCTCACACTGAGCTTGGCATCCACTGTAACACCCAGGTTCTTTCCCATGGGGCTGTTACTGAGCCAGTTGGTTTTCAGCCTGTGCAAAATTTTGTGTTTCTCCTTGTTGAGCTGCATGAGGTTTCTGTTGGCCCTGGCACTCAAGTTTCTCAAACTCTGTCTAGACTGAACTGACACTGTTTGGTGTTTCATCCACTCCCCCTAATTCAGTGTAGGTCACAGATCTGCAGATGGTGCTTTCTATCTCATCAACCACGTTGTTGATAAAAATGTTGAGGGATATAGGGGCCCCAGAACTGATCCATGGAGTATTCCACTGGTTGCCAGCCAACAACCAAACACTGGACCATTGATATCCTTTGGGCCTGGTGGTGCAGACCGAACACTTTGTTTATCCAAGCAGTACTCTCTCAGCTTCCAAATGAGAAAGCTGAGTGAAGCTGAACCTGTTTGACGAGTACAGCATTTTCTAGTCCATTTTGAAGTTTTCTGCCTTAATAAAAATGTAGCTTAACTGCTTTCCTTAAGAAATAAGAAAGAACAGATTCCAAGAATAATTTTAAAATTGTAAGAATTATTTTATCAGTTGTCACAAATCTTTTGAGTTTCATCTCTTTGAATGCTCACCAGATTCTTGGATTCTCTTAAAAGCACAGGAGAAGACCATCCCCAGGTTCTGTAAAACAAACCAATGGGGAAGAAGACCAGCATGGCTAAGTGGAGAGCTTTGGCTCTCAGGAATAAAAGGAAAGTCTATGATCTCTGGAAAAGGGGGTTGGTAACTTATGAGGAGTACTAAGATGTAGCGAAGCTATGCAGGGGGAAAATTAGAAGGGCCGAAGCTCAGGCAGAGCTGAACCCGGCCACTACGGTTAAAGATAATGCTAATAAGTTTTTTCAGTGTATCAATAGAAAAAGGAAGACTAGGGAAAATGTAGGCCCACTGACAAGTGATGTGAAGGTGGTGGAAGACCCAGAGCAGAGCTACTGAATGCCTTCTTTGCTTCAGTCTTCACGTGCTAAAACTGTCCCCCATGAATCCCAGACCCTGGAGACAAGGGGGAAGATCTGGAGAGAGGAAGATTTTCCCTTTGTAGAGGAGGACTGGGTTAGAGAACACTTGGCCAAACTAGACATCCATAAGTCTGTGGGCCCTGATGGGATGCACCCACAAGTGCTCAGGGAACTGGCTGATGTTATTGCTGGGCTTCTCTTGGTCATCTTTGAATGGTCATTGAGAACAGGAGAGGTGCCTGAGAACTGGAGAAAGGCAAATATCGCTGCAGTCTACAAAAAGGGCAAGAAGGAGGACCCAGGGAACTATAGGCCGATTAGTCTCATCTTTGTCCCTGGGAAGGTAATGGAGTGACTTGTTTTAGATGTCATCTCCAAACATCTTAAAGAACAGGAAGTCATGGAAGTGATCAACACGGATTTACCACAGGTAAATCACACTTGACCAATCTGATAGCCTTCTGTGATGTTGTAGCCAGATGGATTGATGAGAGGAGAGCAGCAGATGTCATCTACCTTGACTTCAGCAAGGCTTTTGACGTTGTCTACCACAGCATCCTCATCAGGAAACTGAGGAAGCGTGGGCAAGATGAGGGGGGAGTGAAGTGGATTCAGAACTGGCTGTGTGACAGGACTCAGAGGGTTTTAATTAATGGAGCAGGGTCAAGTTGGAGGCCTGTAACCAGTGGTGTACCCCAAGGGTCAGTACTTGGTCCAGTCCTATTGAACAATTCATCAATGACCTTGATGAGGGGACCGAGTGTATCCTTAGTAAGTTCACTGATGATACCAAACTGGGAGGGCTGGCTGACACTCCAGAGGGCTGTGCTGCTGTCCAGCATGACCTGGACAGGCTGGAGAGCTGGGCAGAGAAGAACCTAATGAGGTTCAACAAGAGCAAGTGTAGAATTCTGCACCTGGGGAGAAGGAATTCTGGGCACCAATATGGGGTGGACCTGCTGGAAAGCACTTCTGAGGAGGAGGATCTGGGGGTCCTGGTAGATACTAAACTACCCATGAACCAGCAATGTGCCCTTGTCACCAAGAGGGCTAATGGAGTTCTGGGCTGCATAAAGAAGAGTGTGGCCAGTAGGTTGAGGGAGGTCATTCTCCCCCTCTACTTGGCACTGGTGAGGCCACAACTGAAATACTGCATCCAGTTCTGGACTCCCCAGTCCAAGAGAGACAGGGAACTACTGGAGAGAGTCCAGCACAGGGCAACAAAGATGATTAAGGGACTGGAGCGCCTCCCTTATGAGGAAAGGCTGAGAGAGCTGAGACTCTAGCCTGGAGAAGTGAAGGCTGAGGAGAGACCTTATTAATGCTCACAGGTATCTAAAGGGTGGGTCGAAGGAAGATGGAACTGGACTCTTTTCAGGGGTTCCCAGTGACAGGACAAGGGGCAATGGGCACAAGCTGGAACATAGGAAATTCCATTCCAATATGAGAAAAAACTTTACGGTGAGGGTGACAGATTCCTGGAACAGGCTGTTCAGGGAGGTTGTGCAGTCCCCTTCTCTGGAGACCTTCTAGACCTGCCTGGATGCAGTCCTGGGTGATGTGCTCTAAGCAATCCTGCTTCAGTACATGAGTTGGACTAGATCATCTCTAGAGATCCCTTCTAACTCTGACAATTCTGTGATTCCATGATCCTCTGTGCATTTATGAACAAATTTCTTTAGGCTGATTTCTCTGTCAGAGCTTTATGGATGTGAAACTCTGAAACTTGGCAAGTTTGGAGCGTTTCAGTAATGTGTACACTCTCTTCCCAAACTTCAGTCACGGTGACTACCCTGGAATTTGGAGATTACCTCCGTGAGCTGACTACGATGAGTCACCTTAGGATAAATTTAAGATTCTCCTCTTTTCTCAAGTCAGATGAAAATTGTAATTCTTTTGGAGGTTTTTTGGTTTTTAATGTGTGAGCCACCTGTTCACTCTTTCAGAAACAACACTGCGGACTTTAATTTTGTTTAAAAAAGAGTGTTTCACTCAAGTATTTTCATATGCAAATTTTTTCATATGCACTGAGTGCCTGGAACTTCTGAAGGAAGTTATAGAACTTCTTCCATACTCCTTCAGTGTGCGGTTTGGAATCTTCTTGCATATAGTCTTAGTCTGATTGATTATATCAAGGCTGAGGTTTGAAGATTTCCAGTTGTTAATTTTTTATGTAATCCTTACCAGCAACAGTTCAGCACCAGTTGAACTTCGTGTCTTTATCTTAAAGGGCTAGAATTTCCATGCAGATGAGCATGTCAGAAAATGACAGGAGCACAGGGTAGTAAGGGTCCTGCTGGTACATTGATTCAGTTCTATTCATCAACGAGCTTGCTATGCTGTTCCTTTTATAAACTGATCAAGTCGCATTTTAAAAATTATTTGTTTTTTCCTGCTGTTTCTGCAGGGAGACTCCCTGAATGCCACCTTCCCAAGTATCTTGCTGCTTTGTTCATTAGAAACTTGTAGTGTATATTTATTTGTGGCCATTTAATGTTTGTTTGTTCTTATGCCAGCATTGTCCTTTATTTTAAATAATTATTTTCCCTCCTGATACTTCCCTTCAGGTATTTGTGAATGCCAGTCATATATCCCATCTGTGTTAATTTTGCCAGATGAAACAAGCTGAGGACTTTAAATCTCCTCTCAGCAAATTTGCTTTATTTTCCCTTGGTTATGTGAGCAGCCTTCTTTAAGCATCACTCTTAGCTGGAAGTTATGAGTTATTGCGGTTTATGTCCCACCCGATTGTTGGAGAGCAGCGTTAGTATTTCCTTGTCTTTACTGACTGTATCAGGGTTGATGTGTTACAGAACCGCATTTGCTCTTTGTCCTCTTGTTGAGGGATCCAAAGTACTAACTAATATGCTTTAATGTTTTTGCTTTTTCCAGCTGATGAGCTCCTAAGTTGTAACACACTTTTTTTATTTAGTCCTCGTATATGCAGTCTTTTTATCTGCTGTTTGTTTCATGTCCTTCTAATATTCAAGTCCTCAAGATAGCCAGTTTTGTCTCATAGTGTTTTAATCTTCCCTTTCTACAGACAATGTCTTATAACTTTCATTTCATTGGTGGATATTCATTGGTACACTCCTGGCTCTTTTACTATGGACTTCAGTTAAACTAGTAATATTGATGCCCACAATAGATTGGGTCCACCAATAACTGACTTGAAGGTTGTTGGGTTTGGGTCTTATTTTAAGTCCCGTTCCTTCTCAAAATTACCTGTTTTATCTAATGGCCTATACTAGTTGCAGCGTGTCAGACTTTACTCTCACTCATAGAGATTGCCCTAGAGTTTAATCTGTTAAGCTAAAACTGTAGTTTCACCATGGACTTTGAGTAGCTACTTCCTCAAACTGCGTTGTGGGATATTGTCTCTTTGCTGGTTTGTGTGGCTCACAGAAAGCCCATGAGTTTTTTAGCTGTGAAGGAAGCATAGGAGGACTGGATCTCTGCTCTGAGCAGGGACTGCCCCGCGTTTTATTTTGAAGCAAATTTTGAGGAAAATAAATTGCAGATTTCAAACATTTCATTTGTTGAGATAACATTAGGAGACTTGTGTGACTAAAACTTGTTTCTGTGGCTGGGGGTTTGAACTAGATGATCTTGGAGATCCCTTCCAACTCAAGCCATTCTGTGATACTGTGATTCCTTTGTCATAGAATCATAGAATAGTCTAGATTGGAAGGGACCTCTAAGATCATCTAGTCCAACCATCAACCTAACTCTGATAAAAAAACAGCAACTCATCACTATATCATGTCACTGAGCACTATGTCAACCTGTCTTTTGAATACCTCAAGGGATGGTGACTCAACCACCTCCCTGAGCAGCCCATTCCAATGCTTGATAAACCTTTCAGTGTAAAAATTTTTCCTGATATCCAATCTGAACCTCCCCTGGTGCAACTTGAGGACATTTCATTTTGTCCTGTCCCCTATGACTTGGGAGAAAAGGCTGAACGCTGCCTCTCTACAACCTTCTTTCAGGTAGTTGTAGAGAGGGATGGTCTCCCCTCAACCTCCTTTTCTCTAGGCTGAACAACCCCAGCTCCCTCAGCCTCTCCTCATAAGTCTTATTCTCCAGACCCCTCACCACTTTTGTTGCCCTTCTCTGGACCCACTCCAGCACCTCAATGCCGTTCTTGTAGTGAGGGGTGAAAAACTGGATACAGTGCTTGAGATGAGACCTCACCAGTGCCGAGTAGTGGGAGACAATCCTTCCTGACTCCTACTCACCATGCTGTTCCTGATACAGGCCAGGATGCTGTTGGCCTTTTTGGCCACCTGGGCACGCTGCTGGCTCATGTTCAGCTGACAGTTGACCAACACCCCCAGGTCCCTCTCTGCCAGGCAGCTCTCCAGCCACTCTTCCCCAAGCCTGTAGTGCTGCACAGGATTGTTGTTCAATAAGGACAAGTGCAGGACCTGACACTTGACCTTATTGAACCTCATCCCATTGACCTCAGCCCATCCATCCAGTCAGTCCAGATCCCTCTGTGAAGCTTCTACCCTCAAGCAGGTTGACATTCGCACCCAGCTTAATGTCATCTGCAAACGTTCTGAGGGTGCACTCGATCCCCTNGACTGCTGGTAAATGATGAATAGTGGCCCAGTGAGCACTTCCACCAGCTACCTCAGTACCCTGGGGTGGACCCCATCTGGCCCCATAGACCTGTTTATATTCAGATGTTGGGGCAGGTCCCTCACCACCTCCCTCCCTTTGGATTACAGGGGCTTCATTCTGCTCCCCACCCCTATCTGCTAGTTCAGGGGTCTGGGTGCTCAGGGAACAACCAACTCTACTACTGAAGACTGAGACAAAGAAGGCATTAAATACCTCAGTCTTCTCCTCATCCTGTGTCACTACGTTACCTCCTGCATCCAATAGAGGGTGGAGATTGTCTATAAATATTTTTACTGTTCTTGGATAAGGTATGGGTTAGGTTGACACAATCTAGTTTCTATATGGTTTTGCACATTGCACTTAATTCTGCTTTATCTTATTCCCTTATATGTAATTGTTCTATTTTTCACATTTTTTTTTCCCATAAATTTCTGTATATTCTTGAGGCCAGGATAAGGGTCTGTGGTTTTTGGAATTGTTTTCCCTACCAACACTTTTGAATAATTTAAAATGTTACCTGTTTGCTTCTGTGGTTGTATAATTTTATGCTGTCCTGCTGTGTTCTAAAGTCCAAGATAAGAAATTATCCTTTGAGTTCAATGTGGTAAATTCTTTGAGTTTTGTTTCTTCTTCAGTAAGGATAATTTCTGTTTTCTGTACCTTTATTGCTGTTAGTTGTCCTAGCGTGAAGTGCAGCTGACTGTCATATGTTTCAGTGCTATTTGAAGAGCAAAAAATTATGAAATTCTTAAAGCTTTTCTAGATTAGCTTTGCTCCTTACCATAACCTCAGTATTAAATAACATGTTAAACTTTTTTTTTCTTGATGCTTTTTGTACAGTTGAAGAAAACATTTTCCATTTATTTCACGTTTATTCTTTTGGAGTACGTCTTTATTTATAGGGAAATAAACTTCATATATTTTGGGACAGGATCTAATTGTTTAGCAAGTAATAAGGGTCAGAGAGAACATGAATGTCAAAACAGGTAATTAAAATCTAGTCTAAGTCTAATTAGGCTGCACTGTGGGTTGTTTTTTTTCACAGTTTAATGAAGGCAAAAGAAGCAAACACATAAAATGTGGATTATCTTCATAAATCTGTCATTTTGAATGACAGTTTTGTCAAATTCACTCCTAGTTTTTAAATTATTTCAGCAGCAATTGTCCTTGCAATGCAAGGAGGAAATTGGATTCTGTTTCTGCTTTACTGCTCTTTAACATAAAGGATCATCTGACATACTGTGGTTAATGATTTAAATGTAAGGATTGGCTTAGCAAGAGTAGATTTTACAGGAGACAATTAAAACAGGATTTACACGATTTCATGAAAACTACATTCATTGTATTGTCTATATTGTTTTTTTCACATTCCAGTTCTATTTTTCCTTTTAAAAATATTCTTGTTTTTCCCCCCGTCACAGATCTGACTGTGCATTTGCTAGCTGACCTGAGATATTAGCAGTATTTGTGTTCAAAAAGAGCACCAGAGACCCTTGCTGCCCTCAGAAGATTTGTTGTCTCTAAATCTCACCTTTGCTAAACTCAAATATGAACATATTTACTGCAAATGTTCTTTGACGTGTCAGTTACTAAAAGCAGCATACAAGGTTATGAAGTGTTCAGTTCTTCTGAAAAATAAATGGAAGAACAGAAGCAGGTAATCTTTGACACATGTCACAGTAAAATGATACATATGCCCCAGTGTCACAGCAGAATTTTAATCTCCTGGAGTATTCTCTTAAGTGTACAACACGGCTTAAAAAAGAACACTGCAACATCTATGGTTTTATTGTTAGATGTATTTTTTTAAATGTGGCTAAATAATACGCATGCTTATTATGCATAAAGACAGAATATTTATTTAGAAAGACATGAGTTATATAAGCATAGATACTAAACTTTGCATTATGCAGTGTGAACTTGCTACTCAAACAAACATGACATAAAACAGTGAGAGATGTAACAGTTCTCAGCAGCATTTATGAATTTGGCTCTAGAAGTTTGATGATCCTGAATGTCTTTACAATAAAAACAGATGAAATGAGAATTTGTAAGTGCACGCTCTTTAGCTTAGTTTAAGCCACCCCAGGCTCTACTCTGAAAAGTGATAAAGCCAAAGAACTATTCATTAATGGAAGAACTGACAATCAAGATTATAACGACTTTTGTTTTAGGTTATTTCAGAGAAAAATAAAACTGTTTTTTGCATTTTTCCTAAAGAAACATACGTCAGCGCTGCAAACTGTATTCCTGTTCATGCTTAAAATAGACTTTTCCTTTAAGTTTTACAGATTTACAGTTTTTAATTCAGTTATGTCTTTTGTTTTAAATTTTACTACTACAACTAGTGGGTTTTTTTTGGGTTTTTTTTTTTTTTTGTAATTTAGCTGTGATTCATTGTTGTCTTCCACATGCTTACTGCTAGGAAACACAAGCCCTCAGGGAAACTTTTTGCCAATTTATATAAACTCTATATTCTATGAAGTATCTTTTTTGCTGTTGTCACAGCTTTCTTTTCCTCTTAAATAGGCTTTGGAGAGGGCAAAGTTGTTTGACCCCAGGACATGCAGAGAATAGTTAGGAGTAGTGGGTGTAGCTTGATTCTGTATGGTATGGTAGAGAAGATACATCTGTGTGACTGCGTTTTGTTAATGGAATTCCTCTTCAGGTGGGAAATCTGAGTGAATGTGAAAGAAACTCACATGTATTTCCCTTTCTACATAAACACTTTTTGTCAGTCTGTCTTCTGAGAAAGGCTAAACATGACTGCAGTCTCTAGCCATCAAAATGGAACCTTTTGTGAATGAGTCGTACTCTGGTCTTCTTGCTTTTCTGCACAAATGCTTGCATATGACAAAGCATTAACACTGTTAAACTGCAGATTATCTGATGTGTAAATATTGCATCTTCCTATTTATATATCACAGTATTCTGCATGTGTACACCTTTACAAATTATTTTTACAAGTGAATTTAGGAGGATAGGAGTGCTTCCATTGGTGTTTATCTCTCGACCTTTTGACACGAAGCGTAATTTTGACTTTATACCTAAATGACATTTTACATTGGGGAGAGGGATTTTACTGTAAGCATCATCAACCCACTGATAAATTTCCTGTTTTGTTACAGTTCTTCCTATTTAATTAAGTAACCTTGCACTAGTCCATTGTTTTGGTCTCTGTAATCCCATTTGAAATTCTGCATTGTGAAATTCTGCTACTTTGGATTGCTGACAGGAAAAAAGAAAACACTACTACAGAGCCTGTGGTAGAACATACAGTCAACAGTGAGCTCTGAAGCAATATAGGAATAATTTCAGCTGGACGTGAGGAAAAACACTAGTGTCTTAAGGCTCTTCCCAGTTACTTGTGTTACAAACATGTTTTAGAGTGAATAAATGTAAATCCTGTGATCTGCAAAATGTTGGCTTTAAGGATTTAATTATGATAGTTACATTGCCAAAAATCTGCGTTTGAACTGTGTCACTGACTAATGGAAAGATAGTTATCTGTATTTTTAATTTAAATCTATTGTTCCTTGTCAGATATATTTTAGAGAAGGATGAAAAAGTTTATTCCACAAAAACCGCTAGCAGTGACTTTTGGATTGTTTTAGTCAACATTTAATTGACATATTCCTTTATAGGTATGTCAAGGACTTAGGTTCTTTTAAAGATATGGATAGCTTATTAATTACAAAGCCTAACTCACGTTTGTGTGTGTATGCACGTGTATGAGTCTGTCTGTCAAACATGCATGAGCCAAATCTGGTGCTGATACTAATTTTTTTAAAGCAGTATAGTTTTTGATGAACTTCTTAGAAAATATGTGGCTTAGTGTCAGGAACATTTTTGAAAAACAGAAGCACTACATTTTTTCATTGTGCCAGTCTCAATTACTGTTTGCAGATACTTGTGCATGCCTAATAAAAGATACATGTTTCCAGGAGCAACAGGCATGGTCAGTAAGCACAGAAATGACACCTCTAAATACTTTCGTGTTGTATTCTCTCTAGCTGTTCTGTTCATTCTATGGTTGCACATCTCCCTGTCTTGACATCCCCAGATACAGGATTTGCCCTGTGCTCTGTATTTTTGAGAGCACCTTTTCATTTTGCAGCACTTTTGCTAATGTGTAGTCTTTCTTGTTCACTCTCAGAACTGGTGCCCCTTTGAAATCATCCCTCAACAGCCAACCTGCTCAGACAGTTGTGTCATTTTTCCCCCGCCACTAAAAGTGTCTTTGGGCATCTTTTCTGCAGATACCACTGATTGATGGTTTTGATTAGAATGCCTTCTCCCCTCATGTGACCTGTGAAGCTGTAAACCAAGTGGGAGGTTATGTAAGTTGCCCCCCTTCAGTGGTTACTGGTTTCTTTACCTCTCAAAAAGATTCATGAAGCCACATTAATTACAGGGAATTTGAAGGCTTTGTAAGAACACTCAGTCTCATTATTTAATATCGATTCAAACTTGATTACTGGATTTTTAATACATTAAAAATGGGCCTGTTGAAAATTACTCGTTGTGTGAGGTGTTACTTGCACGCAATCTTATGCTTCTAAGCACAAGCCACAGGAAATTTAACCCCAATTCTACTTTTGCTTGATGCGTTCAGTGGCACAAGAGATGGAGGTTTCACAGCATTTTAGAATTTATTTACAATAAAATATTTTTTATTATTTATGACAATTTATAATAATTTTATCATTTAAATAAAAAGGGGGGTTATATTTTACTTATGAAAACTTGGTGAAATGGGTTCTTTGACATTCACTTTTGTATCAAGATCTTATCGTTTGTGTTGTCTCTAACTTTTACATCAACTTACTACATAATGTGTATGTGTAACATTCACATTGTTTTGAAGCTTTTAGATGAACTGGAAAAGTAAAGTTTGGAAATCTGAGTATGAGATATTAGGAGCATTTGTTGTCAGGAAATGTCATGTGTGTTTTCTGCTTAAATAGCTGGTGATTATCAGTACTAATGTTTTTAAACCATTGTCATTAGTGCTTCAGTTTATTTTCAGTCACAGTTCGAATGCTTCCATTTAAATTTTTTTTAACAGAAATCTTTTTTGCAGTTATAGCAGCTCTTGCAGAACCCTTGGTCGTGGTTTTAGTTACAGCAATTCACCATACTGTTCTTACGTGCCCAGAGAAAGCTTCCTGTACTCTCTGCTTGAACATTTGTTTCCACCTAGCGATCTGGTTTTGCTGTGTTTATTCTGTGGCCTGTGGCTAAGGCATGTTATGTTAGCTGAGTGCTGGAAGAAGCTGTGCTGATGTTTGCCATGTGCTGATTTACTCTTGTGTGATTTTTTTTTCTCTTTTATTTCTCGGTATGCTTATTTTTACACACACTCAATCTTGCCGTCTCATCATGTTATTTTTCTAGACTTAGATCTGTCTGCTAGCTGGAAGCTTTGCATTGGAGTCGCGCTAACGTGTACTTATTTGTCTTGGTTGATCATGTGGCAAGCAAACTCTGCAGTCGGCTTTCTTCTTCTAAATGGATAACCTTTTACTTATTTATTATTAAAGGAAGTCTGGTTTATCTGCATAGCATATAGGTCTAATAAGAACCTCCCCACTCTAACTTTTAAGTGGTTCTTGCCTAGGTGATGCTAAATGGTTTCCTATAAACCATGAAGCCATCCTTTATCTGACAGGGTTATACAATAAACAAATAAAGAAGATTTCTACTTGCCTCTTTTTAGCTTGGATTGATTTGCTGTTGTGGCTTGAAATATGCTGCCTTACTAATTCTGGCTAGGGATGAGTTCAGTAGGTATCAGTACATTGCTTTGTTTTGAATGTGGTTTGCTACATCTACTCAAGTGAAAACGTGGCCTGGAAATGCCACCCCTGCAGTATGCTGGAGGCAGCATTGTGTAAAGAGGGCTTATGGAAAGTCAGACACTTCTGCTGCTGTGTTTTACAGATCTGCTTTGAGTTAATAACCTGAGATGCTTTTTGGTGTCAGTAAAATAGGAGCATCCATTAGTACATGTATATTAAATATATTTTATTAGCTATTCAGTATATAAGCTGTGCTAAAACAAGTCTAGCCTTCTCTTCTTCAACCAGAATGTTTTTAAAGTAGTGTCATGATTTAAGCTTCTGTATCTTTTCTTTTTAGGGTGATTAAAGGGCTAAGATCTCTTTTTCCCCAAAAAGGCCCTACCAGTTTAGCCTGCAAAGTGTTCGTATGCACACATACAGACAGTCACTTGTGTAAACTACGCTGTGTCGTCATTTCTAATGAAAACACTATGCCGTGTTTGAAAGGAGTTCACCGCGTGTCTCTGGTTCTTCTGGCACTCTGACTTCACTGGATGGGAAATTCAACAAGTAAACTGGTATTTTGAGTGCAACTAATTACTGCAGAATGCTAACTGGAATGTGTCTTCATTCTCTTCTGCAGAATGACAGGAAGGGAGTTTTTCTCTCGGTTTCCAAGTCTTTATCCTTTCCTTCTCAAGCAGTTGGAGATTGTAACCAATACTTTGAACAGGTAAGACTGTGCCTGCAAAAGCTTTGAGATATGAAGTGAAATGGAAAGGTTAAATTCTGTTGTGTCACATATACCCTAATGCTGTTCTTCTCATCAGTGCTTCTCGAAATAGTATAGGTCTGCTACTGTCTCCCACTCAGGCTTTTTTCCTATAACTTTTGCACTGGAGTACTGTTGAGTAATTAGCAGTTGCTGACTTCCTAGGATCAGATGTTAAAGAAAGTATATTTTTCAGGGAAAGACAGAAACTGGGTGTGGGTGTTTGTCTTATGTTTAACGATGAGACTTCCTAACGTGTTTAAACAAAACTGGGTCATGGGCCTCATGTAACCCCAAATGAACGCTTTCCACTGACTCTGGGGAAGGTTCTTGATCTCTTTTTTTAAGGACTGCAAATGGTGGCGAGTGCTCCAATTTGATCAATGCTAATGATATCGCTTGGGATGACGCTGATGCTGTTACCCCCGGGTTCATGAACTTTTAAAGTAAACCAGTGCTGGCTTTGTTTTTTCTTAAAAAGCTATGGTATAAACTGCGGAAGTTCAGCAGCTGATTTACGGGTGAGGTTCAGCTGTCTGTTTAATAGGCCTGAGATGGGTACTTGGGAGCAGGAGTTGCACCAGCCGTTGCATGCTTTGCAGTCTCTGCTCTGAGAAGGAGTGTGTATATTCAGCATGGCAGTCTGCTTTACCTGACATTTTAAAAGGTGACAGCATCGTCACTGGTAAATTTTGGGAAGTCTTTAAACTGAAAAAGATTGAAGGCCGCTGCCTGAAGTGTTGGCCTTGAATGCTTTTTTCAATGCACATTAAGGCTCGTATCTTATTGTTATCATTGTATGATTCTAATCATCATATAATCATCATATAATCAAAAAGTGCTAATTTTGACTTGGATTCCTGATTGTTTTTGCAGTATGAATAGTAGCCACTAGGTGTCAATGACAAGAACTATTTAATAAAGCCTACTTTTTCCTAAACATATTTTTCCTTTCAAACTGAAGAAAAGATTTACTTAACCATCTTTTGTTAATCAGCTTTCTGAGTTCATAGAGAAAACCTGTCTGTTGCTGGTTTTTAATATTATTTAAAAACAAAGGCAGCTTACCATTATCGGGAGTAAAGGAGGCTTGGGCTGATGTTGGAAATTGAAGGCAGTGCAGCCTTAAGTGCCTTCGTACAGGGGTCCCCAGTGGTGCCATAGGAGAATTGGATGCCACGTTTGATCCCAGCAGGGTTTGCACTTTCTTGCAATAATCAGCTTAGCATACCTCCTTGAGCCAGAAATACAGGAGGGTATTGTGTGTGGAAGAGTCTTGAGAATAGCATGGAAGAGGATGCTTTTTTGACCAAATGCCTCTTACCGCTTCTTTATTTAGTGAAGCTGAGGACCTGAAAATCCATCCAAGTCTGTTCCTTTTGCTTTTAATCCTGGGAAGGCTGTATCCATCTCCAATGGATGGCACTTACTCAGCACTCAGCATGGCACCGTTTGTCCCATTTATTATAAGGTAAGGTGATTCTGTGATATTTTTTTTTTTATTATTATTATTTTTTTTTCATGTGATGGGAGTTCTTTCTGGAATCTTTGGATTTTTTTTATAAAATGCCTTTTTAAGCTTCTCTTCAGCTTTAACTCTTAAAGGAAAAACTGTTAGTCATTGGTTGGATTTCCCTGTGTTATTAATGCTCATTTAGTGTAAAAAGAATTCTAGCTCATGCAAGCCATTGTATGACTTGTTTGTAAATCTTCACCTGCAAATGCTGTACAGCGTGATTGCTGCCACAGAGAGGTTGGGTGAAAATGGATGAGCTTGACTGACTTCAGTAATGCAAAATTTGCTGTACAAACTTTTACTGGGTTTTTCAGTCCTGCGGAATGATTATTCATAACACATAAATGTAATGACTAACATAAATTTGTGGGTCTGTGTAAGTGTACATCTCCGTATCCATCCATATATATAAATATAAACATATATAGCTACATAAAGCTATGGTTACATTCAATATCCAATATATTTGTAAAATTACTTTTAAAGGGTTTTTTACAGTGTGACTTTTACTTGTATGGTGGTTATCAGGATATTCAGCAGATATAGTTGCTATTCTGTTACCACTGCTGTGTAATGGAGGGCCTGATAAGGGGACAGTGCTTGTAGTGGGTGAGAAGAAATGGGCATAATCGGTATTTGAGAGGAAGTCTTCCTATCTACATGAAAGCTTCAGAGCAATAGGGTGAGAAAGTTCCGGTTTTAATCTTGTTTCTTTAGAAGTGAAACAAGATAAAGTCATTGATATCGTAAAACAAAATTTGGCAGATCTTAAACTACTGTTTATGTTCAAAAATAATAATAGCTCTGTCTGCTTATTCTTCATGGCAGGTGTATCTGTTGCTTCATATTATGTTTTTTTGAATTTTCAAGAATAAATAACAACCTACCATTTTTTCTTAACGAAAAAAACCTGTAGTAAGAGGTTTTAAATGCACTGAATTTAAAAATTGAAAATGGGTTTTTGCCATATTTGAATCATAAATGGTTTTTGAGGAAGTGTTTAAAAGTGTGGGTTTTGGTTACATCATTAATTAGCTCTGGTTTTATGTCTTTGTTAATACACTGGAGAATGCTTGCTTATTTATTGTTGTTATTTTTTAAAATACATGTTTTCAGTGTAGTTTCTAATAATGGTAGTAGATTAATTTCTGATAAGCTTTTGGCTATAGCTTTTGTGTTTTGTCCTTTTATATATATTAAGACACCTACTTTAGGCAAGGTACAGACATCAGAAGAACCCTTCACATTTAATTCGCTTATTCTCTGGAGGTTTTTAAAAACCATTCAGAAGATCTAGGGAGAAAACCCCAATAAAATCTTTAAAAGAAGAACCTGAAACATTTAAGAGACCTGTAATATTGGACCTACCTTCCTTTAACTGTGCTCCTAAAAGGAGTACTATGGCAGAAAAAAAGGTGATGTTTTTTGTTTCCTTTCCATTGAATGTGGCAATAAGTGCTGTGGTTACAGCTATAAGACTAACATAAAATTCTTCTGTATTTCAGACAGAAAATTCTATGTGGGTTTAGGCATGGATTTTCTGACACGATACTTAGCAAAGCATTGGCATTTTTTGATGTGGTTGGCAGCGGACAATACCAAGGATTCTGCAGGGGGAAATGTGTGTATTTATGATACAGCTCACTGTGCTGTTACTGGCTGTATTTCTGTGTACAGCTCTTACGTCCTTGTTCTGTGTATACTGTTTTCAGTTCACTCTTACTACCTTAGTTGGAATACATAGAGGTCGCTTACCTGGGTAGGATAAATATGTTGCTATTTTCCCTTCTATTTCCTTTCCTATTTTCCATTCTACAACAGCAGATGAACTACAATAAAATTATTTCCTGTTCCTTTGATTGTTCTTTAGAAGGTGGTAATGAAGATTGTTGTGAAGTAACCACTTAGTGTCAAAGAGAAGGCCTGGTGATGAAGGCCCTATGCACAAAGCATTGAATTGTGTGTATTAACTGTTCCTTTGAATCGCTCAATGCAGTATTGTCTTACTTAACATGTAGGTATACGTATAATTACGTGGTAGCCCAATGCAATTATAACATTTAATAGCCGTGCTTTTACTGTGAGACTTCTACGTTACTGCTGCTGTACCACTGTCAAGGAAAGGTACAACTTATGTGGTCGGTAGGGAGAGAAGAAGGGTGAGCGTAACCCATAACTTCGGGCTCTTTCCAGAGCTCACCCCACATTGAAGAGGCATTCATTTGTTGCTCTGAGTCTTCCTGTGTCTGCAAGCGAATGAGCAGTTCTCCGAACAAAACTGGGCTTAGCAAGAAGAACTCAAATTGGACTTCTGAAGAGTTTCACTTAAACTCGAGTGGAATTTTCCGTCTAGTGGGAGTAGAGATGTGGTTGCTCTGACCGTGCTGAGATGAATTGCACAATATGAGTAGGATTAAATGCTGCAAGGACATATCTCAATTGCTGTGCGCATACTTGTTACTCCCTGTTGAACTAGGGCATTTGATTACCTATCTGCAGTTCTATTAAAAGTTATTTTTTCCCCTTTCCCCTTGCAGATGTTTTATTTGGAAGGGAACACTTTGATTCACAACTTATTACCTCAGTTCTTTTTTTCTTTAAGAGCTAGATAGGTCTGCTTTAATGGTTACTTTCTAAGATGAAGGAATGTACAGAATGTTTCTGATTAACGAGGGAGGTAATCGGGAGGTAATGTTTTAAGTATGAAACAAAAACATAACCTCCCTTATGCCTCCCCCTCCCCCTTTCAAAGACCTGTAATCTCTTCAGAGTGATCTAAATTTGAGTCACCTTCTGTCCTCTTGTACCATGGCATTGACAGAGTGTTTGTTTAGTGTTAAATGTTCTGGGCTGAATGCTCTGAGGCAGTAAAATGTGTACTGCTATATTGACTTGGATACTTTTCACTAATTGAAGTCTAGCTCTATTTAGGAGTGTAACTTTTTAATCTTTTATGAAGCTTTTAAAAAATTAGCTTTAAAATGTCGGTAATATAGGGGTTTTTTTAAACTTGTTGGCTGTATGCGCCTTGTTTCCACTTCGCAAAACTGTTTTTAATTCTTGGTGAAATTTCCTCTTTGAAACTCTGTCAAATGACAGATTTCAAAGCAATGTTGCAAGTTGTTGAAGAAACTCACTGTCTGAGGATGATTTAAATAGAAACATAAACATCTTTCCATGAAATTTACACATTTATGAAATAGATGCTATTTTCTCGTGCAGAATTTTGTAACTTCATAGAATGATGGCATGGTTAGAATTGGAAGGGACCTTAAAGATCATTGGTTCCAACCCCGCTGCCATGGGCAGGGACACCTCCCACTAGAGCAGGTTGCTCAAAGCCTCTCCTGACCTTGAACACTCCCAGGGATGGGGCTTCCACAACTTCTTTGGGCAACCATGAGTCTTTCTGTAAAATGGAGGAGCTAAATTCCAAAATCCTCTGATGCTGTTTTCAGTCAGTGACCAGGGTAAGTGGCACTAGTCCTTTACAGGTGTTCTCTTCCCCCTTCTGCCCACTTTCATCCACCACCTCAAACTGATACTGTGTTGTTTTGCTTTTGCACTTGAGTGAGCTTGTCATTAATATACAAAGATAATTACTGTGACCGTTAGTTAGTGACAGGCACTGAGTTGCAAGGAAAACAAACTTGTGGTGAGGAAGAATTCTCTGTAGGATGGAGAGTTGTCAGCTGCCCCGACAACGACAGGGCAGTAGATCACTCCTAAAAGAGAGCTTGAAGAAGGAGAGGGAAATACACATCATCTGTGAGCAGGCTGGCAGCTCAAAAGCTATGATAGCTGTGATAGCAAAGCTCAAATGAATCTGTTATTTAAGTGAGCTTGGTGCATCTGCTGGAGGGTATGTGGATTTACCTTGATTGAGTTATTCCCTGTCTTGGAAAGGTGGAGGAAACAACTGAAGATGATACGACTTTTTTTATTGGTACACTTTTTCTTTGCAGTTAACCACTTCCACAGCTTGCTTGTCACAATGGGCTTTGTGAAATCTCCTTTTAGGCTGCTGGCAAAGTCAGTTTGGTGAATTTCTTAAAATACACTCAGCTGAAGTGGTGCAAGATGTCAGGAGTGCCCCCCGTGATCCCTTTCGCGCTGCAGTGCTGTGACACTGGTGATGTCCACCTGCTGCATGGGAGCCCTCCGCAGGCACCGGTGCTGCATCCCAGTCGCAGCAGGTTCCGGTGAATCCCATCCTTGTGCAGTGCTGTGAGGCCTACCATGCTGCCATGTTGTTTGCCTGTGGGGCCAGGATGATGTTCCTTTGCTAAACTTTGTTTTCTTGAGCTTTTTGAAGGGATAAGACCATACTTTAAAGATCTGTTCCCCTAAGGATTTGGGGGACTTTTTTGAATGCATTACATTACTCACCTTCTTACGTTTCCTAGCAGAGAATAACATTTGTGCATCTGGCCCTCTGCAAGAGGTGATGCAGACAGTTGTCCCCAGTTGCTTTCAAAGTTGGGGGAAAAGGCAAAAAATATTCTGGGGGCCATGATTCCCCATGAGTCTTTAGTCCATACTAGTAATTACAGAATCACAGAATGATAAGGGTTGGAAGGGACCTTCAGAGATGATCTAGTCCAGTACCTCTGCCAAAGCAGTAATGTGATATTCTTGGTTTTATTCAGTGTGTAAATACACTACGTTTTGTTGACTTATAGTTAAATATTTTTAAAATCTCAACAGTTGCCAGTTCAGACTAATACAAAGATTACAGAGTTTTTTTGGTCAAAATTTAAAAGTAAAATAGAGGTTTCTGTTATAAAAGATCAGATTCCTTTAGTGAAGTCCAAGGAGTTCAGTGTATAATGTATAGATTCCGTAAATTGCTCTGTACAGAATGCTCTTTGGAGATGAAGTATTGTCAAACACCAACAATCTTAGAAAGCTACTTAAAAAAATACTGTTACTCAAAATACAAATTTCTAATATAAATATGAGCTCGAGTTTTAATCTCTTATAATCAGTTTTGTTTTGCAGTATTTATTGGCCAAGGTGAATCGGAGTCTATCTTTAAGAATATGTGCTGGAAATACAAAAACAGACCTATGGTTGCACTCTACTTGATCTTAGTACAAAGAACTGATGGTTTTCAATTGTTTTCTGATTAGTAAAATGTTTAAGGTCTTCCCCATGTAATGAAGCAACCTTATGATGTTTCATAATACTGTTTCCTCCAAATATGATTTTCAGCTGCCAGAGATACTTAATGTCTTTTGTCATTGGCTGTTGTGGTTTCACCTCAGCCAGCAACTAAGCACCATGTAGCCGCTTGCTCACTCCCCCTGGTGGAAATGGGGGAGAACATTGGAATAGTAAATGTGAAAAAACTCATGGGTTGAGATAAAGACAGTTTAATAGGTAAAGCAAAAGCCTCACACGCAAGTACAGCAAAACATTCACCACGTCCCATTGGCAGGCCAGTGCTCAGCCATCCCCAGGAAATCAGGGCCCAATTGCACGTAACGGTTACTTAGGAAGACAAAACACTGTAACTTTGAACATCCCCTGCTTCCTTCTTACCTCTTTGGTCATTCAGGGTCAGCTGTCCCGGCTCTATCTCTTCCCAGTTTCTTCTGCACCCCCAGTCTACTCACTGGTAGGGTGATGTGAGAAGCAGAAGAGGCCTTGGCTCTATGTGAGCACTGCTCAGCAATAATGAAAACATCCCTGTATTATCAACTCTCTTTTCAGCACAAATCCAAAACATAGCCCCATACACGCTCCTATGGAAAAAAAAAAATAACTCTATCGCAGTCAAAACCAGCACACTGATACATCTCTGGTTCTCTAGTAATCTAATACTGCATATTATTGAATTCTATGTTTTAGGCAGTTTGAAAAATGTGTATTAAATAAGTGAGATTGATCCAGGTTTATTTTACCTTCTTAGGAATTGAAGGATCTGTCCATGATTTTGGGGGCACTCTAGGAGTCACAGTTGTGTCTTATTTTATAAATCTGTAAGAGCTTGCTTCTTAAGGAAACATCTTAAGGAAAAAGACCCAAGCATAGTAATATTAATATTGTAGAAGGTGTTGTGAATTTAAACATTCACTGATCACTAATGTTACTTGCATGTGAGTGTCTGGGTTCCTCTTTCAAAAAACTAATTATGTTTTTTTTAAAAAAGTGTTTAATTATATTAAATTATATGTTCTATCTGGTGTCTGGTCTGGTTCCGTTGTAGCCCTGTGACAAAGCTTGTATAGACTTCTTGGAGTTGAGTCTGGGGTGAGATGAAGAGTAATAAATAAACCAAATTCAAATGTAAAATCAGAAGTGTCTGTGAGACTGAAATAAATTTAAAACCTTACATTGAATAAAGAGCACAAGAGGTTAGGGGAGTTAAGGAGGTCTTATAACAAGGTATCTTCAGTTTGTTGGGGAAGAGCTTGGTCGAAGCAATTAATGTGTACCTTGTTAAAAAATGCTGTTTATGTAAGTTATTTAAATACAGTTTCCCTGATTTTTGTTTTGTTTCACACATGTACAATTGCAGTATGTGAGCTTAGTGCATCATCCTGTATCTGACTTGGAAGCAGTCATCTGACTTTCTGTAAGATAAATACTGGTATCTTTTGGTAAGTGGCCAAACAAGATAGCTGAATGGTTGTGCTTCCTCTGCCTTTCTCCCCTTTTTCCTTTATTTTATTTGTTTATTTGTTGTGTGGCACCAGTAGGCAAATTAATGTTAAAACTCGCCCATTTTCAACTGTCATTTCTATAAGACTGGGAGTCTTATCAGAGTTCTGGTAAGCAAAAGAGCTTTTGTGGGAATACCTTTTCACATTAGATGAAAAGAACTACATGTGTTTATTGTAGCACTGTGGTATTAAAATAGCTGTTCTTGATTACATTTGGTTATAGAAGCATCTCACTGGGTTTCCATATCATATGCACATCTCAGTTTTTGGTCTCTGGATTTTTCCTTAGCCATGCTTTCATTTATTTTTTTTTTCTTAGTTTAATGTCTGATCAGTATAACTGCTTAGCATTTTAACTGTCTGCAATAACTTATTATTTGGAATCCCTGTGATACCAGGAGCAGGCTCTGACCCATTGGAATGACCTTTCCTTGCTGGGAAAGCTTGTGAGTCTGATCTGTCATTGCAATACAAGGACAGGTATCTTTTTGGTTATAGGCAAGGTTCCTGAAATACATGAGCTGACATAGGCATTTGGAAAAAGGAGCAATGTACACCCCTAAAGCAGATATTGTTTTTTAGATACTTACTGTATTTTGTAGTGTGAAATCTCTTGCTTGATATTTAAGATGGAAGTTTTGCATGACTGGGGGAGAAGGAGGGAAGAAGAGGAATGCGTTTCTCCTCTGGGCCTAACTCCTGCCTTGTGAGTTGGGACTGGCCTAGAATTCTTCCGTTTCTACTTACAGTCTGTGTTCTGTGAAATCCTGATTGCATAGTGATTGGTACTGATCTGTAAAAATATTTATGGTTCACTGTAAGTATTTATTAATAAGAAGGTTTTCAGACTGTTTTTTTCTTAGCATTTTTAAATAGGAAATGATAAACAGCTTGTCATTTTTTCCCCTTTTATTAAGTTCAAATTGTAGTGCTGGAGAAGTGCCTTCTGATCAACTGAAAATCATTGTATCTTGTACATTCTATATTCTATATTCCTCAGCTTTTCCTCTTGAACTGTGGGCAGACATTCTTTTCATGTTCAAGTGGTGCTGATGGGAAATACTGCAACTCCTGGGTATTCATTATTGATTCCTTATTCCAGTTTTTATTATGTTAATCAGTCTGCTGCTCATCCGCAGATTAAAATCTGAGGCAATTTAGAAAATATTTACTAACTAGGGAGGTGTCAAATTCATGGGAAATAAAAGGTGACGTGTAGCAGAGACGTGTTCATGGATGCGGAGAGGAACGATGTCTTTCTCAGTATTGCAAACTCCTCAAGAGGGCCAGTAGCTGGGATCCTGGGTTAAAATTTGATGTGTGCTACTTGTTATTTGAAACATGATGCAGCAAAAACCATGATGGCGTGCTCAACTGTCAACGCATGATTGGCGAAGTAACTGTATGACTCATTTACATATTTAAAATCAGGCAGGAGGTACTTTGCTGGTCAAGATAAGTAGCCAAATAGTAACACTTAGCTTGTCTTACAAAAGAGTGCTGAGACTTGACAAAGTGATGAGTCTTAATTTATGCATACAATATCCCTTTCATCAAGTTCAAAATAATGATACAGTTGCTAAGACAGAAAGTAGTTTGTCTACATTCTTTGTTGTGTTTTATCTAAACTGTTTTGGTAGGAAGTAGTTGTGGTTTTTTTCCATTATTCTGCAGTTGTGAAACAGTGTAGTAACTTCAGAAATTAACAAAGCTGAAAAAATTTTTCTTTCACGTGGCTTTCAGTGAAGAGCAGGTTTTCTTTCTCTTGAATGCTGTGAACCAAAAACTCATGAAAGGAGGCTCTAACCTCTTGTGACTTCAACAAATAGTTAACTAAGCCTAGAGGTTAGCTACCTGGAGGTATTACTTGAGATTTCTTGATGGAAATGCAAGAAAAGAGGTGCTATTTAAATTGTGTCAGCGTAGAATCGTTTAGGTTGGAAGGCACCTTTAAGATAAATGAGCCCGACCATTAACCTGACACAGCCCAAACCGGCACTATACCATGTCATTAAGCACCACGTCTACCCATCTTTTAAGTATCTCCAGGGATGGTGATTCCACCACTTCCCTGGGTAGCCTCTTCCAATATTTGATAATCCTTTCTGTGAGGAAATTTTGCCTAATACCCATCCTAAACCTCCCCTGGTCCAACTTGAGGCCATTTTCTTTTATTCCATCCCCTGTTACTTGGGAGAAGAGACCAACTGCCACCTTTCTACAATCTCCTTTCAGGTAGTTGTAGAGAGCAATAAAGTCTTCCCTCAGACTCCTCTTCCCAAGACTAAATGTCCCCAGCTCCCTCAGCTGTTCCTTGTAAGACTTGTGCTCTAGACTTCTCAGCAGCTTCGTNCTCAGCAGCTTCGTTCGCCTTCTGTGGACGTGCTCCAGAATCTCACTGTCTTTCTTGTAGTGAAGGACCAAAAACTGAACACAGTACTTGAGTTGGGGCCTCACTGATGTCAAGTACAGGGGGACAATGGCTTCCATAGTCCTGCTGGACACACTGTTCCTGATAATGGCCAGGTTGCTTTTGGCTTTCTTGACCACCTGGGCACGCTGGTGCCTCATACTCAGCCAGCTGTTGACCAGCAACCCTGTGTCCTTTCATGCCATGCGGCTTTCCAGGCACTCTTCCCCAAACCTTTAGTGTGCTGCATGGGGTTGTTGTGACCCAAGTGCAGGACCCAGCACTTTGCCTTGTTGAACCTCATACCGTTGGCTTTGGCCCATTGGTCCAGCCTGTCCAGATCCCTCTTAAAGCCATCCTACTGTCAAACAGATCAGCACTCCCACCCAACTTGGTGTTGTAAAGGCAATGGGTGTGAATGTATTTCAGATGAAAACAAAATGATACCATCTATAGGACTGCAGGTACTGTATTGTTAATAAGCAGTGATACAGTAACGCACAAATCGCTGTGACAACATCCACTAAATCTAGAAATAGATATTCTTCTCCTTGTTAATCCTTCTTCTAACAACTGTAGGTATTACTTAATATAATGGACGTATTTTCAGCTACAGGTACGATTTTTCAAATTAATTCTACTCATTTGTTTCTGTGACCTTCATATAAAAGGTAACCCTTATTTGGTTTGTTAATTTGGGTACTATAAGGTCTGTTGAGGGGGAGTAATAAGAAAGGGAGGAAAATAAGCACAGAGGAAACACCTGCAGGTGGGTTTGTTTTTTTTTTCAGAAAGAATTTAATAAGAATATTTTTATTTACAGCTAGTGTTCTGTTGTTTGTAGCCAGAGTAATAAATTAGATACTTTGATGTGTGCAGAGGAGTATGGAATCTTTGTGCCTTATGAGAGTTGGCCATAAATTATGTCAGTTAGGAGGGTTATTCAGGATCTGAGTGTTAAAGCTGGAATGGAGCATTGGAAATGCATTGAATCTACGGTTACACAAAGTGAAACCTTCTCAGATTTATTGACTTTTTGTTCTTGATCACGGACTGTTTGAAGTAAACATGTTTACATCCAATACCTTGTGCACCTAGTTAAACAGTACTGAGTTTGACATGGAATACTACTTCAACAGTTGTTAATAGCCCTCAGGATTTAATGGAAGTGTATCACATGAGGATTTTGCAAGTCTCGTTGCTTTGTTGCTACCTTGAGATATAATAAAATTAGGTTGGCATACTACATGTTTTTATATATGACAACATCCAGGTCCCTTCTGGCCTGGATGATTCTATGATTCTAACATTTAGGTATTTCTTAGATTTTAAAGTCTATTTATAATATACATGATTTGCATGCAAAGAAAGCGTCAAATACTCAAAACACTTTATCCCCTTCCCCCCAAGTGTTTTTCAAATCAAAGAAAATGAAACAGTTTTAAATACAGGTTTGCCTACATATGCATGCTGCCCTAATGGATGCAAGACGTCATTGTGTGTATTTACCTGCAGAGAAGATGAGAAAAGGCAGCCCGTGACAGATTTTAGTCATTTTGTTGGCAGGTAAGGCTCAGAGTCTGGATGGTGAAGTGGCCAGGCTTGGAGGTCCTGTTCCTTTCTGCCAATGTCCTGGGAAGGCAACTGCTGCCACAGAAGTGAAACTAATCTCAGTGATTGCAGTGTGTTAAACTGCTGCAGGAGTAACCAGAATAGTTTAATAGTCTTAAAATATTTCTTTCCTTAAACTGATAGGTTTTGCTGCAGGTACAAACCGAGTTACAGTCATTGCTTTAGTTGTGTGATGATTTCTTTCTTGGTGGGACTTGTGAGATTGTTTTCCGATACTTGGTACTAAATCCTAGGTAAAATGTTTAGGAATGCAGGTGGTGGGCTCATTGTTAAGGGGTATACTTGGTCTTGGAACATGGTTTAACAATAAACAAAAAAACAGCTACATTGGGTTAGATATGCCGTTTCTGTTACTCCATTCTTTTATTTGCATTCACTCTTCCTCTCACTGCTTGAGAATTGATCCTGGTTTTTGATACCTTATTTACAGGTAAGAGAGTATATCTAAGCAGGCTCCAGTGAAAATCAAAACTGCCTGTTCTTAATCTAGGGTGCTGTTACAGGTTATGGAAAAAGTAGTGTGTGTTTTGACATTCTTCTGGCAAACTTCTTGCATGATTCAGGAATGAAGCCAAGTGCCTTCAAAACATGAGAGATGTACACATAAGTGCCTGCAGGGTATGCAGAAGTTCAGGAATAGGTCACTAGTGGTGACTTGGCATGACATCTTGCATGTGTATGTGAAAGGAGCAGTGTTTTTGAAATGTTATCAGTACAGGTTCTTGCGAGGTGGGGGGAGGGGAACAAATTTTTTTTGAGTATTAGAGATTTGAAAACATAATTATTTTATTTTTTTTAAAAGAAAGGACAAAACAACAGGAGTGTTCACCACTCTCAGATTTGGGAAGTGCTTGCCAATGTGAAATATCTTCCTTGTATTCCCACATGTGTTCCTGTAAAGCAGATACTTTCTTGTTCTTGAACTTTATGATGCTCTTGCTCTTTAGTGATGACTTTGTAGGAGTGTTCTTCTAAAGCTTTCCATTAAGACATCAGTTCCTATGGGTGCACTGCGCCCTGTGCAGCAATCTGTAGTGTGAGGTGTTTGCATTCCTGTACAGCAGGTGCCTGGTGTGGTGGTACGGTGGCAGCTTGGTGGTTGAGTTGCCTTTGGGTAAGTAGTGTCTGTGGGTTTGCATTTCCCCCAGGCAAAAAACGTTGCAGAACCAAGTCCCTGGTGTCTCAGGCGAGTTCTCCACCCGCTGGGCACCTGTGGAGGTGGTTATTGCCTCCTGATTTAGGATCCTCAGAGTGCAAAACACAACCTGATTTGAGGGTCTCAGTTAGGCTTCTGTGTGGGGCAACACTTGGCTGCTGAGGCTCTTCTGGAGAACAACGATGTGGAGCATGAGTAGAGGTGAAGATTAGACTTGTCTGTAGTTTTTAGAATTGCAGTTTCGCTCAGAATACACGCTGAGGTGGCAGTCTCTTTTGTTGACCTAGGCTTTAAGCAGCTGAGGCAATTTCACATTACAATAAGTAATGTGAAATCATTTTCTTCTTTCTAAATATAGAGCAGTCACTTCAATTTCCATAATAGATTTGATAAAATAACAGTGTGGAACAAAATTTGATATGTAAAATACTGTATCTCCATATACGTATGTGCACCTGTTATAAGTCTTTATTGTCAGTGTTTAGAAGACAATAAAATTGAAGTCAGGCTATCTAGAAATAGTTCTCAACTCCATTTTTTTATTGCTTGGAAAATCCCCACCGAATTACATTCTAATTCACTGCATCATGTTCAAGGAGAAAAACCCCACTGAAGCGTATGTAGTGTTGGAAAGTACCCTTACACAAGCTAGAGGAGACCCTGGCATTTTACCCATTTTCCAGTCTTCCTTCAGAAGACATGTCAGATTCCGTGGGATTTGTAAAAGGTCATGAACAAAATAAACAACATTCTTGAGTATGCAGTTATAGCTCATTTAAAAACTAGACATTCATTACAGTATCAACACTGCTTGTGTTTGGAAAGAACATCTACCTGTGAGAATCTCTTGGTTAAGAAAACACAGTTTAGCAGAAATAAAAGAGTGGCTGCAGGTAAATCACTTCTCAGATTTAGGTTTACTTTGCGGTAGAATTAACATGTTTTTCTTTACAAAATGGGAAGTTTTTTTATCAAGAGTTAAGCTGACTTTCTTCGTGCACCTTGTCAATACACAATTAAAGCTTTTCTATATGGAAGCACCTCCAGTTGGGACTGCTTTGCTTTTGCATCCTGTTGTGTGAAGTACAGGCAGTCTTTGAAAAGGAAATGCAAAGATGATCTTTTTTAGAAATCATTCCCTGCAAGGGAAGATACTGGAGGACAGAACATTGTTCAGGGGTAGCACAGCACTCTACTGCCTTTAAATGATGCCTGTGTTTTTCAGGCATACCGTGACCTAACTTGACTAAGATGTCAGAACTGTTATGCTATTTCAGTCAAGTCTACTTACTGTCTTGTGTTTGAAGCCTATTCATTCCATTGCTGGTTCAAAATGAAATCTGCTTTCTGTATTTCTTTGATTTGAACTAAAGTAAACAACTACTTTGAGTATTGATTTAAATTTGCAGGTGATATTTGATACCTTAGAATACCTTTTAATTTAATTTCATTTTTTAAATACATAGGCATGACCCTGCAGAGCTTGTTTGGGGGAGCTGAAAAGTGGTTTACTCATTTTGGCAGGGGATAATCTCAACTACATGGGATTTTGTAAGCTGAAAATATGTAAGAAGCAATTCAGGAAAATGATGAGAGGGTAGGATGGGGGAAAGGGCATCTCTCTGGGTCATCACAATCAGCTGGGATATAGAGCACAACTTCTGCCTTGCTGTATTTTGTATCACCTAAGTCATTTGGCCAGTCATGTCTAAACCCTGTGATAACTTTCTCAGTTGTCTGAGACTGTGGGTAGCTGAATTGTCCCTGTGTTATAAATATTGTGTAGCAATTACTGGCTTTGAAAGACTTTCCCTAACCTACTTTTTGTTGATAAAATATTTTTGTTCACTTCAACTCAATCTACGTATTACTGAAGCGTGTGTAACCGTACAGCTCGTTAAGATGTTAATATAAATCCTAATAACATTAAAAGAGCAAAGTCTGGTTTTTGCCTGTTTCATAAGCAGTCTCGAGACTTATCAGTGTATTTTTAATAAATAAAAATATTTCTTTGTGATATACTAATTATAAGCAATAGAAAATTATTTCAAATTTGTCTTCTTGCCTTTAAATATGTTTTAAATATTTTCTAAAAACCAGTGGGAAATACGGCCTAAAATTCCAGTAGACACCATGTTCTGTTCTTACGGAAACGTCTGATTAAGAACTTGGAGTTTAATAGTTTTGAGTCAAAATCATAATACATTTGAAGGTGATTGCTATATAGTAATTAACGTAAAAATCAAGAAAGGTGGAACATACTTATATGCTTCATGGCATAATTGTATTTTTCTTCTTTATTTTTAATTTCTGTAAAGAAAACCCAAAACCTCTGACATGACTCTAGTATGATTTACATTTCTGGGCAAATACTTTCTCACTACTGAGAAGAAAGACTGTACATTTGATTTGTGAGAAATATGTTTTAGTTTTCAATGCATTATCCTTTGTTTTGTTTTAACCACAGCAGTGGATTTCAGCTGGATGACAAAAAAATAGGAATTTCTCCTTTTTTCTAGGTGTGGACATTCTCCTGTGTACCGTTCCCGTGAGATGTCAGGTCGGGCCCTTGTTCCATTTGTTATGGTAAATGAGGTACCACGTGCCGTGCTGTCCTTGTTGGAGGGGCTTCCAGACTCTACCAGTCCTTGCATACGACAGAATAGCATTCATGGAACACTTCTGCAAGTAAGATTTTTGGATTTTTTATTTTATTTTATTTTATTTTGTCTTTTCCTGTGGGTTTTTCACTGGGTTGTTTTTTGGGTTTTTTTTTGGTCATACTTCACAGCCAGATAACAGGCAATGAGTTGTGCTGAACGTTCACACGTTGTCAAAACAGGTATGAAGACTGCTTTTGAGTCAGTTCTATCAGATGGTAGATGTGGAATGTACACCTCAGCTATCATTAGAAGGCTGTAAGCTGTAAATATCAACATTTACATTTCATATAATGTTTCATCTCTGGAGGTTGAAGTGCTTTGAGAGCAAATATCTTTATCTAAATATGTCTACAGAGAGATCTGTGTGACTTGCTCAAAGTCACAGAGCAAATCTGAGGCAAAGCTAATCTCCAAGCACCAATAGTATTGTAGATAGAGACTTACTACTTGCCTATATATTTATTTATGACTTCATTTGCTTTTCCTGCTACACCAGCAGCTTCCTGTGAGTTTGCTGTACAAGTTCTGATAAGCTTTATACTGTATTCTTCTGAAAACATTCCAGAGAACAGCTCGCTAGTGGTTTGAAATCAGAAATTTCTTCATTCCCCATATATCATTCCTTTGGTTTCTGGCAGTCTGTTCACTGTGTTTGATTTGATTTATTTATTTATTTATTTTAAATATCAGAGTAATAAGTTACTCATTTTTATTGCCTGGTTTTCACAAGCAACCCTCACAAAGCCGTATTGTACATGATCAACTCTGTCTGCTATAACTGACACGCTATCTAGGTACACATTCCCACTGTAAACTGTGTGGAAGGGCACATGTGACTTTGGGGTTTTTTAGTGTATCTTTTCTGGCATATTATTTCCCTTTAAAATCATGACCTTAACAGGAAGCTTAGGGCAGGGAAATGGGTAAAGTCCCTCTAAAACTGTTACTGTCAACTATACCTGTAAACGGTTTCAGCCAATTGAATCTAGATTTGGGTGATGATTTGTTACAGTAAAGCCTGTCACGGAGTGTGGGATGATTGTGTGCAGTCATTTCTGCTCTGAAAAGCAGTCCCTTCACCTGTATGGGTGCAAGTGCTTAGAGCCATGAGCTGCTGCATCTGCGTGGGAAGGAAGAGCTTGCCATCATCAAACTACCTGCGCAGCCCCGGTGTGTCACAGAACTGCTGAATTTCCTGAAGCATTAGGAAGAGAGGGTTATTCCAACAGAGATAATTAAGTGCTTTTTCAGTTCGAAATGATTAAAACCTGAGTCGTGAGGGTGTGGACAGGCTGTAGTGCATGAAGTGTATAAAGCCACTGCTTTCCTTTTGATGACTTGGAAAAAAACAAACAATATCGGAGGGTTGGTTCTGAAAGAACCGAAAGGATAACCTCGTTTTTAATCTAGTGTTGCTAACATGATCTTATGCATGGGTGTAGGGAGATATTTTTTTTTTCCATACCTATGAGGTGGAAGATATTCTCCGGCTTTAACATGATTTTTTGTCAAGTTTGAGTGGCTACTAGGAGCTTACTAATACAATTAGTACTGCACCAGTGAGAGAGCAATGCTGTCAGAATATGATGTTCTGCAAAAAAAAAGTCATCTGTACCATAACAGTTTGGTGATGTTTGATCTCTCTCATTTGTCCTGGGCTTTGTTTTTATGACTTGTGAATCAAGGTTGTGCAAAGTCTTCATTTAATACTTAATCAAATTTAGTGTATGACTGAAATGCTGAACTATCTGTTGCTAGTTAAGAATAACAAAACATTCAGAGGAAGTACTGTAGGGTAATAAAGATGTGCAAAAGGGAAGGCGGTGCTGTTTGATGTCATACCTCTAAACCACTAACTCCAGGTAGTTCAACACATATTTAGCATGCCCTTCCTGTAAACAGTATGAAGAGCAAAGTACTGGAACTCTCAGGGGTTGTTGGATGCATGGTTTTGGTTTCTTTTTTATCAGTGTAAGACAGGACTTGCAAAGCTGCTGCTCAGCCTCGTTGAACTGTAAAGAATTATATTAGGGGACTGTTTGTTAAAGCTGTTTCTCTGAAGACTTACTTGAAGAGACAGCAGCGTTTGACACTTTGCAGTGCATTTCCATGCCACAGTAGAGAATTTATCTTCCTCTCTGATAGAAAACCAAAACAAAATCCCTACTAGAAAGAGTGAGTCTGTACAAAACTCAGTAAAATTTTGATATTGGCCTTGTATTGCTGGAAAAAAAAGTATCTTATGAAAATGGAATTCAGTAATTTAATTTCATCTGTTCAGTCACATTAGAACCTAAGTTCTTCATCTGGTTTTTATGTCTTTTTTTTATTTCGGTGTTCATATGCTGTCAAGTCTTGAACAGGAAAATTGGAATTATTCAGGCTTTTAAGTGTGTGTGGCAGTGCCAAATGTAACAAATCTCGAAGGTATACTTAAGTTATGTTTCAGAGTTATGTAGCGGCTACATCTGTTGCAAGCCAAATGTTAAATTGTAGAAAGACCATTCAAAAAGAGTCCAGCAGGGAATGCTTGTCCAAACATGGCCTGGTTCTCCAACGCTGAGGTTGACAAAGGAGTGTTTTTTGATAGTGGATGCAAGTGTGTTGTGTTTAACTTGAAACCTTTGCATTATGTGAAAACATAGGTTTTCCTCCCAAATGTGGTAACTAACTATGGCTCAGTTTACTTAGGAGTATAAATGTGCGTGAGGATAAAAGGATCTCATGGTTTACAAGTTTTACAGAAGAATTATTTTCAAGACTTATTAAGGAGGAATACTGCTGTTCCCTAACTCTTACAGAACTGATGATATTCTTCAAGGGACTAGTTTTGTGTCATAAGTAAATGCATTGACTTGAAAAAGAAAAAGAAAAATCTTTTCTGTGTTTAGTGTATCCTTTATGACTGCAGTTTCTACTTTGCTCCATAATCCGAACTCACATGAGGGAAACAGTGAGGGTGAGGGAGTCAAGTTTGTAATTCACAAGAAAATGCAGAAATCTTCTACTGGCCTTCTTAAGTGATGAAATATTTCTGGTTTACTTTGTTTTAAGATCTAGGTTTTTTAGCTGATCAGCAAAAGGAAGAGCTCATCCACAGCTTTATGTAGAGACTTCTGGAAGTGTATCAAAATTTGTAACCAGGGAAGCCCTTATGTTTGTGAAACTTTGACTTTTGGCAGTTGCCAAGGAACTTAAAGTATTTGGGAGAATTATGAGTTATCCTTATCAGAGGATCAAATGTTTTTCTGACCTTCTGCCTCTTTAGGGTTGGAATTCCTGCAGTTTGTATTCCCTCTGTTCAGAATACTTGAGAAATTCAGAATTGAGCTATAGTTAATTCAGAAATGTTTTTTGTTTTATTTTCAATAACCTGTTCCTTGTGATTAGTAATTTCAGTGTACTGGTTTGACCCATAGTGGTATTCGTAACCATGCAAGTGGGGACATTTTCATGTTTGTGTTTTTGTAGAAATGCCTGGTTCATAGACAGCAGTCTTAACTAAGTCTCCTAAAACTACAGTAATGACATCTGCGTAGAAGAGTGTGTTTTGAGTCCTAATGTTTATGAAAAGTTCCCATTTTCAGTTTAATTCTATGCAGTTGCAATTAGCCTGAATGTCTCAAGCAAGACACTTGTTAGAGTCAAGAGTTAATCAAAGACCTCCAAACATTGGTGAAGCTCAAGGCTCACTTAAATTTAGCATTCACAGAGAGAGATCACATGGAAATGAGCCCTAAGTAGAAAAAGGAATTATGGAGATCTGGTAGTTTTTCAAAGAAAGAATAACTCCAGAACTAAAAATCAACCTAGGACAGAATGGATAGAAGGTGCAATAACACACCAGCTTGGACAAATTAGGAGTTCTTTTCTTAATGCAGAGGAAAAAAACATGGTGAAGCAAGAGCATGCAAGAGAGAAAAGTGGAAAGGCCAGGGCAAAAATTTGCTATAACCTTCAAGAGATTTCTGCAGAATTACTTAGTCTTGGAAAATGGAGGATGTTGATAGGTGATGTCTGAAAGGTATACTTTTCTCCTTTAGTTCATTAACACAGTGAAATATGAGTTTAAATATTGGAAACTGCTTTCTAACATTAGGTATGCATTAATGTTCAGTTCTTAGAAACAGTAGATCTGCCATCATGGATATAAGACTTTGTCTGGGTCTGGGAGATGGACAGACGAACACTTTAGATTCCTGCTAGTCTCCTGTTTATTTTTTAATGATTCTTTGTTCTTGCCAGTGACTGGGTCATCTTCATGAAGCTATGCAGAATTTTTATTTCCATCAGTCTGTGCCTGGTTAGTTCTGGTTTGCACAGATTTGTGGGTATAACATTCATAGCTTTTATTGTTTCAGGTGGTCTTGTGTAAACCACCAAAAATTTAGCGTACATTACTCAAATTAGTTTTTAAGATTGTTATTGCAAACAAAGGGTTAAATGTTATAAGCAATTTTACTTGGATTGGGAACAACCGATTGAAACTTTGAACAGTTTTTATATGCCACTTAGATAACACGTTCTGTACACTTATACTTCATACTGATCAGAGTCCAAGAAGGTTTGTTCCTGGGCACAGTGGGGAAAGAAAACTCGGGCCTGTGTTATTCCTAACTGTAGGCCTTATTATTAAAGACTGAGATGAAGATGGCATTCAGTGCTTCAACCTCACCTCCACCAGATTGATTTCTCAGGTGGGCTTTGGCTTCCCTGACTACCATCTCTGCGTGCTTGGACAACAACTGTGTTTTCCTCCCAGGTTACCTGTCCCTGCTTCCATCTTCTATATACTCCCTTTCTGTGTTTGAGTTTTGTCAGCAGCTCCTTGTTCATCCATGCAGGCCTCCTGCACGTTTGCCTGACTTCTGGCTTGTTGGGGTGGACTGCTCTTGAGGTTGGAGGAAGTAGTCCTTGAATGTCAACCAGCTTTCTTGACACCGCTCCCTCCAGGGCCGTATCTGTTGCTCTCCCCTTATCTACCAATGCTGTAGCACCATTGTGGAAGGCCACCAGATTTGTCAGCAATGACTTGCGCTTGATGAAGCCATGTTGACTGCCACAAATCACCTCCTTATTTTCCACGTCTGCTCCATGATCTTGCTGGGGACAGAGGTGAGAGTGACCCACCTGTAGTTACCTGGGTCTTACCTTTTCCCCTTTTTGAAAATGGGGGCTATGTTACCCCCTTTCTGGTCAGTGGAAACTTCACTGGACTGCCATGACTTTTCACATTAAATGGAAAGTGGCTTAGCAAATTCACCTGCCAGCTCCCTCAGGACCCATGGCTGGATTTCATCACATCCCATGGACTTTTGTAACTTCGGGTTCCTTAGATGGTCTCGAACCTGATTCCGCCATAGTGGGTGATTCTTCATTCTTGTAGTCCATGGTTTTGCCTTCTGCAACTTTGGTGGTGTGGTTAGAGCTGGTAAAGACCGAGGCAAAAAAGTAATTCGGTAACTCAGCCTTTTCCATATCCTGGTTGACTAGGTCTCCTGTTTACTTCTCGAGAGGGCCCACATCTTCCCTAGTCTTACCTTTCTCTCTGACATACTTACAGAAGTTTTTCTTGTTGCCCTTAATGTTTCTGGCCAGATTTAATTCTGTTCGGGCTTTAGCTGGCCTAATCTTCTTTATCATCTTCCTTTGGTTGTTTTAAAGTAAGGAGAAGTTAAGCATGATTTGCCCAGCACCTTTAATTCATCTGGCTGTAGATTATTTATGATGGTTCAAAAAACCTCCCAAATGCATGAACTTTCAGATTGGTTTGCCAAGGAAAGCAGATGTTAGACTTCAGCGCTTGTTTTTATCTTGTGAGAATCGGTTAACATGGTTGATGCTGGGTTTCAAAGACTGTGTGATGTGTGTAGACCTAGAATCCAGTTGTTATTAGTAGAGTAGAATAGCAGCAGTTCTGCACTTATTAGTTTCCAGAAATCTCTTTCACATTTATGCACTGGAAAAATCTGTACTCTAATGAGAGTGTAGATACCCTTACATACTGTTCATATCAAGAATAATTCATTGGACAGCTGTAATTAATCACGAAGCAGATGTAATTGCTATTAAGGTTTATTTCTTTTTCAAATTAAACTGCACATCAATTGGGCCATTATCTTCTATGTTATCAGTTTGATCTTCATGTTCATTTGGCAAGCCTGCAGTTCTGTATTTTTAGAACATACTAGATCTGGTAAATGAAAGTTATTAAAAGAGGCATTGTGTTTTCATTTAATGTCTCTGTGCCTTGTTTTGGACACTTCTGAAATGTTGAAGGTGCTAACCTACTTCCTAGAGGTTTTATGTGGATTTATAACTAAGTGCTGACAGTATCTGGCTTGAGAATGGGATATAGAACAGTACAAACAATTTTGCTTCCCCTAGCTGTCCCATTCACAATGCCATCCCATCTTTTTGGGGAGCAGTTTTCACTCCCTTTAGCATACTCGCACTTTAGATGAAAGAAAAAAGGAGGATTCAGTGACTTCTTCCCCATCATTTGCTTCTTGTATACGAAGAGAGGGAACTGCATGACTTTGTTTAAATGTGCGTGCTGCCTCCATTCACTGCCTCCATCAGGAAATGGATTGCACTGTCCAAGATAAAGCTTTCCATAGAAGTTCCCAGCTGTGCATATAATTGAGGAAAAAATTCTGGCTGACAGCTGCTTTTTTCATGAAGATTATTTACGTTTTTGGCAGTATGTTGTACAAGCAATCAAAAATTGCATAGAATAAAATAAAAAAACCTCTTCTGGCCCTTGATACCTTTGCAGGTGGATCCTTCCTGTTGGGACTGGGTTTGATCATTACTGTAAATGCAAGTCACAGAAATTTTGCCTTATCTGCTATGGTCCTTTGGGAGATTTCTCTCCATCTTCTGTCTGAGGTCTAGCTGGTAGCTTCTCTTCTCCATACTACTCGCACTTTGTCACTCCTACTGATTTATCCTGAAATTTATTCCATGAGCATATGCTGGTGTCTTGCATCACAAGAGAAGAACAATACCTCCTCTGTCCGGGCCGTGCCCATGACCTGTTCTTAAAGAAATAGGAAATACAACTGGTAAGAGACAGATGAAACAGAGAGAAGTGCTTTGATGCAGGGTTAAAACTTCATGAAATTAAAAATGGAAATTTAATTACTTAATGTTGTTTATTATGTCATCAGTCAGCAGTTAGTTACTCTTCACAAATTGCTACACTTAGTATTCAAATTTTCTCCACACTTTGAATTTTTCCACAAAATTCTGTAGTTTCAATTAGCTAGCTTGAATATTTTTTTTTATGTTCATTAATTAAAACAATTCTGTTTGGCATATTAATGCAAAGTCTTGTGCAAGGAAATGTTGGTTTGAGTTTTTGAACCTTTTTTTCTTGTTTTGCTTTTGAAACCAGCAGCACTGTTGTGTGTCTCTGCAATCTAAAGAACAGACTGAGTCACATCATCTTAGTCAGTTGCATGTGACAAAAATTAGATTTAATAGGAGATAGAGGGCTTCATAACTCTTTACATTAGTTGACATCAGTGGGACAAGAAATTAGCAGTTATTATTTTTCAGGGAGTAGCAGCGTCCTACAGAATTAAACTAATCTGAAAATATTTTCCAATGAAAAAATCTAGAATCCTTGTGTTAAGAAGTAATGATATGATTAAAAAACCTGCATAGTTGCATGGCAGATTTTTCTGCCATCTGTACTAGGCTTTTATGAAAATATGATTTACTATTCTTGTTTTTTTCTTTGTGGAGTTTATTGAATACAACAAGATTTGTGTGATGGTAGAACTTCAAATTATCTCTGAATATGCTGATGTTTTAAGTACTAATGGAGACCTGAAAGAGGTGATTTCAACATGAAGGAGTTGATTTAAAGAATGACTGGAAACTTCATTAAAGCAGCAAGAAAACCAGGACAAGAACATTAGCTGAGAATAGCCATACTGGGTCACGCAAAGGTTTGTTGGACTTGGTGTGCTACTTTCAGCAAGGAGCAATAGCACAAGCCTGGAAAAGAGAGTAAGACAGTCCAAGCAGCTGGAGAAACATCTGCGTGTGCTGTCTTAGCTTAGAGTACTCTTGAACCAGAGATGGATGGTCGTGACTTTGTTGAAGAGAGAAATTAATTACAAAGTTGCACTGATTAACAGAAGCAGTTGATGAAAATACCAGTATGTTAGGTAGTTTAATTATCTGGAAGAGTTGTATTAAGACAGCTTGTTGATGAAAGTAGAGGCTGCCTAATGAATGTGGATGCCTTTCTCCTTCCTTTGAGAGGATGATGATTTTAGCTTAAGTTACTATAAAGGAAGGTATCTGAGATTATGATCGCTGTCGTGTTTTGTGAGTTTAATACTTGGATACTTACTCAGAGGAATAAAGACAATTTAAATAAGTTTGAGCATTTGAAAATAAAGCAGAGAAGAATGAGGCATGAAGAAGAGCTAGCAAGCAACCACAGGACCCTCTTTATTACAGGACTGACTAGATAATAAAACCCCACAGACTCCAGTGGCTGGGGTGAGAATATGACAACAGGAGACAAATTAGGCAAATATATTTTGAAGATCATTCTTGGATGTTTGTCCTTGTGGCTGAGTGGGAAAGAGGTGTCCTACCCCTTAGCTTGACCTAAAAATCCTTAATGGGAATTGCCAGCAGAGATGTCAGTGAGCAATTTCCCCCCCCCGTTTTGTTTTGAAGAAAAAGGATCTGTAGGGTCTGAGGGAATGAATGGGGAAGTAGCATGTTGTTTATTTGGCTTTATTCAGTAGCACAGAAACATTGACTATGGTGAATTACATTTTATTTGACTTGGCAGCAAAATTTGAAGTGTAGCTGTTCAAAGTTGGCTCATAAAAACTTAATACAGTAAACAAATGTTGCATTATCTCAGATCAAAGAAATAAACCTGCTATAATTAAATGTTTTCCAGTGAAACTTCCTTCCAGCTGTTTCTCTTCTAAGTTCAATTTTTAGTGTTCAAGATAAGCCTTACTTTTAAGGTTAGTACAAAGAGAAAATAAATATTTATGTCAGGTTGAAAACATACTCACTTATACGTAGCTGGCAATAACAGAACAGTTGTCTCATTTCTTCATGTTGTAAATTATTATGAACTGTTACATGGGGGTACACTGATACAAGGAGGCAGTAAGCATTTGAGACTAAGATTTATGTTTACAAATGCAGCTAGGTTCCAGGAATGGGAGGAGGCAGTCTCTGAAAGAAAGTCATTGACGAGATGTTGCCAGAGGTTTTCGTCCAGCTTCTTTTTTTTTTTTTTTTTTTGGTAAAAAACCAACATGTGGTAGTGCTAATTGGCTGGGCAGATCTGCTAGTTGGATACTGCTTTGAAGTTGCTTTAACTGTAATTGGTAATGCTTCCAAATATTGTGTCTCAGACTTCCTAAGACATGTCATTAGTTTTCAAAGGGGCATAGAATTGGACAACTGTTACAGCTCTGTTCGGTCTTTTCATTCATATTCTGCATTATTGTTGGGTTCCTTCCTACAGTGACTAAGGATGTACAGAGATGCTATTGTTGTAAACTCTCTGTTCGTATCTTTGAAGTTTAGGAAAAAAAGTGTGGAAAGTGTGGGTTTAGTACAGAATAAGCAATATTCATCGGTTTGTGAAAACAAGACTGCCGCTGTTTTTAATTGAGAAGTAACTGTAATTACCTGTGTTGTGCTAGGGACAGTGTGAGAGTAAAGTGGAATGGATGGCTTGAAGGACGTGCTGTCTCCCTCTCTCCCCAACCCTAGAATTTAATCCTTATTACTATGGGTGTGACAAGCAGTTGCAAGTGCAAATGTTTTGGCCTCTCTGATCCAGAGCAACTCCTGAATGAATAAAAGCTTCTGCAACCCATATTGCCAGCGGAATTGGCTGTGGTGTGCTGTGTGTGTCATTGGAGGTACCCTTTATGTTCAGTTACAGCCATAAAGTATCACTAGTTGTGTTCATTAGCTTCTCCAGCTGTGTCTTGGATAAATATTCAGGGTTTGAAAACTTTATATGCCAATGCCATTATATAGAACAACTTTTGTTAGGTGTTAGGATTAAACTAAGGAAAGAGAAATCCTCCTATAGCTACAGTTTTGACAATGGATAGATTATTTTCCTTTTAGATGGTGGAGGTGTTAGAAACAAATATTGTTGGCACAAAACCCCCTTTTCACTGCTTAAATCTTTCTGAAGAGAGTTGAACTGTTTTAGGCACTGACTGGTTAACTTGATTTAGACCTCCCAGAACAGCAATTGAACTCTTGTGAAGTCTAAATTTTTTAAGTGTTCAATTCTATGCATATTTCTTACACCTGTTTTGTATTATGAATCTTTAAGTATCCCTCATGATTAGTCAGGAAAGCAATCCTATCACTCTGTCACAGGCAGAGGATGTTTTTACAGTTGGTAAGGGAAAAGTTGAAACTTGTAAAGTGTACTGAAGATATAATATTCTCCTAGGTGGTGCAGTGGATTAATTTAGTACTCCACAGAGTTCATTTTTCATCTCCAAAAACATGTTTTCAATCCCACCCGCATTGGATTTTTTTTTCTATTCCTTTTGATCTAGAAACCGTGTCTTTAAAACTTTCAGAGCCAGAAGAAAAAAAAGATAATCCTGGATACACTTCCTGGATATACTTTTGAAAATACCCATCCATGATAAGTTCTGACTGCTTGAGGATGTATAAAAACATATTTATGAACAGTGAGGGCTTTTTACTATGTTCTGTGTTTTCAGAAGTTCAGACTATATCAAGAAATGTGGGAAGGTGCCATCTTTGGAAGCTTTCTTTGCCTGTTTACAAAGCGGAAGAATATCCTCTCTGAGAGGAGCTGGAAAAAAATGGCATTTAAAAGACTTACCTATACTGAAGACCAGGATGCAAGAATCTTAAGTAGTAGAACAAAATATTGAAAGAAGAGTAAAGACTGGAAATCTAGGAAAATGAAACAAAGTAAACACAAGACAAGAATAAGACACTTTTCCAAGGTGTGCAAACCAATTTTAGAGTGTTCATGAGTCAAATTAGAATTTTTTGAATGAATACTGTGTACTTCTTCAACCAAGTTTAAAGCATATTACTTGCTTTACTTCTTTTTTTTTTTTTTTTTTTCCCCCCCCTGTTTACATGCCATATTCATTTCTTGCAGTAGTATTTTTCCCCACTGTTTTTTCTTGGCTTTGTTAGTTTAATTATTTTAGAATTTCTGCATTTCTGAGGTCATTATTGTTATGATGCTAAAATTTTCTAGGAACAGTTTTCAAATGGCTATTTGACATAGTGGGGTTTTTTTCCCTGAGGCTCTAAATGACTCTGTTGTTTCTCTGATGCTTGATCCTGTTTACTCATGGGCTGGAGGTGAATGAGGAATAGATATCCAGGCTGAGGAAGGATTCTACATAAATTTGACTGACATAAAGAAGCTACATGGGACTAACACGAAGAAGCTGTGTTATAACTAGTGGTGGAGGGTGATTTTTATTTAAAGGAATAGGGGTGCTCTCTGACTATCAGGGTCTATCTATATGTTTTGCTTTTAGGTCAGGGGCTATATGGGAAGCAATGCTGTGTTGAAAGAAAATTTGTTTTGCCCTGTCTAGTACAACATACTCCCAGTTTGGGGTATTGCTGCTAAAATGCTCAATTAATAATGTGAATTCTGAGTTCGAGCATTAAAAATGCAACTTTCAGTGGAGTTGCAGGCAGCTTTTAGACTCGAAGTACCCTACAAAGCCTTCATCGGGTCTTGGAAACAGCCTAGGTGTGGTCTAACTGCAGAAGAGGACAAAGGGGTTGCTGAGAGGGTGGTAGGCATTCTTCTAAATTTACTGCCTGTCAAGGTCCCTGCTTTTCTCTGTTTCTTCCTTCATAAAAAGTGCCAGTTGTCTCTGGATCATCAGAGTCGCCTTGATGTTTGGGAGTGTGGAAATCTCCCACACAGCTTCAAGCAAGCGAAGAATGAATGAGGCTTCTGAAGGCATGATAAGCAACAGGTGCTTTTATTCTGTCCTCCCTCATTCCTTCTCAGGCTTGCACCTCTGTTCTCTCTCTCCGTTTCCCCTGGCACCCTCACTATCAGCTCCCTCCTAAAACAAGTTCTTGTTTCAGGTGCTTACTCCTCCATATCTCTGTTCTAGACCGAATCCTCTCTGAAGAAACAGCTGCCATGCTGGTATGTTGTTGCTTATTATAGTAGGGTTATTACCATGCTGTCAGAAGTGCCTGTCAAATATCTCTATATTGACTTTTATTCAAAAGTGTACGCTTCAGATTTAGTACATCTTCACATCTACAATGAATATCTTAGCCTGGGTTTGGCAGGACACCTCTCCAGATTGTAATAGTTCATTCTGCCCTGTTTTTATTGTGGAAAATAAGCAACGGCTATTAAATTTTATCTCAACTATACACAGGTATTCCCATAGATGCAGAAAGGTCATTGTGTCCAAAAGTGGGTGCTGGGAAAGCTTTTAACCTTGGAAGACAAATGGGTCCTTTTTTGGTGCAAAGGCACAAACAATAATATTAAAAATTCTGTTTTGCTACAAGAAATCACTTAGCAGTCCAGTACTTAAATTTTTATGATCTAGATGAAAGATAGTCAGCATTTATAGTTCATACTGATTTTAATTTCAATATAGTTGAAATTTATTAGTACATTTTCTTCCTTTCCACAGTCCAAATGCATGCATTTATTTAGCTTTATAATATTAATTTGCAATTCTACGAGGAAAAAATAGTTTAAGGTAGGAAAAGCTGACTTTAAAGTTATCTTATTCCCCACAAAACACTTTTATAGCAAAAAAAAAAAAAGGACAGTAAGGTGGGTTGAAAACTGTCTGAAAAACAGAGCTCAGAGGGTCGTGGTCAGTGGCACAGAATGTAGTTGGAGGTCTGTAACAAGTGAGGTCCCCAAGGGTCAGTACTGGGTCCAGTCCTGTTCAAAATTTTCATCAATGACCTGGGTGAAGGGATGGAATGTACCCTCAGCAAGTTTGCCAGTGACGAAAAACTGGGAGGGGTGGCTGACACATCAGAAGGCTGTGCTGCTATACAGAGAGACCTGGACAGGCTGGAGAGTTGGATGGAGAAGAACCTGATGAAATTCAACAAAGGCAAGGGTAGGATCTTACACCTGGGGAGGAATAACCCCCTGCATGGGTACAGGCTGGGGGCTGACCTGCTGGATTGCAGCTCTGAGCAAAAAGACCTGGCAGGCCTGGTGGACAACAGGATGACCATGTGCCCGCAATGTGCCCTTGTGGCCCAGAAGGCCAATGGCATCCTGGGGTGCATCAGGAAGATTATGATCAGCAGGTCGAGGGAGGTTATCCTGCACCTCTTTTCTGCCCTGGTGAGACCCCTTCTGCAGTGCGGTGTCCAGTTTTGGTCTCCCCAGATCAATAACAGGGAACTGCTGTAGAGGGTACAGCTGAAGATCACAAAGATGATTAGGGGCCTGGAGCATCTCTCTTACTAGGAAAGACTGAGGGGCATGGGTCTTTTTAGTCTGGAGAAGACTGAGGAGGGATCTGGTAAACATCTATAAGTACTTAAAGGGTGGGTGTCAAGAGGAAGGGGCCAGTCCTTATTCAGTGGTGCCCAGTGACAGGATGAGAGGAAATGGGCACAGTTGTACATAAGAAGTTCCATCTTGAACATGAGGAGGAACTTCTTTACTTTGAGGATGGCAGAGCACTGGAACAGGCTGCCCAGAGAGGTGGTCTCCGGAGACATTCAAAACCTGCCTGGACAAGTTCGTGTGCAGCCTGCTCTAGGAGGACCTGCTTTAACAGGGGGGTTGAACTAGATGGCCTCCAGAGGTCCCTTCCAACCCCATATCATTCTGTGATTCTGTGAAAATGCTGATTATGTACTCATCTCACATTTGAAAATTGCAAGAAAACTTTTCATTTGTTCTCTCTTCTGACCGTCTTGTTTCATTGTTGAAACGGACACCACTGGCAATTAGAACAGGAAACTGTAGAGACACTAATAGTAACTTTTTTTTTTTTTCCCCAAAGGAAAAAAAGGAAATATAAATTGAGCTATTCCTGAGTATGTGTTTGACTTGGTTTTTTTATTCTCATTTTTTTTACCTATTGAATTGGTTTGTGCCAATAGATATGCTAGCTACAGCCATTGCTCTCTGGAATGAAGTCAAGTCAAATAAGATTTTAAATCATAGCATCAGTATCTTGCATGAAACATGCTGCATGCTTCATACTTTTTAAATTATTATTTTAATACAAAAGTAATTAATACCATCGTGGAAATATGTGTGTGCCATGGTGGTGCTGCTTTTTCCCTATCTAGTGAATACTTCCCACTTCCAAAAAAGCCTTAGAAGGTATAGAGGACACAGTAACACTCTAAAAGACTTCACATGTACATCTTGTTGCAAAATTGTTGTTGTTGTTAATAGCTGTTATTTGCTGATCTAACATCTAATATGTATGCGTGTATCCTGTATTGCAGAATAAATCCGCAGCCCACAGATAGTTCTGAACCATTTCAAAAGGACAGGGCTTTGTGTAATCACCTTTGGGTACTACTCTCTCATAAGAGATGTGCTGAGCAGCCAGGATTTCACGCCTTTGTGGTGGTACTAATTAGTGTTGTGTTAAAAGTCACCTTAAAAAGAATGAAGTGCATCAAATGCTGCTAGCAATAGAAATGTTTTTGCTTTTTTTCTCTTTGCTCACTTATACTTCTGAATTATCATATTGTAAGAAATTATTTCAATATTAATCAGAGTAGGTTCTGTAGATATTAGGAGCTGGTGAAGTAGTACTCTTAGGACTAGTTATTTCTTTCATATTATTGTACTTTTCAAGACATTTAAAAGTTATATTACAGCGTCAGGCATCCTCTGTTATCAGAAGTGAGAGAAAGAGGTTAGACAAGCTGAAATGAGCATTTTAGGTTTAACTAGTTTAAAAATGTATAAAATATGGCTTCTTGGCACTCGGTCACTGGGGAGGAAAAAAAAAAGCTGTCTTTGTAACCTCGTAGTGTCTTTAGCAATAAAAGTATAATTCTGTTTTCCCTAAAAAGCATATAAACTCTTGGCAACAGTGGTAGATACGTGGTATTAAAGAAGGAAATAGACCTACAAAGTAATGTAACATTTTAAGAGTTGTTTCTTTTTCTTCATTTTTCATTTTTTCTGGAAAGCCATATTGCACTCTTAGATAAAAAGATAATTTCAAGCTAAAGACCTTTCAGATAGATACATTAAATATACAGAAATATAATTTTAATGTAATCTGACATAAGAATTAATAGTTTTAATGACATTTAAAGCTATCTGCAGTATTGTATAATGTGGTAATTTGTGAACAGTTGAACAAGAAGTTCATTTCATGTACACTTTAATTTGTGAACTTCCATGTTCACATGGTCCAAACAAATGATCTCATCCTGACTATTTCCGAAGTCGAGTTGCAGATGTTGTTAAATTTATCATGTCCAGTTCTCATATTATTATTGCAGTAACTTTTTGGGCTCTTTACTCTCTAAGAGTGTGGTAGGCTTTGATATTAACAGATTTCCTCAGAGAGGTGTTTATAACCGCTGCAGCCTTTGACACTTTTTCCATCAACTGTTTGACTGGTTCAGTTTTAGTAATGTTTTTCCATCAGCCTTTTCCATTCAGAGGAATTTATGTTCCATCTGAGTGTTACCTCTTAATTCAATTTTATTTCAGTGATATTTATAAAGATTATATAGGACAACAGGAGAGAAGGCTTAGAAGTTCGCAGTCAGTCATATGTATTTTTTCATTCAGTCAGTACATGAATGGGGCTTATGGCTTTATCTGCAGGGGTGATCCCTGGGGTTTTATAGGAACAACCTTGTTGAATGGAATTATAGCACCATGATTAGCCATGACAATCCTCAGAATAAATGCAGTGTTGCAATTAAACAAGCATCAAACGCTTCAGAGATGTCGCTGGGTAGTGGACAATGCCATTCAGTTTTGGTGTCACATGTCATGAGCAGGAGGCATTTATTGTCACATACTCATAACTGAATTCCTAGAGAAACTTGATTTGGATCTTTTTCTTCAGTTGGCCTGATTTTTCTGGGAAAAAGAAAAAAAAAAGGGGTTATTTTGGGCAGCAGATGTGATATTTGTCAAATTTGTACAGTAACTGCAACAGAGAACTAGGTAGTAAACTTGAAATTTTTATTTGCTTTCAAGGTTTCTAATACAAAAAAAAAAATAATACTCAGTATCATGACTGTGTTGCACACAGTGCTATCTGCGGGGCATCTCTTCACAGATATTTTGTAGTGAAAACCGTAATGTCATCCATAAGTATTTTGTTTTGACCTTTTAACCTGTTTAACAAAAAGCTTTTACTCTGTCGTTATCTGTAGCTTACTAGTTCTCCTTAAGTAAATAAGTAGGTGGTTTATAAACCCTTTTGCAACTGGTTGATACTTTTTAATGTATTGTAAGGTCAATAGACAAGACAATAACATGCACAGAAAAGGCTTAACAGTGTTTGGAGAGGGAAAAAGAGAACGTGGTTTCAAACAAAGTTCTCTTGTTCCAAGTGCAGTTAACTCATGGAATTTAAATAAACTTCTAGACTACCTCAGTAGGTTCATTAACTTCTGGCAACATCATATTCCTAGTTGATTTTGTTGTTCTTTTTGCCAAATTTAAATCATTGTGGGTTTGAGTTTATTTGAAGCAATCATACTTCATACTGCTATATGTACTTTACTGTAGCTTTATTTCTATAGTAAATTTTACTGCTTCCTCTCAAAAAATGAAAAAAAAAATAGTGTGTTATGTGATGATCCTTTAACATAAACCATCAATCCACAGTGAAATCTGTTGATGATGAAGATCACAGGTACTTTGTGATCAGGATTTAAGACAGGTCATGGCAAAGACACCTCTAGGGCTCTGGAAGATAAGGCAGATACGCGTAAAATCTATGTGATGAGAAGCCGTTCTTCATGGCATATGTTTGCAGCTTTGTTTATGGTTTATCAGGGATTATGAACAAAGTAACGAGACCATATGAGAGAAGTAGTGGTGACTTCCACACGTTTCTACGCTGCCAAGTGCGGACTGTGAAGTGACTTAAAACTGCAGACTGTCCCTGGATTCCAGTTTAGTTTATCTACAGGTAGTAAATGGGAAGTTTTTAATCTGTTTGTTAACTAAAGAAACTATTGATTTTTGGCGGGTGCTGTTGCAGCTGCAGTCACTGTTAAGAAAGACAAGTGACAGGATACTGGTTGTGGAGAAGAGGGGAGATGAACACAGGCAGGACCAAATTGTTACTGATTGTGAGGGGGCAAGACAATGAAGAACCCATTGAGATAGTTTGTCCACCTTGTGTTTGGTGTGTATTTACAAGAAAAAGGGTATGAAGTGTCCTGATAGGGTTTTCAGCTGCCTTGAACAAATCTAGCGTGCAGTGAAGTGGGTGCACTGCCTTATTGTTACTCTCATTGCCAGTTTTGAGGCTTTAATGCCAGAGGATTTCTCTAGGCTTGTGTTCTGCAATCAGCTTGTGCACAGCAGTCTGCGTGCAGATGATCATTACTAGTCCTCTGCTGGGTGTTGCACAGATCCACAGGTCAGCTGGTGGTCCTCTCTGGGCTGTTTCAGTGAAAAGGAGTGAGATTGGCTCAATTTAAATAATAGGCATCTGCTAGCCTAACTCACATGACTGAAGGCAGTGGAAAGCTTGCTTTCATTAGAAGAAAACTGACTAGGAGGTTTGAAGTTGTCAAACTTCAGCAAGAGGCAGCAATGAACAAGCAGTGGGGATGGTAACATCTACCACTGATACTACTGGGTTCAGAAGGCAGCTTCTATGCAGTTCGATATCCAGAGCAAATGGAGGGTTAAGCTACAGCAGCTTTACAAAACTTTTTGGAACTGTTTTTAGAGACAGTGAGACAGATGTACTCCTGTGGGGTAATAAAATCAAAGGCAAGCATGTGTAAATGCTGGAGGAAGGTGGTCTTGAGTTAGGAAATGCATTGGAAGAACTTGCTTTTCAAAAAAATCTCTCTGCCATAAAAATCATTGCTGTTGACGTTCCTTTTTGTCAAAAAACACGTCTTACTAATTGCATGTGAGTGGAAGAGGGAAGGGGAAAAACAATAATAAAGAACAGATCTTCCTGAACAGCTTCTCATGCATCTGAAGAGAAGGACCCCAGCAAATTTCATCATTTTTCGTTGGAATTTGTCTGTTACTGTTAAATTTGCAGAGACAGTGTTTGCCTGTCATGATGCTGCTGATTGTAAAACAAAGTGCGTGAGCTTACTGGGTTTGGGAAGGGTTTGATAGCTTTGAGTTTGGCACTTTCTGTGATAGCGTAGGATGCTTGTTTGTCTGGGGAAATAATCCACAAGGCAATGAAGCATTGCAGCTAATTAAAATCAGAGGGAATATTTGAGCTGTTTTGGGGCGATGTAATCCGCTGGCTAGTGAGATTAAACTTTGGGTACAAAAGAGAAATATATTTCGGGTAGAATTCCAAGTGTTCAAAGCAGAGATGCAAAATTCATTAATGTTGTTCTGTGATTATACAGTTAGCCTTTTCCTTGCCCTTAAGTTTACCTTGGCTAAGGCACTTGTAGTTAAATGGCACTGTGAAAATTACTGGAAAACATTAACATTAACTTGTTATTGTAAGCTGACATCATGCTGAGCCTGATGGGAAGTAAAAATTTATAAATAGCTTGTCCATATGCGTAAGGCAAAAATCTGCTGAGTTTCAGCAGTAGCATGATTCATGTATTTGCTGTAGTTTAAGTTTCATTGGAAGTTATCTATGTTTCTATGAACTTCATAGTTTCAAAAAGTATATAATATCAGTAGAAAACATCAGGAAGATCAGTGATCCAAACCCGATGAATCTGAGGAAATGCTGTCAATATTTTCTCTGCATTTTTGGTCATACAATCTGCTTCTTAATGGCACATGTATATTCTTTCCACTGTTTGCTCTGGAGAGCAAAGTGCTTTCAAAAAAGTATACGTAAAGCATAATTTAGTCATTTTTTCCTCCCCAGATAAATTGTCATGCACATGCTTACTATCTGTGAAATGGAACTTAAAGGATCTGAGCTAAGTCTGTCTCTGGGATGCATCCCCGGTAGATTTTAATTAAATCACTTAATTGCACTGTTTCTGTGCCTGCAAGACTTTCTTCTATAATAATTCTTCTGGAGTATGGGGAGAAACTACAAACATTGAGAATCAGTATGCCATTACATAGGTAAAAGCTTTATTTCTTCATCATTCATAAAAAAGAAGCAAAAGGATGGCATGTATTTTGGGAAGCCAGTCCTCTCTCAGATGATCTTCCTTGCTGGAAAGTGTCTGTGTCCACATTCTCCTGTGCTGAACACTATTGCTCTGTAGTACAGTGAGCGTGAAAATTTTCTTTTTCCTCTCATGATACAACTCATTGGGATCCTCTTACATGAATTGCTTTGTAGACGTTACTGTAATTAAAAGAGTTTGCATTACATGCACTGTCCTTTGTGCTGTTGTCCTATATACTGCCTTTGTAAAGCTGAACTACTCATTATTCATGTTTACGCTTGAAATTCAGTTTGACTTATCAACGAGTTAAGCCCACACTTTAGCTATGTTGTCTAGACATAAAGCTATTTCTATTGCATGTTTCAGTTTGCATGTTCCTTTTTTATAGGTATAATTTTGTTAGGGGAAAATCCTTACGAGTTCTACCTGCGTTAGACTGGCAGAGTTCAGCTGTGTTAGGCTCCGACAAGGAGTATGGCATTTGAGTTCAGTGTCCAGGCACTAACAGGGGTGTGTTTGATGTACCTGTGTAGCTGTAGCCCCCAGTGTCCCCGTTGTTACGAGCAACGGGTAAATCGTAAATATCCCTTAGCAAACAAGTGCACCTTGGTCTTTTATTTACTTTTTGTCTGCTTCATTTGGACGTGTGCAGAATAACTGTGTTACAAGGACGTAGTCTGGGAAATAATAACTTCAAATTGTTTAACCATCATCCCTTCCGCTCCCCCACTTTAAACAGCTTTTTTTTTCCTCTTTTTTAAGGAGGGGGAAAGCATTATATCCTTCAAAGAGGCCAGATTAAGACAGTGATGGGTGAGGTTTTATGATGGCAGTGTAGACTTGAAGCTAGAGAAACTTCATTGTATCCTTCCTACTGTTTGTTCTGCTCAGAACTGCAGGCTGAGCACAATTTTCAGATGCTTGCAACATGCAGTCTGGTTTGTTCATTTCTCTAGACTTTCAGATTTTGGTTTGGGGCTGCTGGGAAGATAAGAGGTATGTTTGCAGAGAGTAGAAGTGCCACCAGCTCCACAGCAGCCTCTTTCATCTCTGGTCAGTCTGGCTGGTTTAGGAGGATGTGAGTGACATTCTTACTCCTCAAGTCAGCTTTGCCTTTTCTTAGCACCATCTGCTTCTTGAGGTTTTCTGTTTTCTCATCAGTGAATCTGTCCATAGGTCTTTTGGTTGGGCTTCTCTGCCTGGGACGTGTACTTTTGGTTATAAGATGCATGATGGTTTAAAAAATATCTTAAATCCTAATGGTAAAAAAGTCCTAATAATTATTAAGTCAGACTTGGTGTCAGGTTTCTCTGCAAACAGACAAAGCCGTGTACTGTTATGATGTTGGCTGGCAGGAGACTTCTCACTGTTTTGTGTTTTCCTAATACAGAATTTGTTACATGCGCAAATTCAGTTTCACCTGGACTAAAATAGGAAGAAAAACCTAAAGAAAAATGGTATTGCAAGTGGTGTCAAAAGAACTTTCATCTGTGAAATTTCACATTTGTTAGCTTGTTTGAGACAAAAGCAGTTTATCTTCAACTTTAAGAATATATTATTAATAATGAATGTTTTGTTGTATATATCTATCACTGAGAATAAAGCTACTTTGCTATTTTTTAGCATTTTGTACCTTTCATTAGTTATGGCACATTCATAATTTTCAGATTATTAAACAGCTGTGTTATTCTTGCTCAGTTATATGGAGTTAACTGGTATTGTATTTTTATTCATAACATCAGACACTTTCATACCTTATTTTACAACTTCTTAGTTCAATCAAAATATGCTTGCCTGCATTTTAATTAAAACAACTCGATCTTTTATAAACCTGGCTTTATGAATTTCGATAGATGTATTTGGAAGAAGGATTTAAAAGCCCTACTTTCTCATGAATAATAAAACAAAATTGTGTAATTAGATGATGAAATGTGCTGACAAAACAAAGCTGAAATTATGGAAAAATTGAATTGTGAACCAGCTGTTGCTTTAAAGGAAAAAAAAATATACAGTTTTCAGGAAAATATTTGCAAAGGGAAATATTTCAATGTCAGATGAGTTTATTAATCCATACAAAAAACAAATTTAAGGAAGCAGTATTCATATATAGTAATCATATAACTTATATTTGGCAGAAATAATAATCTTATTTGCTAGTCGTGAAATTAAAGACTTCAAAGAAAGGAGGTGGTAGGAACAAAGGGTGATGTCTGTAATAATATGGTATGTATGAATGATCCAGGACTATGAGAGTGATGTCATAAGTGATGACTGTTCTAACACATTTGTTTGGGGACAGCAAGAGATTTGTGAATATTTGAGATTCCTCTTCAAGATATTGTCTTGTAAGTATGGAAATAAATTCAGAATATTTACTCGCACACACACGCACACTTTTTTCCCCTCTGTTTTTCGCATTTTTAAATACCTCAGCTGAAGGAAAGCCTTAACATTTGTCATAGAGTTGATCGATCCATACAGTTGCTAAATCTCAGTGTGGCAGAGGATAAGTCATGTGCTGTGAGAAGGCAGGGCACAGGGGTGCCACCAGCACTGTCTGGTGCAGCACGTTTTTGTGCTGTGGTTCTGTAGTCATTTTAAACTCTTACCCTGCAACTTGTATAATGGCCTTTGTTTGCCCATAGTAGCATGAACTGCAGGGACCGTGTTCATACCATCCTTGCTGCTGATACAATGTTATATTTATTTTCCACAAGTATGAATTTTTGCAGACCAGGATGATATCAGAAGGTAACCAGATAGTTATAAACTCTCCTGTCTATTTTTTTATAGCTATCTTCTCGGAAAACTGGGGGGAAATAGTTGAGGATTTTAGTCCCATTTTAATTATCACACTGGCACTTTTCATCTTTAAGAAAAAAGGGATTTTTAGTGCTTGTTTTTCCCTAGAGATAATTATTGTAACTTTGAACTTTTTATCATCCTAATAAAAATGTCTTCACCTGTCACAGCAGCTTGCCAGTTTTTATCTTAGATGGTCATAGTAAAAAAAGAAGAAAAATTGAGCCTTGGTTTCAGAATACAGAGATAACCGGCAGTTGCATTTCTCATACAAGAAGAATAAAACTTTATCTGCCTTTAAATGAGAGAAGAAAAGAAAAATAACATTTGAGGTTTTCTCACTAGCCTGTTAATTCTCAAGCAAAAGCTTTTGATGGAACAATCCCTAAAAAACACACTTAGCTTAATGCAGTAATCTCCTTACTCCTGCCATTTTGCAAGCACCCTTTTTTGGCTTTCCCTGTTGCTTCAGCCTCCGTAGCTTGGTGAGTGGCCTGTTTTTCCAAGCTTAGTATTTACACAGTGTTCTCTTTCTTTTGGTGAAACCTCTGTGTTCTTTCCATTTCTTTTAGGGAGCTAGATGATCTGTGCTGAGAATGTACAGTTAGGGTGACATGAGTTTGCTTTTTTTTTTTTTTTCTTCTTCGAGAATCACTGAAATGAACACTGGCAGCATTGTTTGAGTCTTGCACTTAGGAATGTGTCCTCTATACCTAATTTCATCCAAATGTAACTGAGGGCGTGCATGCAGAAGTTTTTATTGCTTCAGGTCAGCTTAAGGGGAGAAAAGTTTAACTTTGCTACTTCACTGAGAAGTGTCTGCAATTATATAACCTTCAATATGTTTTTGGAAAAATCTGATTGTTTAAAAAAGGCACTTTGTGCAGCAGCTTACTGAAGGCTGTGTTCTCTTCTAAATCCAAGCATGCGTGCATGCGCACCAAGTATCTACCTAATCATTATTTCTTGTTGGAAGTTAAAAGTTTATTGTAAATTTCAGAAACCTTTGTTCCTCCTGTAAAAATAATGCTACAGAACATTAAGGAAGCGCGTCACAATAGATCAACTTTTGCAGTGTCTGTGTACATACGCGAGAGAACTCTAGGCATCAGAAAACATTTAAAGGCACTTGCTAGATGTTGTAGTTTATACAAGTTTTCATCCACTGTTGCATTGCTTCTTTATTGTAATAGAGTGTTTCACAGTTTGAATACAGCACTTTGAGCGGATACAAGAACCTCTAAAGATAATGATCAGCTTCATATCATATCAAAGTTGATGTCGGGGAGAAAAATGCCTCTTCTTGCTTCTCATGTTTTATATTTTAGACTTAGCTGATGTCTAATCACTTAAGTATTTATTTTTTTCCAAAAAAAAAGTAATACGCATTTCTTTCCATTTGATCATCCAAAATGAAGACTTGGAAAATAGCAGCTATTATGTCTTTGGGTCTTCTTGGGTAGTAAGAAAACACTCAACTTTCTCATGCCATGGCAGGGAGACACAGAAGACTCTCAGTGCTGCATCTGAAAGCGTGCTGTTTGGTGGGGAATGGACGTGAGCAGGACAGAAGAATGTGTGTGCTGATTGACCAGGGAACCAATCTGACTGTTTAATTTTTTTGCTTCTTCCCTACCCACTCTCCTCTGCTTTTTTTCTCCCTTTCTTAAGGCTTCTACAACTGAAAAACAAGGATGGAGCATTGACAATGCCAAGGAAGGGAGGGAAAGGACTGGAGATTGGGAATGACTGGAGAGCAGAACACAGCTCCCCTTCACTGTCATGCTGGGTCCTTGGGTTTTGCAGATAAGGATGTAGTGTCATGCCTGAGATAGCTTTGTGCTTTTGGTTTTAGCTTCATTTTTGGTTTTGTGGGAGTTTGTTGTTGTTTTTTTTTTAACTTGTGATGTTCAGCACTAAAAAGTCCTCCTGTCTTGGTGGTTTTACCTGCAGCACGTTAGGACATTCTGGCTCAGAGTTAGTACAACCTTGTGGACCAAAGGGTCTCAGAATGATCAGTCACAGTGTCTACACTGGTCCCCGTTGTGCATCCAAGTGTCTGGATTTCGTATGACTTGCACTGTTCTAACAACTCTTGCCCACTTTGACAAGCAGTATGTACGGTCCTTCCTGACTCCTGAACAGCCTACTCAAGGAAAGAAAACATTTGTGAGCATCCTGCATCTCACCATCTCTGCTGCAGGGTTTCACAGAACTACAGAGAATATCTTGAGTATTGTGTCTTTGGTCATGGTGGAAGGACTCCCAACATCTCAAAGATGGTTTCAGTCTGCCTTCTGGTGTTTTAATTCATATCAAATTTAAAGATAACTGCAGTCATTTTGTAATCTTCATAAATCTTTCTCTACGGAAGTGCAAATCTTTTGTGAAACTACCTTTAAAAAAGAAAAAATGATTAACACATTACTTTAGTATAATAGAATAACAACCCCACATACAAAAGGAACATCATGACCTCATTGCATTTATGTAAGTGAGAAATTTAGTAGAGGATTTTAAGTTGAGTAGTATTTTGGACTTGAGGAGAGCCTTGTACTGGAAAACCTGTCTCTTTTATTATCTGTATCAAACAGTCTCATAAAACTTGCTACCTCCCCATGCAAACATTGCCTGCCTTGTAGTCTTAGATCATAGAAGCTGCAGCGATATTGCTATAAGTCAAACAATGACCTGTCATGCATGATGGAAGTGAAGAAGTACCGAGGTTAACTGTTACAAATTGCTTGTTTGGTTGCCTAAATTTTTATCTTACATAAAATAAGGCTTTGACTAAAACAAGCAGACATTATTTACAATTTCAAATTTAGTTTAGGTGTTCCAAAACCTCGTGCTGAAAAAAACAATTCCTTTGTGGGAAAGCTTTCTAGATCTCTATAATTTGGAGAGGGGACCTGAATAAATGACAGAGGGCTTGCACTGAAATAATGAGAAAATCTATATTTTGCATATGTCAAAAGTCAGACCAATGTAAACTGCAGTAGTTGAACATTGTCTTTGAATGTCAACATTTTTCAAGAGTGAATCAAACTCTAGCACGTGTTGCACCTTGTAATTCTACAACTTAACTATGGTTTATGTCCTCTGAGTTTTATCTTCAGAATGGTATTGAAAGGATATGGTTCATATAGAGACTGAATTGCAGAGGCGTTTTGATTGCCTTTTCAATACTGAAATTCTTACCTGCACTAATTTAAATCCACAAATTTGACCTACTTAATGTGCACAGTTCTCCTTCTCAAGACCTTTTGCTTGAACTATTAAACTACTTAGGTTTCCTTTGTATTTAGGAGGGATGCACTTTGGGAGTTGTTTTCAAAGCTGAAGAGATTAACTTAATTTAAGCTTCTAGGAAAAAAATATGATAGCCCCTTCGTAATTGTGAAACAGATTTTATATTATTGCTTAGAAGTAAATCCCTTCTTGTTCCTGGAAATGAGCAGAAGCACAGAAGACTAAAATCAGAAAGGTTAAGGCACGAAATGACTTTCAATTAGCAGAGGTTATAAAAGACAGTAAGAAGAGCTTCTGCATATACATTATTTTCCTTTCTTATCCCTTTTTTTTCCTCTAGTGTCTATTACTTAAAAGAGGTAATGGCAAGCCACAACAAATAGAGAGAAATGAGTAGTAGTGGCAAGTTTGTGCATTGGTTTTCATGAAAAAGGTTAATTTTGAGTCAATACTTTAATAAACCATTTTATTTAGCAGACAGTTGCACAGGCAAGAGCAGGCTAAAGAAGATGATTCAAGGTGGAGATTTCTGGTGACTCTCTGAAATGTTTGGAAGCATGTGCTTTTGCAAAGTGTTTTGTAGAAAAAGATAAAAATTCAAAATTATCTTGGAAAAAAGATTTTAGAAAGAAGGTTTGCCATCAATAAAATGAAGTTCAGTGCAGAAGACGTCAGAAGATAGTAAAAAAAGAAAAGACAAGATGACAGCTATCTTTCCAGGATGTTTTTTGCCTACATACAGAGCACCTGCTAACACAGAGAGATGAAACTTTGTTTTGTTGTTTCTGTCAAAGGGGCCCCAGTGGGATCTCTGTGTTTAATAAGTACCTCACTAGGAAAAAATCTGGACTGACTGAATGGTGTCCAGAGAACAGTTGTTTACTGAGAGGGCAAAGATGAGAGTGGAGAGGAACACCTTACCTCAAGAGCTTGGATTTTGAGTGTGAAACACTAGAAGAGCTAGCATACAAATATCTTGGAATCTGCTTTCTTGGCTGTTTTCAGTATTAGGATGCTTAGGCATTTGTTTCATTGGAGAACGTTTAAACCCTGCCTCAGTGTTTGTATGGATTAGATAGTCTCTTGACATCTCTTCTGTTCTGTTTCTGTGCTTATTTGAAACCACTGCAGCTGTTTTTCCACTTGAATAATTTCACAAAAAATAACCCAGATGAAATTGTGTCAAGTTAATACTATGCAGCAGCGTTTATGTTTCCAAAACAAGCAAACAAACAAAAATTTTAACCCTGGGAGCAAGTGACAGCTGGAATGCGAGAAACCAAGATCTGACATGTAAAAATCTGGATATAAAGGCTTTTCTTTTCCCAAAGTGAAGTGAAGACCCCAGCTTGATCCGTTAGTCATAAAATTGTCACTTTCCAAGTATGCAGTGCTAATAGTCTCTTAAGTTGAGGGTGTTTCCATATAAAATGCTCATGTATGTATTTTCAGAAATGGTCTGATAATACTTCTGAAGCTTCCTAAATCCTGCACATTGCCAGTTGCAATAAATAGTGGGGGATGTACGTTTTCAATTTGCATGGAAACTCTGTAATATCTATCAATGTGTAGGCAAAGAGAATTTCAAATTTGGAGGCTGCAAGTTAAAGAAAGAAGGGGAGTCATTCTGCTCTTCCTCCTTTTCCAGCTTCCAAAACTCCTTAACCCGGGCAGGATCTTTCCCATTAAGTTTCAGTTTTGCACTGCATAGTTTCATACTTTTCCATTTAGAAATTAACTCACCTGGGTGTTGCCTCTTCACTTGCATATGAATGGGAAAGGTAAAAACTAAGTGGGATGATATGGACATCGTCATTTGTGTCAGAAGTGTGTGTTATGTACCCTCTCCCATAAGGGGAGAGGATGGGTATTATAGGGGTTGGGCCTGCAGAGTCACTCTCCACTGTGCAGTTGGTATCGGCTTTCATACATTATCCAGTATTTCCTTTTCATGCTTATGATCTAGATGTCTGTACATCTTTTTGTAATTCCATTTTTTCTCAATGCTCTTCTATATATTCAATGCTAATTGAAAAACGTATTTTTGAATAGCAAAGGAAGGTCTCTAAGAACAGGAATTATTTGTGGTGTTAACTGTCTGACCAGAAAGCTGCAGGTCATGCTTTCTATTTTGGTATCTTGAATTCTTTCCTTTGTGGTAGCTAGGAAGCGTCATATTAGGCTTTTAAGGGCAGCTCTGGAGGAGATTGTCCTGACGTGCACTAACCCAGTGCGGGAGCTTGGTCTTGTCTGCCCTTGGAAAGGGAAGGTGTGAAGCCCAACTGCCCACTGTGTTTGACCAGAGCCCCAAATGAAAGATCTCAGAAGCAGGGATAAAGATGCTTTCCTTTCAGCAGTTCAGACTGGCTGTAGATGATAACTTTTACTGCCTTTTAAAAGCTTTCTGCTCAGTGTGCGAACTTCAAAGACCCCTGTCTCCTTGGCTGTACTGGTATGGTGAAGCCAGCCACATTCCATCCAGTAGGCCAAGCTGCTGGTTGTGCTCCATGGACACTTGAGCTGGCACTGCAGAGCAGATAGCACCGCAAAAAGGTAGAAAGATGCAGGATGCTTAAGTTGGCGAGGGCCAGTAGGAGTAGTGTTCATCAGGCTGTCCTCTGAGCAATTCACTGAGGTTAACATCTTCCAGCATTTCCTAGGGTTCATTGTTCAATTTCTGTGAAGGGTGAATTTTAAAGAATAAGCAATTTAAGGGTTTCATCTGTTGCTTTGCCAAATAAATACATGTTTTTCCTTGAGTAATAGTTGTTCCTTTTGCAGGTGGTTGTTTTCATCTTACAGTTATTTGGAAGAAAAGCAGTGACTACAAACTCTAGTTTCAGTTATTTTTTTTATTTTTTTCTCTTTATTTAGGTTTTTCACTTGCTGCAGTCGTACTTAGAATCAAAACAACTTGTTAGTTCGGACTTTCAGCAGGGACTGGGTGACATCGTCACCTGTGTAAGAACCAAACTGTGGTTGGCTAAAAGGTAAGATAAAATGCAAGGTATCTGTTTATACACATAGGTTACTAACATAGAGGTCTTGGCTTAAAGTAATTTTTTATTTTGGCAAGGTGGACATACTTATTTCTCTGGAAACATCTAGAATTTAGATACCTTATAGGTTTGCTCTGGGTTTTTTGTGTTTTTCTTTCAAAAAGCAACAATGAAAAATATAAGTATGCTTCACCTGTGTACATTATTGTTTTTGAGTCTTGTCTTAGTTGAATCTCAGGTAAATTTTACAGTCCAGTCATTAAAAAAAAAAAAAAGATGAATGAAAGTACAGAAGCAGCTCTTTTGAGGATGAATGTTGCTTCTGGGCTAAGCAAAAAATGCCACATACACATGGTTTTTATGCTACTATTTTCTCTGACTTTGACCTTTACAAAAAAGTAGTAGAAAAATGTCATGGCAATTGTTGAAATTATCAGAAGTTTTTAGCTGCCCACAAGCAATCCAAGATAGTTTTGGAAACATTTTCCTGAGGTTTCTGTAAAAGGATCTTTCGATGACCTTGATACTGCAGTCAGGAAACTTCTTTTTTTTCTTTTCTCTCTCTCTCTTTTTTTCTTCTTTCTTTTTTTCTTTTTTTAATTGCTTTTAAATCTACTTGATCTCATCAATTACTTTTGAAAATTCCCACCAGAATAAGTTGTGGACAGAGAGCACAAGACTTTGCCTAAATAAGTGGGTAAAATATTCCAGAATGCAGTTTGCACAAAGAAGGGAGATCACCAATGCAGTCTAGTGTAGATCTCTGATAAAACAGGTTTTGCTTTGTGATCATCAAAAGCAAAATTGTAAGTGATTTGGAGAAGGGTGGAAGAAATCTTCTGCCAGTGAACTGAGTTGGGGGTAATCAAGAATACAGTTGATCTCCGAGAATTACAGAGGTGTCTCCTGAGGGAGTGATGATGTAGCAGGTAAAACTTGGTATAAATAATTGTGAAATGATACACATGAGTAAAGCACTCTGTACTTTAGTTGGGGAAAGAGTGGTTGACCAAGCAGACTTTCTGTTTGAAAAAAATCACTGTCATTCTTGGTGGAGCTCAAGAGATGAGGGAGCAAATATCATAAACAGAATGCAGAAAAAAAAACGGAAAACACACTTATGTTTGTGTATTAATCTGTGTTGAATGTTTAAACATTGTGTGAATCCCACAGATGATACAGTAGAAATGAGGAACAGTAAAAAGACTGACAGTGAGCATAGAATAGTTTCTAGAAGGGAAGTGACTAAATAGACAGGATTTTTTTTTTTTTAGCCTGGAAAAGGGATAACTGAGGGATGACACAGAAAAAAATAATACTGAGTCACATGGAAAGGGGACAGGTAATTAGCATCCCTTCCAATGCAAGATGGTAGATTTAAAAGGAACAAAATAATGAAGGTTTTCATGTAATTTTAGTTTAGTTGTGAAATTCCATGTACAAGGTACTGTTGTTTATAAAACTATCTGGATTTTTAACAAATGATTGAACAGCGTCATAGAAGGAAAGCCCAGTAAGGTTACTAAATATGTAGATACCACAGTTGGCTCAAGAAGTTCTTCAGCAACCTTGAAGGTCAAGAGAGAGGTTTTGGCAGATGTTGCTGTTTGTGTGCTTCCCTTTCCTGTGCATCTGGTCTCTGTCCTGGTCGGAGACATTTTGGTCGATCTGGTGGACTTTTGACTTGACTCAGCATAAGCGTTTTGAAGTCTTTGAATGAAGATGGTAAATTACATAATTAAATTAAATCCATTGATACTGTTACAAAGACAAAAACCCAAATGCCAGAGACCAAAATCAAGAGAAAGATACTAATGCTAAATAATTCAAACCTCTTTCTCCTGCGGCAAATATGTAAGGGCCAGGCTTTGTTCCTTGCAGATTTTAAATAAATTCTGTGTTTTCAAAGTATTTTTTCAGAACTGCTCTTCTTAATACATCAGTCATATTAGTGATGACTTCTATTATTATTATTGTTGTTGTTGTTGTTGTTGTTGTTATTAATATCTCCAGAAAGGAAATGCTTTTCAGGCTGTCTCTATAAATCCTGGTACGTGGTACAGGTCCCTGAAGGTACAGGTACCTGAAGAGATGTATTTTCTCTTTAACTTCCCTGTAAAAAGCTACAGCTGTATGTGCTAGTATTAACCCTCTGTCCATAGCACATTTTTATTTTGTGAGCTTGTTGTAGCCTCCTTTTCATACTTGTCCATTCTCAATTATACAGTTAATGCTATACACAAAGTTTTTTTAAATGTCTTTTTCTTTGGATAGTAAAATTTTATATTACTAGCATACAGGTTTCTAAAACTAAGTTAAGGCATTGGGGTTTTTTGTGGGCTTTATTTTTTTCAGACATTGGTTTTTACAAACATTTTTACAGAGATTGTTTTTTTTACAGACAGAAACTCTTTTTGCAAATTTCTTATATACTTTCTCAGTCTCTCTGAGTCTGTGCAGCTGAATGTCCTTAGACATGCTTTGAGCTAAGGTGTATTTTCTTTTTTTTTACTTTAAAAAAAAAAAAATCTTGAAAAAGGAAATAAAATATCCATGAAATGTTTGGTAACCAAATATGTTTTAAGCTTAAGACTACAATACATTATAAAGCTAAAAAACTTTGCTTTCCTCTTAACTTTCTGCTTGAGATAAGTGTGTTGAGTGTGGTGTGATTTAAAAACAAAACAAACAGAAACAACCCAAACAAACAACGCAAACAAACAAATATATGGAAATAGATGGTATTTGCTGGTAGTTTTAGCCTCCCAGGTTCAGCATGCGGCTTTACCATTTATGTGTGTCTGTGTGGAGCCCAACATCTGTTCTCTGATGAATGGTGGGTTTTGGGGGGTTTTGTTGTTGCTCTCTCTTTTTCTTGTTTTAAAGGAGTTTTGGGAGGTTGCTTGGCAACCGAGTTGTGAAACTCAGTAGATCTCTGTCTGTGGTATTTTTGACACTGGGAGAGCACATCAGGAAATGAGTGTTTCATTCATGCCCAGTCGTTAGCCTTGTTGGTATGTGTCTGCTGCTGGTCACTGTCACAGAGGGTGGTGGCTGGCTGGACCCTTGCTCCTTGTACAGTCATTCTTTCTGTTCAGGCATAGAGAGTGAGTACCCCAGAGAAAAATTAAGGAATCTCCATCTGTTTTTCCTGCTTTTTTCATAAGGAGATAATTTAGCATGCCACCAATACTGTAGTGCAGTGATTGTTTGAAAAAGGATATTAGAGGCCCTCGCTATTAATCTTAAATGCGTAAAAAAAAGGTAAAATAACAGGAAGATTATTTGTGAATTTGGGAAATGGGGAATTATTTCCAAACATCAGTATTCATCCACGTTTCTGTGCTAATTCTGTAAAGTTTTTGCTGGTTTTCTTTCAACTACATACTTCCTTTGTGCTGTAGAACAAACTTGAATTGCAAAATTTTGGATTGCATATGTAGCACTTAAAAATGAGGGTCAGTTGTATGTATATATATATGGAGGAAAGATTATCTTTCTTCAGCTGTTTGCTGAACTGGGTAGGGGGTTTTGTTTGTATGGGTTTGGGGTTTTTTGTTTTGGTTTAGCTTTTATCACTTTTTCAGGGCCAGAACGTATTTTCCTTTCATCAGAATGTGTTGTGCCTTTCCTGTAATATACTAATATCTCCTTTCTCTGACCTGATTTTGCTTTAGAGAATAAAATAATGGCTTATGATCCCCAAACTGAATTTCATAAAACACTTTTCCAACTGGTATTTTCTGTTTGTTTTGCAGGCAGGCTTCTCATGTTAGTGCAACATGATTTCTTTTGCTCCTTTGTAGAATATATTAAAATATCAGATATTTTGACTATCCAAAAGCAGTATTTCAAGTTTCAATGTTTTGGTGAATGAGACCTGCCTTCCATCCACTTCTGAAAGTGATGTTAGAAATTTACTCTACTTGCAGGTTTATACTTTATTTACTGTGTTTTGTTTTGTTTTAGAATACACTTGTTTGTTAGTCTAAAGTGGTTTGGTAATGTTGCTGCTTCCACCTAACCCCAAACCAGGGTTAGTTCCTTGAATTTTTTGCAAGTATGGAGGATGCAGGGAGAACAGAAATTAAAAAATACATAAAATCTGCTTTGTTGGAGAACTGAGGTGGTGAAATGAAGTAATGGAAATTCCTCTGGTGAAAGCTTTTAAAAAAAAATTCAATATGTCAAACTAAGCCTTTGAAAGTGCTCAAAGCTCTTTCATATGAATTAAAAAAAAAAAAAAAAAAGAGAGAGAGAGAGAGAAAAAGTAGGTTTTAGCTCAGTTGTATACCAAGGAGTTAGAAGACTAAATCTAGATGCCTTCTGCTTCATAAATACAGAAAGCAAGAAGAGCAACCTTTGGAGCTGGTAATTTGTTGTACAGAAGTCCCGGAAATATCTGTCTTGTTTCATTTGTAGCACTTGGCATGGATAAGTATTGGTATTGGAAAATTTGTGAAATCATGTCGTTGCACAGCTTTGCTGTAGGACGCTGACTTCTAGTGTTTTTAGTATAATCTATTAATTTTTTTTTTCAGCCTTCCTTCTTACTGAGACCACAGGAGGGGGAAAAGACTTTGAGGTTCTGCCAGAAGTCAAATAACATACTCTGCTAACCTCTAGCCATGTGCCACTTCTTAGCTGAGAGCTTGCCTGCACTGGGAAAGTTTACTTCTAAGGCGGCTGCTTTCTTGCAACTGGCTTGTGTGGAGCAGCCTTGTATAAAACCGACTGGCTTTGCATTTTTCAGAGTCACTCATTGGTCTGGGATGGATGGGCTGCACACGGTGTGTGCCCCTAGCTTTATAACCCAAATTTCCATGTGCGGGGGTGCTGCTGCTTAGCACTCTGCTTTATGGATGGGACTGTTAAACATACAAATGAGTCTTGGCATAAGGGCACAAGATTGACATTCGCACAACAGATAAGTGCACAAGTTTTTCCAGGGTCAGGCTCAAAAACTGGATTCACTGTCCACTGAGATATGTGCTCCTCAGTTTTCTCCAGGCTGACTCTAGATTGATGCAGCTATAACTTCTTTGAATGAGAGACATTTTGTGGGCATTTCATAACAATTGATGGCCATGGCATTCCAAGTAGTGTCCCCTTTTGTCCCCCCTGCTTTTGTTAGTGCTGTGTGGGTGTCAACAGGCTGACAACCAGTCTTAGGTCCTTCCTAGAAGGAACTTCTTGCAAGGTGCATTTGGGCCATTTGCATGGAAAGCAAGCACGTGACCTCACTGTGGTTTCAGGACATCCTGGCTCAAAGAGTGTAACCTAAATATGCCTTTATTCTTCTCATTGCCCCTTAGGAGAGACAGCGGTAATTTCTAGTGTGCAGGCTATTAAAGGCAAGTGTTTTGTACTCTTCACAGTGGCTGGCTGGAAGTGTACAGGGGCATGTGCATATCTAGATACGGGTGCAAGTGCACATCGACTCTCTGCAGCATTGCATGCCAGCTCTCTGGGATTTTTGGAAGGGAGAAATTTTTGGGGAGCTGCAAGGAAGGTTTTGTACTTTCAAAATAGCAGGAAGGCAACAACTAAGGAGAATGTAAGATCATTTTCCTGGCAGAGTGATGCTCCTCTTCATATAGTTCCCTTGCCTCTTTCTCTTCCACTGCATCAAGATAAGCCTTTTTGTCTGTCCAAGGCCACATCCGCCTTTAGCATCTTCCTGTTTTCTAACTTTTCTATTTCTGTCTTTAAAACCTACATATTCAGAAGCAAAGTTAATTGCCTTTGTTCGTTAGTGGTCTGTATGCATTATACTTCCATGTTCAAAAACTGAAAATAGCTTTAAAGACTCAGTCTGGCTCTGTGGAAGTCTGTTTACCAGGTTCCAAATTGAAAAGTTGACTTTCTGTCAGCTGGGTGAGAGCAATAATTCATGTGTGTGCCCTTATACACACAAAACATCAAGGGAAAATATTTTTTGTCCTGTTCCAGCTGAAAGCAAAGCATACTAGTATGAACTGGAATGGTATGAACATCAGGTGCACAGTAGTAATTTATTAATCTCCACTTACTGACCCAGGAGCCTAATTTAGCCTTGTTCATCTTTGCTTTTGAGAGCAGAGTCAGAACAGTTACGTCATTGTTCATAAATGTATTTTTGGAGGCATTAATTTAAATCTTATGTGCTTTTAGCAGGCTAATTGCGGTTGCTGTGCTGATCTAAGTCTACTCTTTCACGGGTTTTGATAACAGTATCCTTAATGCAGCTACAAATTGTTTATTTAGGCAGCTGGTGATTGCTTGGTTTGGAACACTTGCTTTGAGTATCAGAAGAGATATCTAAACATCAGACTGAAGTTTAAAATGTACTTTGCATAAGATAAACGATTCTTCGGTTCACAGTTATACTCTTAACTTAAATATAAGCATTCAGGAAACACTGAGAATTGAATAACGTTGTTTAGGATGTGTTCCCTCCATGACTACAACATTCAAAGTGCATACAAACCGTGTAGAGTTACTAGTTTTGGACATAAATCCTCACTCGTATCTGAAAACGCTTTCCAGTAAATAAACAAAAGACTTTTAGTTGTTTGCCTTGCTATAGGCAAAACCCCTGATGTTAATTGTGTAAAATTCATTAAATTTGCACATGGAATTAGTTTGACCTCTAAGTTTTTTAGGATGCTGCTAACTGATTGCATGCGGTTCTCATTAAAAGTACAAAAAAGAGAACAGATTGGATTATTTTATGAATCCGGTATGCTAAAAACAACACTGACAAAACACAACCTTTCAGTATCATTCACCAAGGACAGCCAGAGCACAAATTAATTTTTTTTAATAGGTGAAACTCAGGATGTTCTTCGTGGGATCACAATGAAAAAATAATTGGTGTAGCTTCTTTTTGAAGCAATGAATCCCCTGCCTTTACCAGAGGAACTAACAGCAACATAATAGTCTGGCTTTGGTGGTGGTAGGAAAACTTAAATCACCTGACCGGCAACTCTCCTTGTGGAAAAAATATTTGCTATAATGCAGCTGAGCTGGTCTTAGAGCATGGGCAAGTCAAGGGGACTGTGCACATGGTAATTACTTCAAGAAGATCTCAACAGCACCGAGTAGGCAAGCAGATCTGCTGTTACTGGATGTTTGTATTTCTATGCGGGTGTTCCGGCGCTTCCAGGAACTCGGCAAGGATTACTTGGTAGTGTAGGCTTCATTATTATTTTTTTAAATGCTTTCCATTCAATGTAGGTCTGTTGGCCATGATGTTCACTGATGTGCTGGTTTTGTATTACATGGTTAAAAACGCTATGGACAAAGTTTAATAATTAAATCCATTATTAATGTCTCCTCAAGAAGACAAGAGGAAGGCTGTGCATGTTGATTCAGTACTACAGTTGTGGGCTCTGAGAGAAAATAGATTAAAATCTGAAGGCAGACTTCTAAACTAAATGTACCCCCAAAAACCTCAGTCTTTAGAATACTGCAGAATTTGAAAGGTAATAACCAAAACAATGAGAGATTTAATCTTTTAATCAGCTGCTTGTTGTTTTTGTAGGTGTGATAGTAAGCTTTGTCACCTCCATGAGTGACAAATGATCGTTTTTCAGATCTCTCTGCAGGTAAAATGTGATCTGGTTCATCAGCAACCCTCCAAGGATAAAACTCAGTAAGGGTAGCCCCCTAAGGATTAAGCAGAGTTGACTGTATTGAGGCTGAGGCATCACAGAAAATGCACTTCTTGGTGCATTTAGAAGATATTTCAGTTGATACAATTGCAGGTCACATATCGGAAGAATCTAGCCAGCAGAAGAAAGAATACTTTGCAGAGATTGGCCATTCTGCAGGAAGGAGTAAACTGGTAGTTGATAGGGAGGGAAAGATATACTGTAAACCTAAAATGTGATTGTCAGTGTGCCAGCCTGAAGAGCTGAGATTATGGAGGACAAAGGCAGACAGGGAAATTCAGAATAGGAAGTTGCATAAACCCTGTCCCCAAGTACCGATTGGCATTAGGTCGTGTTGGACTTAATCCAAAATCTTCCCTGCTTTTGTGCTAGAGCTAAAGGTGAATTGTATGTAAAATATTGAGTTGTCAGAAATGTTTCTAGAGTTCAGAAATGCAAGAACTTGTGCAAAGGCTTTTGCAATAGCATCCTGTATATTAACGAGGATGAGATGTTTAGGAAGTCAATTCGATTTATATGTTGGAAGCAAAAGCTTTATGTAATGTTGGTGGGTAGAAAGTAGGAGAATTTGGGGTTTAAATTCAACACCAGCAGGCTGATTTATTTTCTGCCAGCTAAAATACAAAATTTAATAGGTGTTGCTGAGGCATTTCTCTGACAGTAACATGTTTAAACAGAAGAATGGGGTGGTGTTTAGCTATTACAGGTTTTCTTTTTCTTTTAATACAGGGCTCTTCCTAAAATCCTATTGTGAAATCCTGTGAAAACATCTTCCTTCCTAGAATTTTATGCTTTTTCACCCTTTCCAAAGGCTCCAGAAACATACACAGCATTATAATAGGAGTCACTTTTTCAATAAAGACCAGAGAAGGAGTAAGCAGTTCATTTAATTGATTGATCACTTTGGAAATTGAAATGAAAACAGTCATGCAAGTCACAAGGATGATTCTCCTCTTGTTTGCAGCTATGAACTGGCCTTTGAAAGAGTTGCCCTTGTAATCTTGCCAGAAGTTGTTTCTTTACCTTGACACTTAAGAGTATGTCATGAACTTTTTGGACTAAATATAGGGATTTGGAGACAGCTTTGTAAATTGTATCATTTTGGCTGGAGTTCTACATTAGCTTGATTCATGAGCCAAATCTTGTCATTGGTTTTTGAAGGTTGGGACTGAAAATAACCAATTCGAGTGTGTAGATCAGAAGTAGCTAACAGTCATTTAAACATTGTACTTGGCTCTGAAAAAAATGTTGGCTGACACGCTGTTTAGCTATATATTGTTTTACCTTGACCAAACAATGATGTACATGTCACATATTATTAGAAGAAAATTTGTTTTTGCTAGTAATTTACTAAAGTTATATTCCAGTTTGAGAAATGAGATTAGCTTGTATTCATAAAGCAACACTGGGTGAAGGATTTGAAATCTTTCAGACTCTTCTAAGAGCTTGGAGACTGCAAAGCACAGAGCTTAGACATCCTTAAGATAGCTAACTACACTAAGAAACCTATAGCTTAACTAATTCATGAGGGAGATGTTACAGGTTTTTATTTAATAGATGTTGATTGGCAGGTTGCACTTGAAACCTGTTAAGTGCTCATTGAGAGTTTGAGTAAATGTGCTTTGATTTTTGTGTCATTAAATGTTTAGTAAATATTGTAAATTGCTGTGTATTTGTAGTGCTTGTTCTGCTAATAGTTTTACAACATCTGTTTCCTGATGAGGAAAAATATGAGAGAAATAAACTGTCTCGTTGGCAACCATTGAATTTCTATTGACTAGAATAACCAAAACCTAATGTTACAAACATTAACATGAACAGTTTTGATTTCATAACCAGTGAGTTGTATCTGTCTTATTTATGTAACACATGCATTAATGTTGCTGCTGTTGTTGTTCATCTCTAAGTGAGGTGATCCCCTTTTGGAAAAAGAGGAATGAACCAGGAGAAAATAGTTATCATCTTTTTAAGTCATCTGATGTAGTGTCATTGAAAACTGGGGGTTTGAGAAGGGAATGAGAATCTGCAGAAGTTGTGCATTAAAATTCTTTGGTATTTGCTCTCCATAAAGGTGTGTTGGCATCCTTGCTTATATATGGAAATCAGAATGGTTATAAATGGTGTCCTGTAATGAGTAGAAATTATGTTTAAGGGCCTCTGCAGCCCTTGGTAGTTAGAGGAGCAGGAGATTGTATATTTAGTTTGTTTAAATCTTTTTCCCAGTGTTCTGACAGAATTGAGGCCAAATGTGCGAGCTTTCCATGTTCTTTGCTCCTTGTTGTTTCCCTTGGAAGAGGAGGTAATTTGCTCTGTAATTCGTTAATGTTGATCTTCTTTAAAATAAACAGTAATATAAGAGAAACTGAATTTTAGAAGGTAAGCCATGTGTTCCTGATAGAGTTGAAACCATGTGTGTGAGGAGGGTGCGCAGGAGGTCTGTGACCACATATTGCTGGTTTCTTCAGTAAATGCCAGTTTGGTTTGCATCAGATCTGCCATCCAAAATAAGCAAACCCATGACTTAGCTATAAAAGGTGAATCAGACTTCTAAAAAATAATATTTGCAGAGCTTCAAACTGAGAGTCTAGGATTAATTTCACTTTATGTAGACCTGATTTGCAATCAGTGGTACTTAAAGGCGGTAAGGGCAGTACAGAAATCAAAGCAGTCCCAGCGCTACTGTAGGTAGCCAAAGCCAGCTGGAGCAAAATGTGGTATTGCACGTGAAGTTTCTGAACCTGCCCAGTCTGATTTCCATCTCCAGAGAGGGAATATCTCCTGAAGGGTACGCTTCCTGATTTGCCTACCAGGCAGTTCCTTGTTGAAAACAAATAGCTTATTGTTACTGCGATCATATAATATTCTATAAGTGCTTAACCTGGGCCTCTTCAAAGCTTTTGAACAGCAGCCTGTGAATTTAAAAGGACTATTTCTTTCCATTAACCATTTTCTCTTTAAAGAAAAAAATAATCCCTGGACTCTAACAGCTAACAAAAGGTTTCCTTCTGCCAGTGATTTCAAATCTTTTCTGATTTTATAGTCACGTACCAGAATTGGAAATGAAATTACAAAGAAGCCTGACTACCCTATCCCCAATTACTTATTCAGCATTAACTATAAGAAATTGGCTAGGTTTGGAAGACTTTATTTGTGGGATCTAATAATCCATAAATCTGCTAGAACATGTAAAATTAATAGTATGAGAACTGGCACCTGTGTTTTCAGATTTGTTTACTGTTCAGCCACAACTACCTAAACTACCTACCTGGACAGTCAACCTCCAAAGTACAACATCATGAAAGGAGTTCTAGAAACTGTGGGATAAGCTTCTAAGTGCACTGAGATTCCTGGAGCAAGCTGGCTATAAAATCTGTATCCAAAGAGAAGAAGCAACAAGATGAACTTCTGAAATTTATTTTGTGGTGCAGCGTGTAAGGTGGCCATTGGGTCTTTGGTTTGACTTCACAGGTCTGCTGTTGTAACACCAATCTACTTGCTGATGTAGAGAAAGTGTTAGTTTAATGAGGTATGGATCTCTGTGCTGACATCACTAGCCGGCTGTTGTATTTATGTGTAGTCATACGAATATTGCTTTGATACCGATTTCATATTTCTGTGTGGACGTACCCTTAGATATGAGAGTCGTAACCATCTCTAGATGAGAGTCATAACCATCTCTAGCTCTGTCCTGTTCAGTCACATACAGTTTATCATCTGGAGTGAGCATATGATGTGTTTGTTTCCATTAATATCCAGGTTGGAAGGGAAATGAACTAATTTGGGGGTTTTGGACAAAAAAAGGAACGCTGTTCCAGCTGCCTGGAGCTCCCACCCTTGCTACTGCTGTGACTTTCTTGTTTGGAGACATCTCCTCAAAGCTTGTTTATGAGAACACCACTTTATTTGGATATCTGTGTTAAAAAAGAAACATCTTGTACTCTTCCCACTGTCATTGTTGAAGTTCCGCACGAACAGGTCATCTTAAATACTGCGCAGTGCATCACTTGAAATGTTCAGCATGTGATTTTTGGCTGTCAGGTCTGTTATGCAAATCACAGTTTGATTGTCCTCCAGACTGAGCTTTCTGCTACAGTCTGAACAACACTGACATTTCTTGGTTTTGGAAAACTGAATTTCCTGTTGTGTCCGTCTGGCGCATAAAACTGAGAATTCACTAGCATCACCAGAGCAATGGAGCCAGCCAAGAACAAACGTTTGGCATGTTTTATGCTAGAAAAGCCTCATTTCAAAATCAAAACATGCATATGCACATACTCAAAATGAAGTGGTATATGCTTAAAAGCTGGACCAGAATAAAAAAACATGTCAGTATTGCTGTTGTCACTTCTTCAGAAAAGGTTGCGTCAGCCATGTTTTTCCCAAGGCACAGTTTGTGTGTTGAAAAACCTTCTTTCCAGTCAAATGACTGAATAGAAAGAGAGTCCTTTTCAAGGGAGCTCAAGCGCGGTGGAGCCCATTATGTTCCTCATCTTAACTGAAATCTGTCATGGCTGCTTTTATCCATTTTATGAGGACTTGTGAGAGTCCTCTTGGATTCTTTTTCTTCTACGTCTTTGACTGATCAGTCACTCTGTTTACCCATGGGTTGAGTCCTAATCCTGTGAGTATTTCATGGTGGTGTTTTCACAAAGATTTGTGAAGAACAACTTGAGCAACAACAGGATGCTCAAGATACAGAATAGAGGTTTGCTTAGTCAGGCTGGGTAGAACTGAAGTCTTCCTAATACAGCTTTTCAAAAATAGGCCGTATTAAAATTGCTTTGTCTTCTTACGGTATCAATTCTTATTGGTGTGCGTCTTCTCTGCAGGCAGGCTTTTAGCTTTTGTGCTTTAAGGCAAGTGGTAAGAGGCAAGCATGGAGAAGTTTTGGGAGGTTCATGGCTGATTCACTAGTAAGAATGTCTAAAAAGTGTCTATGCAAAAGGAGTTAAAACCTTTTCAAAAGAAAGGTCTTCGTAGCATGTGGTCTGCTATGTGTTACATGGGTGCCTAATATTGAAGTCCATAAAAGAAAACATAACTATATTAGGCTTCTTACAGGGTTTATTGCTGAAGGTGAGAGCAGTGTTTCTGGTAAAAGTTGTCTTTTTTAACAGGATCATAGGCTGACTCTCCATAGGCAAATACAGCTGCCAGACTTCTATACAAGAACCTCAGATCTTTCATTCTTACGTCGTGATCACATATCTTTTTTTCTTGAATTTTAAAGATGTCGAGAAATGTTTGTTGGAACATTTTTTAATTAACACTTTTTTGAGAGTTTCAAGCACCAAGATAAGCATACAAAGAAAATGCCAGATAAAAAAAAAATGAAACACTGAACAGAATTAGTCATACTTCAAGCCTGTGCTGCTTGATTCTGAAAGTTTTTGGTATAGTCCAAGGACCATCGGAGTCATCTGAATAATTTCTGTGTTTTGAATTGGATTTCCTGTTTGTTCATATATTAAGTTTTGTTTCCTTGCCGATACAGTGATAACAACATGAAGAAAAATTAAAATGTTAACCTAATTTTTCTTTTCTAATTGGAGAGAAATTTTCTGTCACTTATAACTTGAAGAGGAAGAGCAGAAAATAGCTTATTACCTATTTGCATTATATACACAAAATCCCCAATATTCTTGTATGGGGGGAAAAAAAAAAGTCTAATTTTAAAAACATTTCATGCCTCTGTGGTGCTCATCAGAACAGTGAGAGTGCTATGGCTGTTAAAAAGATGTAGTTGGTAGCTTTCATGGGGAATTTCCTTTTATGAACTGTAACAATAAGACCTAAAGATTTATTTTTGCTAATGCTTTTAGTCACGCACATTATCTAGAAACAAAACAAGCACATGCTAGTTGCCAGGATTCCTTGAATAATAATGAAATGTATGAATTGCGATTTGGGGTAATGGATGGAGAAAGGATTTTCCCATTCTTCTAGAGAGACTGCCATTCAGAATGGACCAGGAAGTGAAGCTCAGATAACTTGACCTAATTATTTTGCATATGCAGTCAAATTTGATCAGTAGTTGATCTTCATCAATTGAGTAAAACAAACACACCAAACTGGTGTGTTTCACTGATGTTTCTGCGCATGGGTGTTATCAAAAATTAATCTGTTGTTATTTGATCTTTCTTCTAGGTCAAATCCTTGTTTGGTGACTAGAGCTGCCTATCTTGATGTCCTTGTGATGCTGAGTACTCCCCTAGGAAGGTATCAGAAGCAAGGTAAGTCAAATGTACTCTTCTGTAAATCATATGGAGTATCTGTGAGGAAGTTTCTGAGCTCTGATGAATCTGGAGAAAGAGGAGTATATTACTTGTACTCATGGTATCTACTGTATGCTGAAGTCCTTTAGCTGCTTGGTAATTTACTCTGCCTTCTGTAGAGCTAGTTGTGGGGATTGTTGATTAAAAGAATGAGGTGCACCTCCATGTCAAAGGCTGAAATGATGATCTTGCAGTATTCCTAATCCTAAAACTGTGTAACGACGACGAAGTTCCCCTCCAGTGTTCCAAAGAGTTTTCTGATCCAAGGTTGCAAATAAAAACTGAATCCAAACCTGGGAATATTGCTACTTTTCTAACCTTTCTTGAAAGCCACGAGGTTGTTCCCTCATGAGTCACCTGAAAGTGTTTCAGATAAACATGAGAAAACAGTTTAGAAGTTTTGTAAGAAACAGAGCTTAAATATTTTTTTTTAATATTGATTTTTTAGCACTGTGAAGTTTTGGAAGGCTTTAATGGTGCAGAGTGTTGTTTGCAACAATATAAAACATACTGTAAACAATCAGGAATACAAAGGAAGGGAGGAAGGGATACCCTTTCAAGTCTGACTGTGCATAGGCAGCTTTCGGTCAGCTGTAACTAGCTTCCTTGTGGGCCCGTTTTGTTCATTTCTTATGAACAAGTGAGCAATAAATTACCTTGTCAGTCCAGGAAGGCAATTAAAGAAGAGTTCTTTGGTTTCTTTAAAATTCTTAATGACTAATTTTAACACTGCTTTTAAATCATGGGAACTGTTCTTTATTCAGATAGTCTTGTTTTGGGGAGTGTTCTTAATTTTAAAACCAATTCCTTTTACTTTTTTGCTTAGCCCTTTGGTAGAAGTAGTTCCATTTTAATTCCATAATTGCTATTTGTGTGATTCTTGTGAATGCACAGTTCAGATTGTGATAGTTGTCAAAAAAATGGGTCAGTGATGAACATGACTGAAAGGAACTTCTTCAGATAGGTTGATGTGGAATCCAACCCATTGCTGCTGTTACAAGACACATAGAAATTATGTGACGGGGGAATTTCACTATACCACAGGAAGACAATCAAGGTTATCAGGTATCTTAGGAGATGGGTCTGATATTTCGTATCATCTGAAGAGTCATTCCTCGTGAGTCCCAGAAACCAAGATGTACTTTTCAGTAAAGGAAATTTCCAGATGATGTTGCACCACAGGTCTCATTCTGCCAAGTACTGACTGCTGTTTGTGGCTAGGTAAGGTGCTTTATAGGGAACAATGCACCTCCCTATAGAAAACAGATTCAATATAGCATGTATAGTTTTTTGTGGCTCTTTAGTGTTTGTTTTGGATAAGCTATATCTATCATCAATAATTCTTATGTTACAGAATATATTTACTTATTTTTGTTACTTATACAGAATGAATTTTCTTAAATCCTGATATGCCTTTGGCCTTAGTGATTATCCTTTGTAATATGTTAAAAAGTCTAGCTGTGTATCACATCTACAAAATAAGTAAAAACAACCCCCAAAGCCCCTTTCAACCGTGTTTGGGCTCATCTCGCTTCTTTTCAACTTGAGTACTTCTTTTTTTAAAGATACATCCTCTTTGGAATATTAATTTTTACACTTTTGTAAGTCATGATCGTTTTCCTCTGTTCATTTCCTTTGTAGTCTGAATCATCCCATTCTTTCTGTATTCTCTTCATATGAAGGTTTTTCATTTGCTTCTGATTATTCTTGTCACTCACCCTTCAATTCTATTTTCTTCTATTTTCTTTTATGGAGGAACAACCAGTGTTCCAGGTGAGGTCTCCTCATTTGCTTACTTAGTGGGCATTACATTTCCTTTATCAATCTCTTTCCTATTTCAGTTATCTTTGGGGTTTTGTCTGTTCTGTTTTTTAAACAATTCCTGCACATTTGCAAAGTCTTTTCTTGACCTCTCCACACCAGGAAACTCCCCTCTTATTTTTTTTAATGCCCCTGACTTGTAAATAGCCCTTTGAGCCTGAGGGACTGCACCATGCTGTGGCCGGATTACTGACTGTACTGGATTCATTTATTTTTCAAAGCTTATGTGGACTATTCCAAACGTGATTGCTGTAAGGTACAATTTCTTTAGAAGGAAAGCAATTATTTTTGCAGGCTCTTTTTGCTCAGGGATAGTTCATTAGTATTGTCTTGTTTAAAAATTTGATTCCTACATAGGTTTAAAATTATACATTGCAAACAATATCTACAGAGAGTAGAAACTTAGGCTGGAAATAAGATTTTGAAAACCTGAAGATATGTTAGGGTCAATTTTATCACAGGCAGAATTCTTTCTGAAATGGAGGAGTGATACATTTATATTAAATAGAAGCTGAGTGTCTCATGACACAGTAAGGGAAAGACTTTAACTCAGCAGTTGAAATGAATGTTTTGAGTCTTGTATTTAAGTGTTCTGTAAGGAATATTATTAACTGAAGCTTTATGCTTTTCTGAGATTAAGTATCTTATGTACGTATATCTCTGGTTATGAGCCAATTTTTTCTCTGTTTTAATCGTGATTTGTAAAGTTGTTTCAATGAATAAAGGGTGAAGGACAAATCCAAATAAAACTGTTTCTTGATGTGTTTATCTAAGAGGCCCCAGGAAGTGCTGTATATGAGTTCCAGGCCACAGGCTGAAACTGATTTTCATCAACAGAAACAGGAATGCAATGTAATGAGCCTGCAACTGGTTAAAATCAGACCACTTCTAATTGATTATGCCTGTCTAAAGGGGCTACAATTACAAAGAGATTTTCAGAGTACAACCCTGCCTATGCCTTTCCTACATTACGATTATTTTCTGTAAGTGATTTGTTGTCTTCAATTAATAAAATCTGTCTCTTAAAGTGCAGGACAGCCCTTAGGGAATTTACTTCACAAATTCAAAACAATTTGAAATGTTGGATAAGACAGGCAGGGAGTAATGGATACCAAAAGCATCTTGTCCAGCTAAAAATTTATTGCTGGCCAAATGATGATTATTTATCTTAAAACAAACAGAAAAAAACCCCATAGTTATTCTGATTTGCTGATTTGGATGGAAGTGTTGCCTGATTCATGTCACTGGGAAAATACAGTTTTCTTTCGTTGAGCTGATAGGCAAAATCTAGAGTGTTTTTTTCCAGCTCCTGATGTCCTTGAGGGTCTTCTGATGTGCAGAGATAATACGTAATGTCAGGACTATGTAAACTTACAACATTATTTTTTTCAGTTACAAATTGCGGTTGGAAGTCACTAAAAAAACTGAAGCAAACCTTTTTTTTTTTTTAAAGTTAAAATATGTAAATAAAAATACTGGTTTTGCCTTTATTGAGAGCAAACAAAAGCAATTACCGGATCTAGGATTATTTGATGAGCTAATGTCTATTGTCAGTATTAATAATTATTAGTAATGCCCAGTGAATTTGCTCTTGCAGATCTCTTTGATATGCTGTTTCCACAGTAACTGTTTTTATAGACTCAGGATCACAGATGTCTATGGCCTTTTCAGTCTAATGGGTAGAACAGGGCAGTCCTCTTCCAGAGGTTTTTCTGGCACTTGTACCTTGCTAAAGAGCAGCTGAGTTACTCTTCCAGAAGTAAACCAGCACCAGAATGGGCAGTGTAGGAATAGGAGGAAGTTCCTGGACTTCACACTTCAAATATTACTGGTGGAAGCAAGTAACACTCGTAGGTGTATCTGGAGGGGGAAAATGCCTCTGAGTCCAAGGTGAGATGCCTGTGCGTGTCTGAGGTTATGCATTTTTCTCTGCACTCAGACATAGGCTTTGCAAGAGGAAGAACACCAGAGTACAGGCAGGCTATACTGTGATACAGCATTTCAGTGGATGAGATTCCTATGTTGAGTATGGGAACTTTTGACAGGACCCATCATAGACATTCCTGCTTTCAGGTCTTCTCCTGCGAATTGGTATCTGAGGCTAAACAGTAAGATGAGAGTGTTACTGTGATCCTGGTGCAGGTGACACAGGAGCCAGGGCAGTGCATTGCAGTGAAAGCTGAGATCTGGGATGCTCTGTCTCTCTGGAGCAGATGAGGGATGCCACAAGACAAAGTGATCATATTTTCTTTCTTGCTTGCATTTTCAGAACAGTTTTCTGATATTGTCAATTCATGAAGGGAAAAAATGGATACAACTTGCTGAAATATACTTGACTAATAAAAGCATATTTTACCCAGGGTTGTGTTTAAAAATAAAATGGCACTTGTCAGTAAGTGTTGTGTTGAGTCCATAAACATAAGTGAAATGGAATATGGAACAGAAGTCTGGGAAAAGATGAAAGAAAAATTTGCTCAAGATAATCCTTCCGAGTTGTTCTTTTATCCGGCATATATACTGTGAATGTCCTGTCTGGTTTAGCCTATTATTGAGTATAGTGTCTTCAAAATTCAAGTTTCATGAGAAAGAGAAAACATTTAAGCAGGATGTCAGATAGGATGAATCTGTGATTTAGGAGAAGCTGCCATTTGAAGTCTAACCATGATTTTTTTTTTCTTTCTACATTTGAGGTGGAAGAATTTATAAAAGTTTGAGATTAACCAAACTCCACTGATGTCGTCAGTGGGAACAGTTGCTTAGTATTTACATAATTAATCCTGTTCATATATAGACTGTTTTGATATCAAAATGGAGCAGCCAGTATTCTGCTCTCACTAATATATCCTTTCCTGAGTTTTGCCAAAACAGCCTTCCATTTTCTTACTGTCTTCCGAACAGCTAAATCTCTTCTAGATGTAGCTTGGCTAAGATTCTAAAATCCTACTTATGAACAGCAGAATCAATTACAAAAAATACTGTACATCACACATGTGTATGTGAGATCAGAATTATGTTCAGCTGTCTCCTGGTTTTGTCCTTCTTAATACTTTCAAATATGACAAAATATGTTTTACATAACATATTGGAAATACCATTCTCTAAGTTATATTTATCCTTTTAATTAGAAGTCATATAAGGTATTGGTGGAAATAGTGTGCATTATCAAACTTCAGGATGCTTTTCAATGAAAGCACAAACCATTTTTTAAGCAGGAATCTCTTAAATGTTTTGCCTGAATGATAGGGTTTATAGAACTTTGAAATAGCATTTGAAGGCTGTGCCCACTTTTTTCTTTATTATACTTCTTACTCTTTCTTATTTTGAAAAGAAGCTAAATGGTTACTAAAATAAGGTTTTCTGCAGAAAACTTAAGCAATTTTAACTTAAGCAAATTTAACTTAAGCAATGATGTTTAAATGATAAAAATTTGACAGGAATAACTAGGTTGGTTATTTTAGCCACAATTCAGTTTCTTTACCTAGATGCTTAAGCAGTATGGCCAAACAGTTACTTGAACAAAAGTGCTGGCAATTAGTTAATGTGTTATTTGGTTATGTGGTCTAATTAGCTGAAACTTAAGAAATTCCATCTGAACAAACTGAAAGCTGTTTGTTATGTTGAAATTATATAAACTTGGTGTGTCTGTAAAGTGGCTATGGCACTTGGTCAGTGTTGTTCTTTTGACTCATGAAGGTAAAGATTTGAAAGATAGTTATAGAATCATCAAAATGGCCAATGCCTACTGACATTAAATTAGTCAAAAAAGTCAAAAGAAAAAGGGTAGCTGGGTACCCAATATTCTAATTCAATGCGGACAGTAGAGTGAGGAAGTTGAGGATGACACTGTTGGAGGTCCAGGATATTGGATGACTGGACGTTGCACAGAGACATGCCAGAGGCAGTTCAAGTGAGGGGTGTACTGTGTCAAGGTGTCCCCAAGACAGCGCAAAAGCTGAGTGCAAGGCAGAATGATAAAGGAAGTGGACTGAAGCTGAAAGGAATAAAAGTTGGAAGAAAGGAGTTGGAGATATGCAATGCTGACAGATGGTCAAGGAAATGTTGAAGGTAGAACTTGTGGCACAGACGTGGGAGGAGGAAAGTAGAAGTATTTTCAGAAAGGCGGCGGGAGCATGGTGAAAGAAGAGTTGTGGAGGGTATAGCATGATGTTGCTGGAATGTTGTGTTGAACGGGACATATGGAAGGGTGTTACAGGAAATAAGTGGCACTAATGAAGAGTAGAGTTGATTGTGTTTGTTAATGTTAGCAGTTAAAATTCTGTCCCCAAGTGAAGACAGAGACTGTTTGTCCTTCTGAAATCTTGTTTCAGGTTCCCTTTAAAATACAGTGTCTACCACTAACTGACTTGCACCACATCCTGGGGCTTTTATGGTTTTCTATGAATGCAAAAAAAGTGGAAAACTCAGTGCTGTGCCAGAGAGAAACTGTAAGAAAAATAGCAATCTCAGTGTCCAGATCAAATGCTGTTTTCCTTTCCCTTTCTTTTTTTCTTTTGAAAACTTTCCCTTATACTGCAGAAAGTGCAATGGGATGCTTCTGTCCTCAGTATTTTATCCATGGATTCTGTTAATTGCTCATGTTTGTAGTTTTGAATTGTATTGTGAACACTGATGCTTAGTCTCTAATGTTGTCAATGTTGCAGATGTCTTTAAAAGCAAACATCCTGCTTAAAATATGCTCTTTTCCTGATCATCAACTGTTTTTTTAGTTCCACATTGTAATAAAATATGCTTTTCTGTTCTCTTTGGGATTTCTTTCCATTTACCAGTGATTTTGCCTAATCCACTTTTAATAAAAAGGGGAAAATATGAAAGAAAATACTTTTCCTTAATATTTGTCTAGGAAAATCTCTTCTTGGCACCGACTACTTTTCAGCCTTCTCTCTATTCATATGATCTCTTCAGATACCCTTGGATAAATGGTAGTTTGCGAGTGTAAAGGATTTTAACCTCTTCTTGATCCATAAATGCATCTTCTTGCAGATTCTGGTCAATAACGATGACTATCTGATGCTTCGACCCCCTCCCAGTAACATTGTACTGCAGACGTAGCAGCATTTTGTTACTGGTCTTGTAATTTTCATCTGACTTTCCAAAGCATCAGTAAGTTTTTTGATGTTGGTAATAAATTTTCCTCTTTTCCCTTCTTTGTTCTTCTTTTCTGGAGCCTCTAATAGGAAGATGGACAATGGCATGGATACTCAAGGGGCCACAGACAGGATTTGATCTGAGTATTTATCTAGAAGTGTGCAAATACTTAGATGGATCATAATCTCAGATACAGAAGTGCCCCTCACACAATATGCACTTGATGATATGGAGAGCTGTCCAGTTGGCAGTACCCGAGACAGCTATTTCAGGTAAAAGTAGCTAAATCCAAGAGAAATATGTAATCAATCCTATATGTCAGCTGGCAATGCAATGAAACCAGGTTAGGTTTTAAATGTGGAAGGAGTTCAGATGAATTCTGTCATTTTTTAACATATCGTAGGATCTCTGAGATGAAAGATCAGCTGAACTGTCCATCAGCTGACAGTTTGTTAATCCCCGAGTGGGAAAGTTTTCCTGTCTTTACAGTATGTATCTACTTACTCTGGGAACAGACCACAGAATAGTGCCTGCCTGCCACTGTGGGGAAGAGCAGAAGAAAGGCAGGGCACAGGTTTTGGAGCTGCCTAAACTTTGAGGAGGTTTGTAGGTAGAGATTTGTCAGGTCTGCTAACTCAATTCTGCTCCTCTTCCTTTCCTCTTTATTTTCAGATGATGAAAGACTATTTAACTTAATATAACTGACTGTGAACATCAGTTGATCACAAATAGGATTGAAAAACCAACCCCTTAAACCTACATGATGTGGCAGATGTTTTATGCATTTTTCAATGAAGTAGACATAAATAGATTGAGGAAAACTGTAGGATGGTCATGCACTGTGTTGAGGGGAACCATGTTGTGTAAGATGTGTCCCATCCGAGCAGAGAGCCAGATTTCTTCCTGTCCCACAAATGAAGCAATTCTTTAGCTGGGGGAAAAAATTTCACTTAATTCTTGGGCGCTCTTTTGCATCTGTCAATGTCTTAGACGAGACTGCTGTTTGCCAGGATCCTTATTTGGTCAGCCAAAATTTGTTCTTCCTCTTCACAGCAGCTGGTATTTCAAACTGTACAGTGATTTTTGTGTGTAAATACAAGTATGTCTTTACTGTATCTTAACAACAGAGACAGATATTTACTTTCGGAACCACTGTGGTTTTTTTGGTTTTGTCGGATATTTTGCTGTAAGCCAAAGAAAAGAGTTTACTTAAAGTTAAGCAGAAGAGAAAACATTTACATGAAAGCCAGGAAAGATTTCTTAGTTGAAAGCAGGAATATTTCCACTGCATTGTAATAAGACAGGGACTTTCTTTCCTTCTCTACATATTTGTGTGAAAAAAAGAGTGTTGGAGAGCGTGAGGAGCACAAGATGAATGCAGAAGGATTTGCTCTATGGCGTGCTGAGGCTAAGCAAATATGCAGACAGTCTTATTTTGCTGAAAGCCTTGCTGTTGAGACATCCAGCTTTAAAGAGACTTTCTGTAAAATGGATGAGCCATGGTGTCCAGTCTTTCACAATTACATGGGAAAAACAGAAGTCATCCAGAAGGCTTCCAAACCAGAATAAGCATCAGATATGTACAGAAAAAGAGGATCTGTGGCAGAAGACTCCTGTATCACAGTCTCTGCAAACTAGTGGTTCTAGGAGTGAATAGCCCCGCCATGTTTTTTATATGAAAATAATTTATGCCTTCGAAGATGAAGACACAGAGTGAAGTTAGAGAGGTGTTTCTGCCACTTTGGTGTGGTGAGACCTCACTTGGAGTTCTCTGTACAGGTCTGGAGCCCTCAATATAGGAAGGACATGGACCTGATGGAGCGGGTCCAGAGGAGAGCCATGAAGATGATCAGGGGGTTGGAGCACCTCTGCTACGAGGACAGGCTGAGGGAGCTGGGGTTGTTCAGCCTGGAGGAGACTCCGGGGAGACCTGATAGCAGCCTTTCCGGTACCTGAAGGGGGCCTACAGGCGGGCTGGGGAGAGTCCGGTTCCAAGGGCCTGCAGCGACAGGATGAGGGGCAATGGCTTTACGTTGGAGAAGAGCAGATTTAGATTGGATATTAGGAACATGTTATTTACTGTGAGAGTGGTGGAACACTGGAACAGGTTGCCCAGGAGGGTGGTCGAGGCCCCTTCTCTGGGGATATTCAAGATGAGGTTCAGTGAGGCCCTGGGCAGCCCAGTCTGGTTGGGGGTGTCCCTGCTGACTGTGGGGAGGTCGGACTAGATGACCTTTTGAGGTCTCTTCTGGCCCGGACCATTCTATGATTCTAAGTTATGCTGGCCTTGCAGAATTCCAATGAAGGTTTACTGAGGCAGATATGAAGCTCAATATGTGGCCAGCTCCTGGAGTCAATGGAAGGGTCACCAGGCTCTAGCAAGGTTGGCAGTTGTGACACCGATGAAATAAAAGACCCTAACGTTTATCTCTATCTCTCTTTGTCCACCTAATACTGCTCTGCCTTACCTTACCTTGCCCTAGAGCTTTGACCCTTCCATCCTTTTGGTTTTCATGTTACTGCTTGCACATTGGATGGCTATACCTCAATGCAAAGTGATGTTGGTAGGAAGTAAAAGCACTTCTCTTGCAATAGACTTAGAAGCACGTACTTGGTTTGAACAACTGACCTAGGGGACTTGTGCATTGCTGAAGGAGGGAAGCATGTAGGAAGCTGGGGAAGGGTACAGGGCTCCAAAACTGAAGGTGTTTCTCTTCTCAAAATGAGGCACTTGAACTTGAACCTTTTTCTTTCAACTGCCTGGGATTACTTCTGTTGTAAAACTGGTGGCTGTGGAGTCAGACTGTGTAATAACTGGGACAAAGGCTTAATCCTTCTCCAAGGCAACAAGTCGGTTCAGAAATTAAGGAATTCTGGCATCTGGGTGCTTGTCATGTGACATAGGCATTAATGCTAATTTGTGCTATGATGCTGGTATGTACTGCCAGTCTGTTTGGAGGGTTTTTATAAAAGTAGGAAATAAATTGTACAGGTTTGCATGTTATGAGATGAAAGCCATCTGTGTCACCTAGGGGATTATCCTATGGCATAGGTTCACAGTGATACTGCAGCTTCTTTGACTACATGAAGCCTGTTCAGAAAAGAAATCATAGTGAAAAACATGAATGATGGAACTAATGGTTAGGTAATATGTCTGAAAATATCTTTCAAATACCAAATTTATTTGAAGCTTGTCCACAGTTACTCAGAAAATGCTTTCTGCCTTATATACTAGACAGTGTACAGCTATGTCAAGTTTCTCTGTAAATGTCAGACAAATTAAGATGGCTTTGGAAGAATTTGAATGTGAAAGGACCAGGATATTTAACTGTAAATAGAAGGCTTAGGGAAATGTGTTCACAGACAACAATATGAATCCATATTTGTGTTGCAGCTTCATGTCAAATTCAGTAATTTAATTAGTAGTATTTGGACAGGCTTTTAGTAGTACTCAGTGCTTGCTTGCTTAGTTTTAATTAGAAAAGTTATATGGCAATGAATTGTCTTCTTGTAGATACTGAAGAAATCTAAGTGATTTTACTTTAACCTTTGTATTTGCCTTTCATGCATTTTGACGTTTAAAAAAACCCTAAACTTCTAACATCACTTAACACCAGTGGCAGTGGTTTTCTCTTTTGTACTTCTTCATGTTTTTCCCTTACTTGTATTTGAATTTTGTGGGATATAGCACATTAGTTTCCTTTCAGTACGAACTACATAAATGTCTGAACTGGGCAAAAATCTTGGTCTCAATATTGTAAAATTATTCATTCCTCCTGATGATGAAGAAGAAGGTTGAGAATTTCAGTCCATGTGTGTGTGAGAGAGGACCATTGATTTTTATTTTTTTCTTCTTATTTCATTTTGTGTCAGCATTGCTAACTTTGCTAAAGATTGAAACCCTCTGGCATCATAGATGGCAATGACCTTTCTTTTCACTCCAGGAGGTGGCCAAGCACTGAAAAAGGTTCTTGGAGTGTACATGAGTGTAAATGGCTGAAATGTCACAGTTCCTGTGCTCATACCTAAGAAGGATTACAGTGCAGTGCCTTTCTTCTTAGTTGTGCTAACTGTTCAAAGTTAATAGGCATAGGAAAAGCATACTGGATTTTTTTAAATCAGTAAATTCTTTAGATTGATACACACAGGACAGATCTATGTGTGTAGAAGGAGCATGTTCTTAATAGCTTTAGTCAGAAAATGTTACTATCTAAAGCGTGGGGTTTTCAGTATTATCAGAACGGCACTGTCATTATTTCTCCTGGTTTCTGTTGCAGCTGGGTAGGCTGACAGACAGCGCTTTCTCCAGTCTATTCTCTGATTTTAAAGCTATTCTATCAAGTATAATATTGAATATTTGTATTTGGTGCTTTTTTTTTTTTGCTTTGAGATTTTCAAACTGCCTGCATTTTCCCCCAAATATATTTAATGTAGTTTGTGTCAGTCACTTTCTGCAATGGTAGTGCAAAGCACATGAAATTTGCAAGAATGCATTACTAGCTTGATTTGAGGAAACACTTAACAAACAGCTGTAACTGGCAAAGATGAGACGCAATCTGTAAAGTATTGTAGTATTTTTTAAGTTGTTTGAAGCTCTCATCCCATGTGTTGACCAATTTGTACTTTTCCAAAAAGTTTGTGTCCTTATTTCTTTCTGTTTAAATATGAATACACACAATATCTAGGAAGGCTATCTTATCTAACTGATTCAGAATCAGTTTAAAACAGAGAGCTATGTTTTAATTTCATGCCTGAATTTACCTTGTGTTACGCTTTGTATACCTCATGTCTTTCAACTTCAGAACCACTTCATGGTCTGGAGCAGATGTTAGCATCATCTGGTTGTCACTTTACTTACTTTTATTCTTATTTCAGAAATGCAACTGTTTGGATTTTGGGAAGACACGAACAGAGTTATTGCAGATTCTGAATTGGTGTCCAGTATTCCCTACTCATGTGCAGTACCAGGACTGATACAGTATCTTCAGAGCATCACCAGACTTGTGGTATCAGTGCTGTGGGTGACTGCAGGTCCTGACATCACTTCACCTGTTGCAAAGAAAATACCCAAGCCACCATTGTCAATAGTTCATCTCCTTCGCTGTGAGTTTCATGAAGTACGTCTGCTTGCGTTGGAAGCAATGCTGCTGTGGTTGAAACAAATAAATTCCAAGGAGATTGCAGAAGAAAGAGGAGGTGTATTGTGTATACTTACTGGTTTGGAAGGCACTCTTCTCACAATGGCTTTGAAGGAAAAGAATGTCCAGTGTTTTTGCAAGGTGGGAGAATGCTGTTTTGTTGACATTTGATATGTTTTCAGTAAATTATATTATTAATTTTTTAAAATATATTTCAAATAGGCATGGTGATTTTTAAAAAGTGCATGAGTGGGTTTGGGTTATTTTGCATTGAATCAGAACTGTGCTATAATTCTGTAACAGATGTTCTTGTGGAAAAGCAAGAATTTCCTCTTTCCTTTCCTGGTACTGTCAGGAGAGGACCTTTGTGTTCTTGGAATGGAGTTTATGTCATGGTTTTATTTATGTCAAATGCATGCATTCATGTTGACATTGTTTGTAAATTCTTTGTGAATTGTGTGTGCAGGTGCTGGAAATTCTTTATAATATGGATCTCAGAAATCTGCTTCCGAAGACTGAATGCTCTGTAAAAATGAATCCAAATGAGCTCTTAACCTGGAGTTTAAACGTTGTAGATACCTCCAACAGGTATGGTCTGTCATGCTTGTTAAAATACTTGTATTTTAAAACCTTTAAATGTTGAACCGTTAATTTATTTGGTTTGGACTATCTGTTGATTTAAAAATCTGTGTTTGTGAGTGTGGTTTCTTCAGATTCAGAGATCTTTTGATGAGAAATTTTCAGATAAGTTAGGCATGGGTATGAATTACTGAGAAGACCCTCAAGTCATACTGGCAAGCATCTTGTAAATGCCCAGTAATGCTGTTGCTGAAATAAGAAATTATTCCACCAGTCAGATAGTAGCCAGTGAGCATAGCTCTTCCTGAGAGGTAACTGGGAAACACCTTAACACATAAAATCGATGATCCAAACGTTACACTCATTCGGTGTGAATCTGCCATCTGTCCTATCTGGTTTATGTGCAAACAATCTCTAGAGAGAGAGACCGATCTGGTTTCATTTGTTGAATTGGCAGAAAGGGTTAATCCTTTTTGTTCACACTCCTTAATCAGACTGTAAGGTCAGCAAAAAGTGTTGAAAATGCGAAGCCAGTTTGTAGTACGTACCGAATTACAAGCTGTGTCCATCCTTTTATAACGGAACAGACAAATAGGGTTAAATTGTACAGGTTCTAAGGGCAAGACCATCCTGTTTCTAGTAGTCTCTTATTTTAAGCCATATCAACATTGCACCCCAGTGTTACCAATATGGAATATTTAGGGTATAGAGTGTAGAACAGCATTTTATAGCCATGCACATTTGCTGCTGATTTGCACTAAAATTTTCAAGTTTAAATGATGATGCCAAGTGTTTCTTTCTGGAATGAAGTAAGATACTTGTGGTAAAATCATACTGACTGGTGCTGTTAGAGGGAAATAGCTGAAGACCTTACTGCTCAGGTGTTGACTTTGCCTGAGGTAAGACCAGCCCCTCAGGAACCACAGTGCCGTGTCATTAGGCCCTGCTGAGCAGCGTGGAGGCTCTGGAGCTGGTAGTTGGTGTATTCTTCACGTTTTTAGCAGCTGTAAAAGAGACATTCCTGGAGCTTAACACTAACTTGAAGAGATGCTTTTGTTTATCATTTAAAATAATATCTGGTTTGTTTGACTTGGGTTCCATTTTCAAACATGTTTTTCTATGATGTGTGCAGATAGAAAATAAACATGAGGTGAAAGTAAGAGCATATTTCATTTGTGTATCAACTGAAAACTTAACTAATGTCCAAGTCTGTAATGTAAAAATTCCATGTGCTCAGCTTGCAAAATACCCATGGGTGGTAATCAGAAATGATTAGGAGCTGACTGTTGTTTTTTCTAGAAGTGTAATGATGGCAGAAGTAGCTGCTTTTTTTGCTATGTCCTTTGCCTTGTTTTCTCAGCACTGAAGTCCAAAGCATAGCGTTCAGATTTGCCTCCAGGCTGGTTGTTCATCTTTTGCAGAACCATCAACAGGTAAGGGAAATAGAGCTTTACAATACTTTTTCCAATACTGCTTAACAGTATTGTAATTCTGGAGTTTTTGATGATTGGAGTAATGTGGCTTCCTTCAGATAGAAGCCCCGAGCTTGTGTTTTCTTGTGTCATTGCACCTTTTCTGGCATTATGTCTTCCTCTCTGAATACACTGCCACTTCCTGAAATGAAATGTCCGTGAATATCATCTTGGTATATCCTTCTCAAAGTCATTTCAAGTTAAATACATAAGTAAATTTTTCTAATGGATTAATTCCAACTTCTGAGACCATCCAAAATAGTATAATGTGGAAAGAGAAATGCCTATGGTGATTAACACATGTACTGAATCCAGTCCATTTACTGAAGTGAAACTTCGTTGTGGTTTCTGGTGGCTGGGGAAGCAGCAGGAGAGCAGATCCGAGGGGAAGGTACAAAGCTGAAGCAGTGATAGGGTGTAGTTCCCTTCCTTGCTGTGTGCAGTATGAGCTTGCCAAGTCACAGCCTGAAATCACTGTCTGAGCACACCAGCCTGTTGTCTGCATGGAGTTTCTCATTGAATTTCCTCTTAAAATTTGTTTTTAAAGCACAAGAGTAAATATAATAACCCTTGTAAAATTCAAGGCTCTGTGTTCTCTGTTTCTGTTTATAGACTATTTAATTTAGATTTATACCAGCACAAATTACTGGCTCAGATTTCTTTTAATTTTAAACTTTCAGTCTGTGATGTCACATATGTATGTGTAGAGCAGTGCTAAGGCAAAAAACCAAGTAATGGATATTTTAAAATAGGTAGAATTCTCATGATCTGTTTCAAAATGATGATTTATTTTTTTCCTGACATAGCTGTTATTTTTCATAGGATGTACAACAGAATTGATTCATATTGTATGCTAATAATCATGTCTCATCCAGAACTGGAAACCACAGATGTGCACACAAGAATTGGGAATGTGATTTATGATGTTAAATTTTTTTATATTTTTTTTTAAGAAAGGTAAAATGCAAGGACTTCAAGTTATAAACATTAAAATAACCATATGAACCTGGTTTCACAAATAAATGTGGAACATGTTACTGCTCTGAATTTTTGTATTAGTTTACAGAGAGGAATTAATGAAAAATGCTGTAACAATCTCAACTATAGTAATGCTAAAACAACTTTCTCTAATAAGCATGTAAATCGTAGGAGATCTAAGACATCTGTACAGAGAGTGTCTTCTGCTTTGTAAAAGACCAAGGACATCGGTTTTCCATCTAAATTCTTTCTTTGGGTTTGTATCTGTAGAACAGATTCTTTCTCTTCCATACGTAGAAGTCAGGTTCTGTCTCCCTAGATAGTCCGTGTGTCTCTTCAAAATTTGAATAATTATAACATTTATTTTTTTTTGTTTAACCTGTTACAGAATCTGTAGGGCATGCTCTGGCTCTGTCCCTGTGTGCAGTGCACATGGCCGTGTACAACACAGGATGATACAGAGTTCAGCTGAGGTTTCATTTATCCCTTAATGAGTCCTCCTGTGCTTCTCTGCCCTTTAAGTCAACTCACCTTTTCATTGGTTCTCTTCTTTACCTTATTTGGTTGTTCTGTTTTTCACTTCCTTTAATTAAAAATAAGTAAAAAAGGAAAGAATGGAGAGAGGGAAAAAAATAATAATTGTTACACATACCTCAAGCATCTCCAGGTCAAGCTGGTGCTGCTTTTCCTGTTCTCCTGTGCACAAGGTCCCATCTGGTTGATTTTTATCCTCTGGAGCTTCCTTCTAATTGCTGCAGTGTGCATTTGCTCGTGGCCACGCCTGGATGCCAACTCCTGTAGTTTGCATGTTCTGCATCTAACCTGCACTTGGGCTTCCTGTACCTTGACTGACTTACTGCCCTCCTGAGTGTGGTGTTTGTAGGGGATCCCAGCTCTTTTTTGGTCACTTCTGGGACTTAGGACTTTCTTTTTCCAGTTATGGCCCAGCTGGCCCAATGGGGGTCAGAATTTACTGGTCTTGGAAGGGCTATTTGAGTTACCTGTTAAATGCACATTATTTCTTTATATAAAAAATTTAGTAGCCTTCACTACACATTGGAAAGACTTGAAGCTTTGTCCCGTTATTTCTAAGTAGTTTTCCTAGCGTATGTCTGAGGACTAAATGTTTTCCAAAAGATGGCAACTAGATTTTATAGGAACCAGGAAATTTCTCATTCCCATTCTTTTTTCTAATTCCTCATGCTTTAGGGCAGCGAGCTTTGCTGTGTATCGGCCAACATGGAAATTCCTTCAGTGTTTTGAATGCACATGCTATCAGAACCCAGGGTACCTCAGCAATTTTATTTAAAAAAATTTCCACCCCCAGTATCTGCAGAGGAGGCAGATGAAGCTATGTGTACCCCTTTCCAAGCATTGAATCATTACCAAAGCCTAAGATTCATATGCTTCCAGTTGTTTTTCTAGATATGTGTGATTGTAGAAGGACACTTCTAAGAATTAGTTCTCTTCGTTGTAGTCCGGTATATTTGCCTTTGGCTTGCATGTTTAGAAGAAATTAGGACACAAAGATATGCCTTGTGTGGTCACTGGTGAGTCTGGTGTGAAGGGACAGAGCAAGAGAATTGCCTGTGAATATTGCCCTGACTAAAAGAAAATCTTCCATCTTAACTAACTATCTGTGATATAATTAGCTGATTTTAGAATGGCCAATGTGGGGTTCACCACCTTGAAAAAACCCTACATTTATTGATGAGTAATACGCCTTCAGCAGTCCATAGTTTGAAGTGAGCAATTACACTGGATTGTAACAGCGTACTTCTCATGTGTTCTGTGCCTTCAGATTTCAGAAGAAGTCTTGAAAAAATGGGTTCACCTGATAGTTTATTTTTGTGGAGATGAGCAACAGACAGAGATGCTGTTAGCAGCTGCTGAAGTTCTTAAAAGCATAACTTCGTTGCTTCTGATCAATGAGAAGCTCATTCTTGGTGAGTAGTTTTGAACATTAATTTTCTGGATCTTTTATCAGATGAAACATGACATGAAATGCGTTGCATACATATTTATGTATACACAGTCAAAACATCAGTTTGGGGTTTGTTTTTTACTGTTAATGGGATTTAATTACTAAACAGGTAGACTTATTTAAGTTCTGGTACAAAAAGCACATGTGCAGAGCCTCTTGCAGTAACCCCGCAGAAGGGGAACGTGAGATACTGTTATGTCTCCAGGCCAATACATTGCTCTGCAGCTTTGCTGGCTCACAATTGACTAGAATAATTCTGAAATATTCTGTTGGTGGTGTGGATATACTTTTAGTTTAACACTGTGAGTGTAACAAAGCTGTGCTGACTGAATATTGAAGTTAAAGGGTTCAGTCTAGAAATGAGGGACACATTCTACTATAGGAAGGATTAATAATGGGATTACATTATATCTACCAGGTATAATAATTATTTTATTTTAGTTAATGTTTAACTTTCTCTTTTGAAAACAAAAAAATACCCACACAGCCTTATTCAACAATACATTACTGACTGAGGGGCAAAGCTATGTGAAATTCTCCAGTCTGTTGTGCAGAAGACACTGTTTTTTTCTTTTAGTCTTCTCCCCCCAATACTTTGTGTGAACAGAGAATGAGGGGATTTTGTGACTAAAGGACCAAGAGATATGCAAAAACAGATGATGAAGAATAAATGATAAAGAAATTATTTTGTATTCTGAGCAAGACAGGCAAGACCTTTCATTTCTGTGATATTTTATTCCAGTTTGGATGTTTTTAGTTTGAGTAGCTTAGGTCCATGTATATGAACTGGAAAAAAAAAATCATTAGATGAGAAGAATGGTATATTTCTTAAACTGTAGGTAGTGGTGTTTTTAAAAAGTCAGCTATTTGTTTTGAGGTGTGTCTTTTAGGAAATACTGATAACATTTAGCAGAGCTAAATCTGTTATATGAGGTAGATGTTGCACAATGAAATGTTCAGACTGCCAACTCTCGATATCTTAACCTCTGCTACCTAGTTAAAGCTCTTAGTAGGACAGACATTATCATTTTATATCAAATGAAGACAGTGGGAGTATTGGAAAGGAAAAACTCCCAAATGCTGTGCTTCTCGTCTGTGGCCATTTGGATCTGTTCCATAGCTGATGGAGAACAGTTTCCTCTTTGATCTTGTCAGAACAGTTGCTGGTTTCCATGCTTTCCAATCAGCCAGATGTGAAGATCTGAAATAAAAAAAATAGCAGCAGCTTCTATCCTGCATAAAATCTTAACAAAACAAAGAACAACAGGCACACACATCCCCTGTAATTCCCCCCGAAACAGCCCAGAAAAGAAAGCCCCAAGAGCTCAATGGAGAAGCCATCTGAACTAGCTCTTTGCTCTGAAAATTGGGCCAGGGGAGGAAAGATGCAAAGCTGACCCTCCACATTACCTAGAATTGTCAGTTTGGGGTTCTTCACGAGTGTGAAACTGTCAGTACTACAGTGAGAAGTTGTGGTGATATAAACCCAGAATCATTCCCTTAAAGTTAAAGGAGTTATGCACATATGAACAGTTTTGACTTTTATGCCTTGTTCTGCATCAGCTTGTTTGACTGCATGTCATCACAGCATTGTGGTTGTATGAAATGGAATTGGAGCCATTCCCATAAGCTTCCATGAAGTATGTTCATAAGAGGAAGAAGGCGAATGGCCCAGTCAGTACATTCTGGGTGATCCCATCATCTCTCCATCATGTTGTGTGAGGGTTCAGAAAAAGTCTTCTTGGGAAATCCATTTGCAGACTGCCACCTCTCCCAGAGATACATCAGAAAGTTGTCTCGGTGGGAGGCTGGCCATCATATCTAGAAGGGAATAATTATTCTGCCCTAGCTGTGCCAATATAACATTATTGGGTGCGCCATGCTAGAAAAGAGCAACTTCTTCCTGCAGTAATTATACTCCATGCTATTCCCACATAGGGAAGTTGTATGAAATACAGGAATGCTGCTTCTGCCTATGTAATAAAGCCTCAAGCAATTGGTTTTGGCCAAGTAGAGAAATACAATTAATTGTCTGGCTAGCCTCATAATACAAATTTCTGATAGACCTGTTGATAACATGCTTGAAGAAAAACAGCGCAGCAACAAAGCACCAACTCAGTTGATCTCCAGGATCATCAGAAAGTAATGTCTAACAGCTGGTTGCCTCTAAAAGAGGCAATCCATTAAATCCTCCCTGTGGATTCTTTTAATGGAATGTTCAACAAGAACAGAAAAGTACCCCAGCAAACCTAAAAGTACAGCCTTGTGACTTCAGCTGGTCATCCTTAGTGTGACACCACTACATGGCACAAGGGTTTGAAAGGGGAGTATGGCTTGTGAGATGTGAATTGCCACTGGGGAGGTACATGGAATCTGCCTGCTTGGGGTTTACCAGATGAGCACCTCCCTCTTGGCAGTTTTCTCTGATGAGTCTTAACAGTGTGCAGGTAATCAGCCCATGGATTAAACCTGGCTTCCTTCTACCAGATAGTGGGTATAAGGTTGATAGGGTGTATTGGTGAGTGGTGGGGTGGGTATGGGAGAAGTAGGTGATGGGTAGGTGGCTGGGAGGTGGGATTGCTTGCCGTTTCCTGCAGGGACAGCATTCGTGGGCAGATACTGTTACTGGCAGTATCTGAACAAAATTTGGCTTGGTAGCTTCTGCTCCAGGCAGATTGCAACAGCAAATTCATGATCACAGTGCGTTGAGTGGACCTCCAGCACAAAACTTTTGTGGTTTCCAAACAGGAATTCTGCACTCCTAGAGAGAGAAAATTCAGAGCACCCATGACTTAAAGTTGAACCTGGATTAAGGGGGGTCCGTTCTCTGATCCGTTGACCACTGTTTAAACCAACCTGAGTCAACCACCTAGATGAAGTTCACACACGCAGAAAATGTTTTCATCATATTGCCAGTTGTCTTCTCATGATTTACCAAGGCATTTCTCCTGCCCGTGCTTTCGTGTTTCACTGTATTTGTTGTATTTAGGTGTGGAAACGGAGCTCTGTAACTTTTTCAAATGCATGTAAGCAGTAGAAATCTAATTTTTCTCTGTAAATAATTGTAGGACTGTCTGATACCCTTGCTATATGGAAATGTGTGGTTATACTGCTGCAGAATGAAGATTTGGTAGTAAGAGATGCTGCTGCTGAGGTTATACAAGTGGCACAGTCTGAAAAAAAGAGCAGTGAAGGAACAGGTATGTTAACTTTTTTTTTTACTTTTAAATATTATTGGATAGTTGGGAGACAAAAGTGTTTCTTTTTTCATCACAACTGTCTTGGTAACTGTAAGGTGATCCATGCGTTTCTTACACATACCGTGGAAGATAACAGCAGATAAGATAATATTTGACACCCACCATTCTTTATTATTTTTCTTTTACTCTTGGTATAATTGCATATGGTTACATGGGTATATAAAAAAGACAACAGCAGTATTAAGCTTTAGGATTCTCGCTGTGATGAGTCAACTATTGCATAATTTTGCATTTTGAAAATTCTTTAATACCAGCTTTTTTCTAATATAATGCAGCAGAAGACACTCTTTGAATCCCAGGTCATTATAATAGCCTCATCACAGAAAGATAGGAATCTGGGAAACAGTATTCAGCTCATTGATTCATTATTAGGCCTTGAAATCCATTTAGATCCGGATCAACAAAGACAATTCTCAGCATACCCACGATGTGCGTTCGAGGATGTGGGCCTCTTTGTCTGCATGCCCTAATTTACTCAACCTTATTAATTTTAAAATAGCCACAAGACTTGAGTAGGCTTAACTAATTAATGTGTTTCACTTTGAGAGTCTTTGCTGACGCATTCTTCCATGTGTTGTGAATAAATTAGAATTTGCTACCAAGTTCATCTCTCTGGTGGTCTCTGCTGGTCTATGCTACTCAGTAACGCCTGCACCAGCTTGTCTGCAGTCATTTCAAGTTAGTCGGCCATCTCCATGTGAAATTCTGTTGGACTGGAGATAAAGCAGCTCTGGGTTTGTTGTTGTTGTGGTTTTGGTTTTTTTTTTTTTGTTTTGTGCTTGCCACTGCTATAGATAGAAGTAGCCAGGAATGTGCTCATGTTGTTTTGAGCTGGCACTGTTCAGAGACAGTCCTATGGGATAGGAAAAGGTAAAAGGAGGGATGTGTTAAGGACAGCTTTCATCTTCCTGTTAAATTCCAGTACTCTTGTTACAGCTCTGGCAATTTATCTAGATGCAACTACAGCTCTCTTGAGTATTCAAGAGACTCTTCATGTGTGTGGTTCAGTCCCCAGCACTGGCCTTTGAGGGGGTGTCCTCAAATGTCACAAGGTGGTACTTACTCTGGAAATAAGGCAATACTAGATTTTTGCTCCCTATATCTTTTCCCTTCTTCCTTGTCATATCCCTGTGCCAAGGGGTATTGCCCTGTAGCTGGATGATGGCTCTGTCTGCTAATTAATACTAACATTATATCAGCACTTCCTGTTAAAACTTACCACTTTGTAAAGCACATTTGGCTATAATGACCATAATCAAGGAAATATCATTGCTTTTTATTTGCTGTGTTCCTAATTAGGATGGGGACCTCCTCACCAAACTTATACTAACCCCTTAGTTATACTTAGTTCTGCCTTTCTGTTCTTAAATTGCTTTTAATGAAATCAGTTTCTTTCATCTGTGACTAGCAAAGAACGCAGCTTTTCAAAAAATAGAACCCAGTTTCTTTCCATCTCCGTTTCCCTTCCTGTGATCTCTTTTTTTTTTTTCCCCCACTAAACTCCTTTCAGTTTTTGTGCTTTGCTTTTAGGGGAGCTGAGCAAGGAGTTTAGCCCCTGTGGTTTTTGTTTACTAAAATAAGATTAATTTTGAATGTTATTTGTTATTTTCATTTATCACCTTTCTTTTTGTGTGCACATGAGAGTATGCAATGTGTTTGGGTCTGGGGCTTAGACATCTCACGGATCTCCAGTGCTGTTTGTGCTGCAGAATTTTAAATTACATTCAAATATCTACTTATTTTTTCTCAGTTTTCATATGGTGGAAGTTGGCTCTTTCATCACAGCACTGATTTTAAAATATCTAAACTGATACACTGGAAGTCATTAGAAGCCATAAACCAGCTCTCTTTAAACCTTTTATTAGATAACAAATTGCTGGGTATCTTACATTGACTGACTTTTCATTTCCATTACACGATGACAAATAAGTACTGTAGCCCAGCAGTATTATCATGAGATCAGAAAGAAAGATGACTCGAGAGATCAGAAAGAGGAATGGATTATTAGAATCCCATTTTCATACGTTCTGTAATTGTTTCAGTTTTATTTCATTGCTGTTACCACTAGCTAACAGGAAAGTAAAGAGTTTATTATAATTTCAGCTTAGTTTGTGCATCAAAAATTTTTGATGTCCTAGCAGCCGTTGTATTTCCAGAAACACTCCACTGTATAGTTATGGTGTGTTTCCCCTTTTCACTGCTGTTCATTCACCATACACACAGTGGGGATGCTGCTCACAAAATCTAAGTGTAGGATCTGGCAGTAACAATGGCACTAGCTTTTTTGTACCCACTCCTCACAAATTTATCTCTCTTGCCTTGTGTACAGCGTGTAAAACCTGTAGCTGCTTACAGAAGATCTAACTCTATTGGCAGCTTAGGGAATCAACACCTTAAGTGTGTGATCTGTATCAGAGGTCCGAAGGAATACCTGATTATAGTCCAACAACTGTCCCTGCACTTCATACGTGACACAGGCTAGCAGAACATAGTGTGAGAGGGTGTATACTTGTGTGTAACAGCTGGACTGAGGCTAAATTTTTCTTCTCCTTCAATTGAATGATATGAAGTGGGATAGTTATTAAGAATAACAATTTTCTTTGCATAGATCGTTCATGTCACTGTCACAGGATCTTTTTCCATTTACATACATGCCGAGTAACAGTGCAAACGTGTAGCAGAATGATTGTGTCAAATAATAGGTCTTTTCAGGTCATTTATAGGTGGTGAAACTGAAGGCAAATGATCCTGTCTGTTAGTGTAGTTTCACTTCCAGTAACAGCTCCTATTTTGTGTAATTCTTTGAAATGTTATGTGAGCTCCTGGAAGAGAATATGAACTTGCTTTCTTGTTATTGCCTCATGACTTTTAGCGAGGGCAAAACCCCCAATTTCCTCGAGTAATTTACCCATGCAGCTTTGGATCACTTGAATGATGACAGCAGTAACCTTGCAGAGTCTGAAACTCGGGGTAGTAAATGTGATAGGAGAACCTTGTGAAAACTGCAGTCCCTATTTTCATTTCAAAGGAGAAAAGCTCAGAAAACCAAACCCTGGTACACAGCAGGACTCCTGTGCTCGCTCTACCCTCCTCCTCCACCTCCCCCCAAGAAAAACATATTGTTTTTTATAGAAGGCAAGAACTTCCACGGTTACCAGTAAAGTTAATTTTAAAATTTTCTTTATTCATATAGAGAAGCTTGATTTAATTTTGTAATCCATGTAAAAGCTCATAATTAGGAGAGGAAGTCACTGAGGTTGGCTGATGGCAGTTATTTTCTGAGCAGAGCAGGTCAAACAGAATCCTGTTTCACCAAAACAGAGAAAACCTTTTGTTTTCCTTGCTAAAAATACCGACTTAACAGGTAGTTAAGGTTTTACTAATAACTTGAACAATATAAACCCCATCTGTAATTCAAGGTATTGTATGTACACTTTGTTGTTGTTTCCTCATGCATTGAGGTGTAAACTTCTGGGGGATTGTTTTATTCCTTTTAGTATGAGGGAGGGTACAGGAAGTATTGTATTCAGTGTAAATGTAGAATAGCTGCTTTGAAATCTAATTAAATTAGTGACCCATGGCTGTGTAAAGTCTAGACCTATTCACAGCAGCATTTGTTATCCAAAAGGGTTACTCCTTACAAGAAAGGAGATCATTTAAGTCAGGGAAACAGGAGTTTTCTTTCTCTACTGATGATCGCTTTACTGAATAGCCTGAAAAATTCAAGTAGGTCAGTGCTAGAACAAAAATTGTTTTCAATGGTGTCATTTTCCTATGTTTTTTTCTTGTCTAGAAAAGTGTTACCTTAAGTAAAGTTATGAGTTTGTCAGTATTGGAGAAATTTGAATAAACTTATTTTTTACTATTATAGCTAAGACAGTGTAATTCTATAAAATTCCATATTAAAAAATTTCTTTAGTCAGCTTAACCTTTATGCTGGTAAACTGCCAAATTAACCTTAATTTGGTTTAAGAGCATTTTTAGTGTTGTCAGCATTAGCACCAGTTTAGCTCATTTTTGAAATTGAGCTGAATCAAGCTTAGATGAGTAAGTAATTAGATTCACATACTTGAATAAATCTTTTGAAAGTACCTGAACAATTTAGCAGCCTAAATATTCTTCTCGAGTATTATTTAGGCCTTTGGGAACTGGCTACCACATCTACTGTGAAACAGCGGCGTAGCACAGAGATGAGCAAAATGAGCTCATGGACTGAAAGTTGTGTGGCCAGAACACAAGCAAGATAAATGGACCAGTGTGAGCACCACCACCAGCAGATGCGTTGTAAGCACCTTTGAAGATCAGTCCAATGTTGTTGTTATTATTTCCCTTAGTTTTTGAGTAGTTCAGAGAATAGGATTGGGGCCATAAAGGATGTAGTCAGTTTTGAACATACTGCTGATTTAATCTGGTGGCCAAAAATTCAGATATATTAATCCTGTTCCTTCTGTTCCCGTTTCACATGCTTAAGAAATAAGCAATAAATGATACTGCTGTGCTAGCAGTTTCTGAACAAAAGGCAATGCAAAGTTCTCTTTTCTTCTCTTAATTGTCGTTCCCTTCCTGAAATGTTCTACATTTTATCTTTGGAAAAAAATAATCAGTGAAAATGACAAATGTCCTATTTTTTTATTCACTGGCAAAAAAAAAAAAAAAAAAAAATTTAGCTGCCTGGTTTAAAGAAACTGACTCTGAAGGGCATCCTCTTGGGAAGGGGGTGGCAGTGTTCTACAGAGCAGATTGGGTTAAGATCCTTGTGGAAGCCTTCACTGCTGGGTTTTGGCCTCTGTTTTAGTGGCCCACAGTATCTCAGCCCTGTCTTACTGTATCTTACTTAGGAGCCTTTCAGCAACTTTTAGTTTGCTTAATGACTAGAGAATATAAATGTGAGTAAAGGGAGGAGTTAAAATGTGCTGCCTGGGGGAGAAAAAGAAAAAATATCACTTAATTAGGTGAAAGAAATAAAACATTTTCAGGGTGACTGAATTCCTTTCTAGGCATTAGCTTTTGACTGAGTAGAACCTTTCTCTTTGAGAACCATGAGTCTCCTTGGCTGCTTTTTTCCCTGTGCCTCTATTTATTTATTTTTTACACATCATGAATATAGGATTACAATTCAAAATAAACTTCTTCATGACTCTACAGTAGGTGCCTATCATGAAGGTGCATGCAAGAAGGCTTATTGGCATGTGGAATTTTTTTGGAGGGTATGGTGTAAATAAGCCTTATCAGAGGTTGGACAGGAGAAGTTAAGAGAAAATCATACTAACTATATTATTAATGTTTGACAGAGACGAGGAGAGAGTAAATTCTGCTCAGATTTATGTTTCTTGTTCCTATCCTCTAAAAATCTTCCTCAGTCACCTAAAGCTGTGCAGAAGTTTTCTTGCATTATATGTCCTAAGAAGATCTAGTAAATCACTTGAGTGAGAGATAAGAGATAACACGGTCTGTGTGATGTTAATGAAGCATAATGGTCTGGCATTCATCATCAACACCACAGGTGATATCAGCAGATCATAGGTGACTGGCATGATCCCAAAATTTGTACCCCAAATGTCCTTTACGACTGATCCATGAAGTATTTCAGGACAAGTGACTCATTTAATCTGCTCCAGTTACTAGAGAAACAACTAAGAGTAAACGCTGGGGAGTTCTAAATTGCTAAAAATACTGTTGTCATTGGTAGTGTTCAGCTGCCTGGTAAGAGCATCCCACGTACTGTACAGGAAGCAGCAAAGAGAGATGTAACTGTAACTGTTGCCTCGGGTGCTTGTTGGCATTCGAAAATCTGTGTTTTCCAACTATTATTTTAAAGCATGTGCAAACTTTGCCCATAGTCAAAGGAGCTTTACTTCCACATGTTTACCATGGGGTAAATGTGTTAAATAGATTTCTTAAAGCTTTAGTTCATTGGCATGTTAAGTTAACTCTCCTCTCCCCAGACCCCACAGCTTACTTGCAAAGTGCTAAGTCCGTGTTGTGGCAACAGAGATGGAAGGTAACAGGGGGTGAGAGCCTGTGCACCACTGCTGTGTGCAGTATGCAAGTTGTAAATTGCTGCGTCTCTCTCCTAATGAAGTACATAAAGGAGGGGCACTAACAAGGTGTTCAGAACTTTCCTTTTCGTGTGACTGATGTGCTCATCCTCTCGCCAAACGTGGGGGGCAGATTCACCATTTTGTTTTGCTCTGTTTGTGTGTTGGCATAGTCTTCTAGTGAGGCAAGTGGGAGGACTGCGGTGGATAAACCAAGTGTCAGGTTACTCTGATCCTGGACAAAGATTAATGTGTGGGCTTCAGCTTCTCTCATGCACTGGATGACATGTTCAGGTTAGGCTAATAGACCTCTGAGGCCCCAAACAACTCCTTAGTTGTGGCTCTTAAAACCAGTTCTGGCAGCTGCCTGGCTTTGAGAAGTAAGTGGTAATTACCTGAACATAAACTAAGGAACTGCATGCATGCAAAGTGTTTTGAGGATGCATTAACTGGAGTCTGTGGCAGGTTCGTAGGTGATAGATTTCCTTTTCCTGGAGTAAGTCAGACTTGTGCATTTTCTTCTCTATTCAGAGATTTGAATTTCTTTTCTATTTAGAGGCTTGACGAAAGGGTTAAAAAACCCACAAAGTTAAAACTTGTGTATAGAAAGTGCTATGCTGAAACTGCTGTTTGGAGCAGCCTGAAAAATGGAGGTTGGTAGTGCTGTGGGTGGTTACAGCTGCATACAGAAGACTGAACATTTTCATTCTAGGTACATGACATCAATCACTCTGATGCGGAAAGTTAAGAGCTTCCCAAATTTGGATCAGTTTCAGGCCTTTCCTACAGCTCTGGGTAGGAAAAACTAGCAAATTGGAAAGAACATTTTAAAAGTACTTATTGCCATCCATGATTTTCAAACTACCTTGAAAGTCTCTTACGATTTTGGAATCAGTTGGTCAGAAAAATCTCCCAGCCAGATCTTGTGATATACCACGGGTTGCCTGGGGATGTGCCAGAACTTCTTGCAGCATCATCTGGGTTACTAATGGAAAACTGCTAATCATGTTAGCCAAAATATGTTTATGTTCCTTGTATTGGGGACAAGTAGAAGGAAGGTTAATGAAATTTTTTTCTGGGATCAGCTCCAGGATTTCTTCTGCTTTGACAGTCTTGATAACTGCATTCTGGTAACGATACACGCAGCTCACTAAAAAGAACTGGATTTCTAAGCCTGCTGTAAAGAGGAGTCTTTTGAGCTGAATGTTGGGATGGTGGCATTTATCCAAATGGCCTTCAAGCAGTGGAAAGCAGAAAAGGCCCATAGACAAAACCCATCTAGGCAGAAGCAGAAGAGAGTAGATAAAGACACGATAGAATCAAAAGCAGAAAAACCTCACAGCAAAGCAGAACTGATTGTCTTGCAGAACAAGATGGTATTCTACAAATTGAATTTATTTTAGAAACACTGTGCATGCAGTCTATGCAATAGCCTGTGTTAAAACCAATCCTTGCAACCTCAGTGTTTACTCAGAGGTGTAAAGTAGTGGCAGCAGTTTGCAGCAATATATTCAAACATGGTATAGGACTTTGTATTTGATGACACTGTGCAGTGGTGAAAGTTGTTGGATTATATTAGGTAAGGCCTGCTGAGGACAGGAGGAAAGGTCAAGCAGCTGCCTGCGTGTTCTGGGAATTCTCTGAAGCTGGCCCTAGCGAGGGAACCAGTGGGTGTGCAGCTGAAAATTACTAGAACACTCTGCACAGTGAAGTGCACTAGATGTTACTGAAAAGTACTCTAAAGCATGGAAGGTAACATCACCGATAATGTACTTACGCTGTCTGTAAATGTAGGATCATAAGTAGAATGGGGTTCACAGAGAAAAAGGACAACATTGTCCTTAAAATGAACGTTCAGTCTTCTGTGCTAGGGACAATACCTCTGGCTGCATCTTTTTTCCCTTCCAGGCTTTTAATGGTGAATACTTCCTTACCCCCATGGACTGAGTAGGATTTATGCAGGGAGACAAATGTGTAACAATGACCATTTAAATTCTGGCAAACCAAATAGATGGTAAATACCTGTGCTAGTTGGCGAGTGCCTGATGACTATGGTGACCTTACATTTAAGAAGTTTGTTCCAGAAAGCAAAACGACACATGGTAGAGATTATGAAATACTTACTGTGGCTAGAAGCTATAATTTGGGGTTTTTTACATCTCCTGTAATAGTTCTAAGAAGGTAACAATTACAGGTCGTTTGCAAGGATGAAAGAATTGAGGTCTAGGGGTGTAAATGAATTCATCTGGTCATGCTGCTAGGACAAATTTAGGGCTTTTCCAGGAGCAGATTTGTCCTGTAGCTTAGTTGTATCATATTTTTATGCTAATAGGTGTATTTTGGGTCTTTGTAATAATATTTCTTTTGTACATGACATTCTTAAAATATCTTCTGTTGTTACAAAAACTTTTGGAAAATCTGATTGGGAAGTAATTGAGGTCTTTTAGATTGCATTTGTAACATGATTATTTCCTAGTTTAATGGTGGCTCTTGAATAATGTTTACCTGTTGACCCTAGATACAAGGAAGACTTGACTGAAAAAGATAAAAATTGGGTTTAAATTTTTTTGCTCGGAAAACTCCGTAATTACCTTTGAGTTCAGGGACTCATTATTGCATATATTGTCTGCCTTTGTATAGTTTTTTTTTTTCTATTGCCAACTCTTTTCACTTTAGTCACAAAGCCAGAATAGAGGAGGGCTGTTTACTATCAGCAGCTTACCTACTAAACTTGGAGTCTTTGTGTCTTAGTAAAATATTAATGAAGAACCATTGAAGCCTGCAGTTGTTTGTGAAACTTTGTAGGCTTATGAAACGAGGTTTTCTGATACGTGCTGTGAAAGTGTTGTCCCTGTTAGCTTGACAAGTATGTGGCCATTTGATACCTGCGAAATAGCATCCCTTTGATCATCTGCTTTTAAAACATTGCACTTTATTTCTGAGAGGGGTATGGCATTTTAGTGTTTAATTTTTTTTTAAAAAAACCTGTGTATGTATCTTTTATTGGCTTGGTTTTTTACTCCTGGATTGATTATAGAAAAAGTAAGTAGCTATGCAAATTGTCTTCACTGAAAAAAAGAGTTTTGCAAGCCAGGCCAGTAAACTTTGCAAAACCAGCCTCTCCAGGAGTAAACAAGAACTGATGGACTGATCACATTCTTGCGAACAGAGATATTTCATGCTTTCTCTGACTGAGCTGGAAGTGCAGAAGAGCTGGTGCTGTGGAAGCCTTTGGAATGAAGCACTGTCTTCACAAGAGAGACAAAGAATGTCGAGGAATGCCAGCTGAAAATAAACTGTACTATGTGCCCTATGTTGGCTATTTTTTACAGCTCAGTCATGAAGAGTTGTGACGGTTTTTTGTTGTTTTGGTTTCTTGCTTGGTTTCTTGTTTTTTTTTTAAAGCTGGCATTCTACATTACTAACTGTGGGTATGCTGAGAATCAACAAAAATGTTCAGCTTTTCAATCACACCTGAACTTCTGAAATATAATTTTAACAGATTTATTTAGATACATAATAGAGGTTCCACGTTATATAAAGATTTCAGGATCTAGATTGGCCTACAATCTGTAACATTTTGCTACTGCATTGAGCTCTCATTATACCAAGGTTCAAACGTGTTATTTGAATAAAAGGACTCCAGTTTTATTGGTTAAAAATAATCTGAAATGAAACTTGCAGTAATAATGTTGCAGCTTTGCCCTTCATGTGTAAAAATGAAGTCTGGGCACAAATTACATTGTTTTGCTGGCAAGTTGCTGCAGTTCTCGAAGTTTGTTAATGCCACTCCTTCTGTTTCACTGTTGCTGTGAAAGGCTAAAGCTGTCCCAAGAGATTCCTTTTGAAAGACCAGTGGTTACAGACCTGAGCAGCTTCATATAGGACAGGTATTAAAAAAAATATATGTATTATTTTTTTTAAGCTAGATTGTGTTGTGAAACAGACAGAAACGACAGCAGAAAATAAATCCTGTTGCTTCAAGAAAAATTGTTTAATAACTATGAATTGGGCAAAGGCAATAGGAGAAAGAACAACAGGATCCAGGCAAGGGTTAGACATGGTTGAAAATCAGGATATGGAAGTCAGTGTTAATTTTTCAATCATTTGTTACCCAGCACAGGTGAAAGCTGGAAAAAGCGATCTGCTGTTATGACTGGGACAGTCCCAGTTAGAATAAAAGGCTTTAGTTATGGATAACCTGCAATGACTCCTCTGCTCCTCAGATTGCTTAAGAGGCAGAAATCCAAATAAACTTAGTCCAGCATCTCTGATGCTTTTGGTATCCTGAATCTCAACTTCAAATACAGTGCAGTGGAGAGCTGTGTTCTAGAAGTTTTCATCACCAAGTTTGCTGATGACACCGAGCTCGGTGTTGCAGTCAACATGCCAGAGAGGAGGAATGCCATCCAGAGGGACCTGGACAGGCTTGAGAGGTGGGCTAGTGCAAATGGCATGAAGTTCAACCAAGTGCAGAGTCCTGCACCTGGGATGTGCCAATCCCAGTCACAAATACAGGTTGGGCAGAGAATGGCTGGAGAGCAGCCCTGAGGAGAAGGACTTGGTGCTCGTGGATGAGAAGCTCAACATGAGCCAACAGTGCACACTGGCAGCCCAGAAAGNGACATTGGGTAGGCACATCCATACACACATGGTGTTCTTCATGAAGGCTGAGATAATGTGATGGGCTGGAGAGCTTGCTAAATTTTGCAAGTTTTCAATTAATTATTTTAATGTCTTTGTTACCTCATAGTAACCTGCTCAGAACTGTGTGTAAAAGATTTGTCCCTTGCAAGGCCTGTGCCCCATTTCAAGGCATGCATGTAGGATACTGGTATTTATTTGTAATGTCATTTTGCACCAAGAATGAGGTGATACGTTTCTGCAAGGAGATTTTTGCACACAGAATTTCATTTGTGTATGTGTGGGTGGGAGTAAGGTAGGAAATATAAATACCTTTGCAAACTAACCTAAACCACCAGCTTGTTTTCACATAAGTCAGCACTCAGCATTTTTAATGACCAAGATAGTACCTGCCTGTGCCAGAGTCAAAGCAGCACCCGAGAATGAAAGGTGTTTTTATTGTATTACCAATTCCCTGAGCTTTCCAACTGACTCAGTTGCTTTAATTTGTGGTGTGTTGGTGGGGGGAAGCAATTGTTGGATACAATGGGCTCTTACTTCAAAACCTAAGATGTGTAAAACTCAGTGTCTTTTTTTTTTTTTTCTGTAATCACTTCCAAATGAGTTCTTACAAGGGGAACTCGGAACTGACTTGGCTGAAGAAATTGATTTCTCATGCACGAGAAAGTCAAGTTAAACATCCTTGGGAAGCCTAGAAATTTAAAATCTGAGAATTAGGCTTTTTATAAAGGGCTTTTGATTTGTTAGATTTAGAGCAAGACTGTTGAAATCACTTTGAGGAGCAGAATTGTTTATGGCAGCTGCTTACAGTACCAGTGTAATGCCACTTTCGCATGTTTTTAATTTCGTTCCTTTGCATGGTCTGTGCTGTGTTAATGATCACCTTGTCATGCTAGCAGTGCAAAACGGTTTTATAAGTAATTCCCACTGGCAAGATGAAAGTGTTAACAGAAATATTTTAGTGAAAGTCTTGATTAACTTATACACTTGGCTTGATCACAGTGGAGGTTAGACTTACAATATCTTGTTACCAGGACTAATAAAACCCATTCATTTTTTCATGTACTGTGTTAATTATCCTTTTACTTTCCCTCATGTGCAGGCACACACAAGCTGATTTCATGTTTGTGTTGAAGACCACAGTACACTTTGTAGATTTCTCCTTGTACTCATTCTTCTAAGTTCATACCCAGACAAAACCAACCTTCCCTCATTCCGGAATCTGCATATTGTATATTGTAATACTAGAACTTCAAGACTATAGATTGTTACACTCAGGTGCTTAACTTAACTTACATTTGCTACAAACAGCAGAAGATAGATTTTGGTTTTTAAATTTTCTTTCAATTTCCTCATACTTACTGAAATCTCTTTCTAATGTTCAGGTATTAAGGAGCACAACTAAGAATTTAGCTTTCATAATATCTTTCCACTTTCGTTCACATTCCCCAGATGTAAATTATTCAAGTAAATCACCATGTTGCAATGCAATATATACATATCAATTGAATTCTGTCCTTTGCTAGTCTGTGGAACACATCAGTGATTTCATTTCAGATTCATACAAGTAGTTAAGGCAAGACAGGCCAGTCCTTACTTGTCAGCTGCTGCCTTTTGCATTGTGTTTTGATTTTTGGCATGGTCATCTGTGTGACACTGTGGAAGGCTGTCACAGAATAAAAGGTAAATTCTCCAAATCAGAAAATTTTTTCTGAATCTTACAATTAGTAGACTCAACTAGTGCCATCCATGACAAGGTGAGGTAGAACATGGCCTTTCCTGAGGCAAACTCACTTGAAACTTGTGGACATCAGAAAAAAACACCAAAACCCCAAAGATGTTAAAGACAGAAGGGGTCTTCGTGTTAAAGACATTTATGTCTATGTTAAAGCCACATGCCAGTGTGGAGCGTAACTGCAAATGGCATTGAAAGAAAAGTAAAAGGGAAAAAAAAGTTCCTTGAACAGTGAAATGAAGGGAGTTTGGGTTGTTTTTTCATGGGTTTGTTTTGCAGATAAATGGATTTTCTTGTATCTGATGACTGAAGGTCTGAGCGTTCACAAGGCAGGACAATAACAGGGTCTCCTTTCTTTACCCAGCTGGCTAGTCTCATAGAAACAAGACTTAATATTTTGGATTCCCTTATCCTTTTTGTCAGACTGGATTGAAATTGTACAGCTGGTTCAGTAGTTGTGGTGGGAAACACGTACACAGAAGCATGCCTGCTGGTTTCCTTATTTTGTTAAAAAATGGGACAAAAATCTCTTTGATGTTGTTTATTCTTGTAGATTGCCAGTCTGATAGAATAAAATATACCAGAGCTGTTATTCTTTCTGTGCACTGAGTGATCCCTTCATCTCTACCTGACCTCCCAGTTCATCCTCTGTGTTTCTTGCACCTTTTCAACAGACCTTGAATTGACTTCTGTAAACCTACTGCCTTCTGATTTTCTGTCTCCATTTTCTCTTTATAATTTGTTTTGTAATTAAATAAATTGTGTGAATTTTATATTTTTTTCAAAGAGTCGATTGTCTGTTGTTAGGGTTGCCTAACACTTCTCATTATAAAATCCTCTTTTTCAGCTACTTGTGTTAATCCTTAATAATTGGTACTGAGGTTTGTTTGTTTGTTTGTTTTTTTACATTAGTTTTATTACAGTAGACATGATTCTACATAGGAAGGAAGAGGAAAATGCTATCTTTACACAGATGGAAAAAAATTGAAGGTGTTTTCTTTGAATGCTGTTACACATGTATGCTTTGGAGCAAGATCTTTTTGGTAAAATATGTACAATTTTGGCTAAGAAATAGGCTATAAAAAACTATACTTCATATATATACATATATATATTCAGTAGAGACTGAAAGGAGCTTAAAAGCTAAAACCTCTGAAGATTTTTCTATTCACTAAGCAGCTTAAATTTCTCTGCTCCTGAAAC